>CM037468.1:7782354-8235500 GCA_021014325.1 Plazaster borealis
CCTAGCTTTGGTTTATCTAGTACATCTCACGACCGCCCTTTGTAGCGTATTAACTTTAGCATACGTAAAATTGACCGCACGTTTGATATTACTACATTTTAGTCCGTGCATAAATATTAATAGGGTCTGATAACAAAATAAAGAAGAAGAAAACAAAATACATTTAAAGCGAGGTTGTTCCTGATAACTGAAACAAAACAATCTGGTTTAATCGAGCATCGGACGCTGACAAAAAAAAAGTGAATTCAAATTCCAAATAAAATAAAATAAATATTTCTACAGGCAATTCTCTGTTTGTGGGTTGTGTTGGTCCTGGTAGTGTTGATATCGGTCGGCTAAAATAGGGGGGTCCACACAGCATCATAATCAGGGTGTAATTATGGCGTTTCACGAGACGAATGGGCCAACGGACAGCCTTTATGGCGCGTGGTCCAGGGTCCGGTTAGGGCCCGGGAAATGTTTAACATTATGTTCTCTTGTGCAATCTAGGACATTTCAGATGAGTTTTCCTTTTTATATTTCACTCTGTTAACAAAAAGGAAATATTGCTTTTTTTTTGCTTTTAAGTTTGTTTTTGTTTTTTTTCCCGGGGAAGGGGCTAGTGCTAGTGTCCGTTTCCATAAATCCGCCTTTGTTGACTTCCCTCGAAATATTATTTTGTTCCCTAAGAGAGAGAAAAAGAAAGACAACAAAAATGAAATCGTTCACTTGAAATAATATTTCGTTCCCTTGAAATAAAGTTTCGTCATTTTAAAATAACTTTTGTTTCCTCGACATAACTTTCGTCGTTTTAAAATAAATTTTGTTTCCTCGACATAACTTTTCGTTCCCTCGAAATAATATTTGCCACCCCGAATAAAATATCGTTATATTTAACTACTATTTAGGCAACAACATTATATCGAGTGAACGAATGGTAAATTTATTTTTTACCGGTTGTATTTTTGCTTTGACCTGTAACTTTGGGGGACCTGTAACGTCTTCAGGAGAAGAAGACAAGCAGAGTATACTGTTCGAAACGTCGAGACCAAACCGACTCTTTTCAGAGCCAACACTCCTCCCAAAAAAGATTTTACACATGGTTGTACCCGCAAGTTTACTACTATTTATAGTTACTTCTTACTTTCAACACCATGCAAAGCTTCATATCTTGTATTTCTTCTTTGAGAAGGCAAAGGCATGTTCTTTTTGCAAAGTTCACATCCATTGGAATAATAAGTCTTCAGGAAACTTTTGAAGGGGCACCAATGTCAATGTCAATTGTACAGTGAACTTGTATTTTTGTGTTAGGTCATATGTTGCTACATGAATGGGGCCATTACCGATGGGGTCTTTTCGACGAGATCCCGACAGATGTAAATGACCACTTCTTTTTCTCCAGTCTCACCAAGCAATTTGAAGGATCAAGGTAAACCACAGCACTTAACAAATAGTCAAAGTACACCGCAAAAACTGGGGGGTAAAAATGTGCTGTCACATATATACCGAAAGAAAAATCCACATTTACACCATGGGGTGTTAAAATAACACTAATTTTTGACAACACAATTACATTGGTGTTATTTTAACACCCTATGAGGTTAATTTTGACTTTCTATTGGGATATTTATGTGACAACACCCATGGTGTTAACTTTAACACCCACTTTTTGCAGTTTCACTGATATACAACCTCGGCTAAAGAGTTATATAATATATAACGGTGGCATATGTTGGAAGTGAAAAGCCGACGCAATCTCAGTAGTGTATCGTTCTCAGCCTTGCAAAGCTTCTAGAAAGCTACGGTACTCTACCAGATTAAGTATATTTGTTAAGCAGATACAACCTTAATTTATATGCATAATGGCTTAAGTCTATATTATTTTGAAATAAAAACAATTACATTAGACAACAAATCTTATTTGCTTAGCTTGCAAAGATTAGCAAGGAACTGGCCACAACCATGTAATTTGTTTTTAAGCAGTGCTCTCTTTATGTTTTTTATTTGAGGAGGATTTTTCCCCAACAAGTTTAACATTTACCTGTCGTTCCCAGATGCTCTGCCAACATTACAGGCAAACCTATGAAGTTGGATGGTGACGGAACATCAGAACGCGAGTGTTTTGGTAACATTAGTGTTGGGTATGAAGTTGACTGTCGCTTCGTCCCCACAGAAAGTCAGCACGAAGCCACGGCTTCCGTCATGTACGGAATGGGAAAATATGACACAGTAAGTATGGGAAGAGGATTGCTGTACATTTAGTTCCAGATAAAATGTTTGTATCTCTTCCAGATATGGGTGTTTTCGAGAGTGCCTAGGACTATACACCCGTACACTTTGAATTGTTTTGTTTCAAAGAAAGGGCAGTAGGACAATCGTCGTCAAATTTTGACCCAATGTGAATGTAAATTTGTGTAAGGCAAAATCACGAACATTTGTTTATCTAGGAGAATTTCATCAAGGGAAAACAAAAACTAAGTCAACTCGAGCTGCCCCTTCCTCAAACGTTAAACCCCCTCCTCGATTTGTATAATTTAAACTAACCCCGGGTGTTGTTGTATGACCGGGACATGGTTTTACAAACCACACCAATAATCGTCTTAAAATGAGTTGCCAAATATTGAATTGTAAAGTCACACAAGGCACTGAACACGTTTGGAAATTGTCAAAGACCAGTGTTCTCACTTGGTGTATCCCAACATATGCATAAAATAACAAGCCTGTGGAAATTTGGGCTCAATTGGTCATCGAAGTTGCAAGAAAATGATGAAAGAAAAAACATCCTTGTTGTACAAGTTTGTGTGCTTTCAGGTAAGAATAAAAAATCCTTGCAAAAAGATTTTATTATTTTAGTAAGAAATAACCTATTTCTCAAAAACTACGTTACTTCAGAGGGAGTCGTTTCCTACAATGTCTTATACTATCAACAGCTCTCCGTTGCTTGTTCCCAAGTAAGTTTGTATGCTAATATTTGTTTTGCGTCATCACCAAACGTGTACGATACCTGTAAGATCAATTATAATATATTCTGTGAAATCGAGCCCAAACCTGTCTTTTTGCTATCAAACAGATCTCAGACTTCTGTGATTCTGAACCAACGAATGTGTCAAACTTACACAACCGCGAGGCATCTAACCAGCACAATCGACTCTGCGATCGGCAAAGCAGCTGGGATGTGATGAAGAAACACGCCGATCTTCAGGGTAAAATAAAATAACAATTTATGGGCCATTCAGAATTATGAATTGTTAAAGGTATTATACAGGATTGGTAAGGATACAAACAAAAACATTGTTTAATCTAGTCTGAAAGCTTACTGATTATGAAATTTATACTGGAACCCTTTTTTTTTTGTATGTGAAATATTTCTCTCTCAAATGTTATCATATTCGAGAAAACTGTTTCTGAAAACCTAACAAATAACAATAAAATAACAAATAGTTGTTCGGCTGTTGCCCGAACACCTAAAAGAAAAAACAAAAACAAAAACAACCGCACGAGCTGATTTTGGTCGTTACTGATTTTGGTCGGACATTGACAATAAGGACAATGCGTTTACATGCTGAACATTGTGAATTGTTTTTCACTATTTATCCTGAATTGCTATAGTTTGTTACTTGCTATGGTTGATCACACAAACCATGAACACTGTGTGCGAGTATTTTGTCAGCTCTACCGATCCTGTATAATACCGTTAACAAGTGTGATATTATGGGTGGGTGAATTTAAATCAAAGATTATAGAGCGCCGAAGGCGCAAGATGCGGAACTCGGGCTGAAATGTGAAATCCCACTGGACGCCATTTCGGCAAGTAACTCTTTTGATACAACAATAGATCAGTGCCGATCAGCGCAGACAATGACCATTCCTATCAATGGGAAACAAAACATTTACTTGCTGAAATGGCACCCATGCGTATTTCACGTTTAACAATAGATAAAGCTCAGTTCCCTATCTTGCGCCTTCGGCGCTCTATAATCTTTGATTTAAATACAAGCTAAAAACCCATTTGTTTATACATTTAACTCGTTCTAGTATGTGCTATTTGTATTTGTTCTCTGCATTTGTTGTATTTGTTGAGTATATTCACATATGTGGTGCGCATTATAATTGACAATTATTATTGTTGGAATAAAAAAGAAATGAAAATTGTAATTCAGTTTTCATTTTAAATATAAATAAAATACAAAACAGATTCTAAGCGAAAAAAAAAAAATCATACACAGTAGTCTTCAAGATCGTCTGTCATTATTGTTTTTAAACACTTTTCGTATAATGTACGATCATAATTCGTATAGTGTAAGATCATAAATCGTTAGCAGTAAGTTTGTTTCTCTTGTTTATTTATGTTCAGATGGGAGCAATCCCCCGCGTGAGTTTACAGATGTAGGTGAATTGCTGCCTACATTTAACATCGTACAGCAAAACGACAGCAAGTTGGTTCTCCTGTTGGAAACGTCTCGGAAGATGCTGGTATAACTTTACTTCGCTTTACTTTAAGATTACGACAATGATTGGTTTGATTGCCTTTGAAGGTAGGGTCACTGATTGGTAAATACTCAAACAATTTGATGATCATGAAAACTTACTTGGTTAGAAGCCCTGCAGCTGTTGAGAAAGGATTCCCTTCGAAGTAGTTGGTTTGGGTAATGTTCATCAACAAACATTTTAATATAAGGACCTATTCAACTGAGAATCGATTGGTGCCCGTTTGCGAATGCTGTTGCCAGAGAGGCTGTCACCTCGCTAAACGTGGATGGATTCGACGTTCTTGCTGTTCATTTTGGCACTGTATTCAGCTAAAACGTTCGCATGTGACTTTTATTGTATCTCTCTTTATAAGTTTGCCTATGCACCGGCATTACGTTGACAACAAACAATCTATGACCCTATACCTTTAAGCAATTTGTGACGGGAAATTTAAACAAAGCCTGTTCCTGTTTTCAAATTGCAAAGGGTGATTCTTCCATCATTCCAACGGACCTATGCTCAAATCCTGATCCACATGATCCTAACATGTGGAGTTGGTTGTCGGGAAGTCGCGGTCGTTACATTTGCCCAATTTTCCCGTTACAGATGACCAATTAAGTAGCAATGATTAATGACGTTATCAACCTTGAACCCTAATAAAAAAAACAGTATCGCTCCTCGTGGGCAACAGCTATAGTTGGCAGTCTGCAATTATTGCTTCAATCCATGAGAAAAGTGGCTGAGGGTGAGGTGGCTGAGCCTCTGAGTTGCTATGAGTCATAGTGTCATAATTGCACTATTGAGGCTTACATGCATCAATTTATTTCCATCAATGTGAGGACTTTCCTTTGTCTCTCTTATTTAACACTCTCCATAGACTAAAAAGCACGAACAAAAATGAGGACATAAACCTACCAAGGATTCCAAAGTGAAGACAGCGTTGTCCCGTTTGTGTTCCTTTGTTCCATTGTCCCCACTCTGCTGGTAAAATACAGGACACGGTTTCGTACCACTTTCTTGATGTCATAACAAACATTTCGTTCCTCGAGGACTCAGCCATCTTCAACATATTAAACTGGTATATGGACTAATAGATCATGGGAGGACAGGGCCTTCGCATTAGCGGCCCTTCATCTTTGGAATGTTTTACCATCATCCTTGAGGTCAGGCTCCAGCATATCGGCTTTTAAGAGAAAACTAAAAACACATCTGATAACAATAGCATTAGTTACTTATTTGTTTCAATGTCGTGATTTCTTTAAGGCGCCTTGAGCGCTTGTAATAAATATAATCTGCATTTAAATGTAAATTATTGTTATATAGATCTGTGTGAATGGTTTGGTTTTTCATTTCCAGGGCAAGCCGATGGAAAGAATGGTCAGTGCAGTAACAGCTTTCATCTCCAAGATGGCCCCTATTGGTGCATCAATCGGTATCATGGGTTACCACAACGTGGGTGAACGTCTCACAGACGGCTTCGTGAAAATACAGACAGATGCAGACCGTCAGACTCTAGTTAGTGCACTACCAACTTTGGCGTCTGGACTCACGTCTGTAGGGGACGCGCTATTCAAAGCAAAAGTGGTAAGATCGGGTTCTTTGTGCTCGCATACACAAATATTTTGGTCAAAATCTGCCTCGGGCCTCTTGCTACTTTCTGGATCCGATTTTTTTTTTATTTTTTTTTATTCGGAACTTAAAAGGGATTCTTGCAGCAAACACCGAATTTTACGAAATGCGAAAGTAACTTGACTTTACAGTTTGTTTTAGTAAATATAAATTTAGGGTTGAACAAGGAAAACATTGATTAGGACGGGATATGAGCCTGCGACCTGCGAGCCTGGCTTAACGTGCCGGCGCTCGCCAACTGAGCCATCTAGCCCTAGCCCTAATAATGGCGGTATCCCCATTTTGTCAAATCTGTGTTCGCTGATGCCAGGAAGAAGCCATACAACCTATAACTGCCGTATAGCCAGGGATCACACCCACAAGTTATAAGGAAACAAACTAGCTCAAAGGCATGTTGATGGTGTGTTGATAACTGATCTTGGGACAAAGTATGTAAAGTGGTCGTGGTTTACGTGGCCATAGTAAAAATAACAGTAGCTAAACAAGACATACTAATTAAATTGAGAAATCAAGTGGTTTGAAACTTAGACCGTTACCCCCCAAAAAAAAAAAAAAAAAAAAACTCTCAATCTAGATTACAACGAAGTAATCGAACAAATTCACGCAAATAATTTACTTCGCAAGGTGAGTGATTAAATAATTTCACAATTATAATAGTTTAATATAGGCCCTATACAGTTTGAAAAGAACCATATTTCAAAGTAACAAACTCATTTTACGAGAGAGGACTCAAACCTTGAAACCATTTTGGGATGTGCTGGAATGTGACTACAGAAATGGTGAACCGTGGAGCCAAGTCGTCAGTTTTTTGCGGCAATTTTCACGACTTGAGGCACAAGTCGTAAATAATGACGTCAATATTTACGACTTGTGGCACAAGTCGTGAAAAGTGGGGCACAGATTGTGTTGTCATCAATATTGACGTCAATGTGTTAAAAGACCATTAGAAAAGGGCCACCATACTTTTGTTAATAACAATATAATATAGGATTTGAGGCATTGCATGATGAGGTATCAATATATACTTTGTTTGCGGTAACACCATGTGTGTACTTGCTATGTAGATTTTGTTCTTTGAGAACTTGTCTGTGGCTTATTATTCTACTGCCGCAGAGTAGACAATTCGAAATTTGGGAGACGTCTCAGTTCTGTAATCTACTTGCTAGGTAGATTTTGTTCTTTGAGAACTTGCCTTGCTTATTATTATACTGCCACAGAGTAGAATATTCTGAATTCGGGAGATTTCTCAGTTCTGAAATCTACTTGCTAGGTAGATTTTGTTCTCTGAGAACTTGTCTTGCTTATTATTCTACTCCCGCAGAGTAGAATATTTGAAATTCGGGAGACTTCTCAGTTCTGAAATCTACTTGCTAGGTAGATTTTGTTCTTTGTGAACTTGTCTTGCTTATTATTTTTCTTTGTTCAACCCAATTTAATATAAATGTTGCAATAATTATTTTGTTTGACAGATGCTGGAAGATTATAGCAGCGATACGACTGGTGACCGCGTCCTCCTTATAAATGCCAACAAAGAGGACCAATTCCCAAACATTGACTTTGTCAAAGATCGGATCTTGCCAGCCAAAATCATTGTGGACGCAGTGGCCATATCGCAAAAGGCCGACCCTGAACTATTTACAATAACCCAACTAACAGGTGAATGTTACAAATGAAAACGATGTAAGGAACGTCTTAGCAGAGCAAATTACTCAGGGGATCAAGCAGAGCAAATTAATCAGGAGATCATGGTACAACATTAGATTGATAAAGAATGGAAACTCGATTTAATCCACCTCAATTTCAAGAAATACAGTGAAACTATTCCCTATCTCTTATAATGTTTGATAAATTTGCATGATATACTGTTCAATTTCCATTCGAGGGCGAATGACGAAAATGGAGAACTATGTGGAGAACTATTTATTTTAAAGGGAAGAATGATAGTAATGCATGTATATTTTTCCTCAAGGGAAACTGCAGTAATTTGATTGTTATCGTTGATTTCAACAGAAAAGGAGCTTTGGAAGTGCCTTCTGACACGTTGAGATCCTGTAATAATTAACTGCAGGATTAAGACATCATTAACGGAATGTTGACATTCCGAGATGATTTTTTGTAAGTTGTCGACATTCCGAGATGAATAATCTCGGGTTGTCGACATCCTGATCGTAGGATGTCGACTCCCCGAGATAATTCATCTTTGGATGATAACATCCTGAAAATGACGAGGGCCCAATAACATTATTTGGGAAAGACAACATCCGACTTTAAGGATGTCGTCATCCCAAAATGAAATATATCTGGAAGATGACATTCTACTTTCAAGATGTCTTCATTCCCAGGATAATTAATCTCGGGATGTCGTCATCTTACATTTATGATGTCATCATCCTGCAGTAAATTAATCCCAGTATCCCAACAAGTTGGATGTCACTTCCAGAGCTCCGTAAAAAAAACCAAAAAAACAACATAAAAATGACGCCAATAAATCCCTTTGCTGTTTTAAAAGGAGGACAGTTTTACTACGACACATCAGACACGGGCTCAGTCGGCTCCATGGTGGAGGCAATGAAAAGATCCTTCGAACGGTATGACGTCAGTGATGACGAGAAACGGTTTCAGGTAAGAGCTGCGAGTATCAATGCTTGTCTTATCGATGAGGTTTCTCATTAAATCACATTAACCTTAAAGTGAGGGAGTAACCCTAGAAATTACACAAATGCGGGAAGGTTCCACTAGTAAATGGCTCCCAAGTAAGACATAACATTTGATTTGCAGGGGGGGGGGGTGTTGGAAGCCTTAGAACCTGTCAGCGAGACACCTGGAAGTCTGCTAAAAAGATCATATGCCTCCACCTTAATGGAGCGTTATATATGGGTTGGTCTGTTAGCCTGCACAATGTTGTGCGCGAAAAATGAATGAGAATAAAACTGCACAACTCTGGAACTAGACCCCTTCTTATATGTGAAATGGTCCAGTCTAGGATATCAAGTAATTTGGTGTTACAGGCCACACTCAAGGGTTTTAAATATTAACACATTACGTAATTGTCGATTACTAGGTTTTGGGAGCTTCTCTGACACTGCCACCAGAGGAGTCAGAGGAGAACCTGGTTTACATCGATTCTACGATCGGGAGGGACACGCAGTTTACAGTGTCTTGGCTTCTTGATCCGGCGGGTAAGCTGATTGTCGTAAGAGTGTTCGTTTGTTTTTACGGTATATTGTACGCATTTAAACAGTACCACGAGATGCCAACCAATAGACTGTGCAAGTCTCGTGCGTATTTGAATATTGGGACCCGTTAAAAAGTGCGTGAGTTTGTTTTCTTCACGCGTTAAAGCAATGTGCGTGGGACCAAAGTGGTCCAAAACATGTTCGAATACGCGCGAGACTTGCACGGTCTATTGGAAGACACTTTACGACACAATGACCGTCTTATGTCATTTCATTCAATCGTGTGTGGTGGGCACATGCACTCAGGGTTATTGTCATTTCTCAAATTTGTAAATTCGAGTCTTTAAAACACCGGTTCTTCTCAGAACCACCACTACTCAAAGAGATTGTACTCAGCAAACCTCATTTGATTGTACTCACACCATGCAAAGTTGCAAATCCTATACTTATTGTAATTTCTGACAATTGTTGAATATTGTAGCAACAAAGCCCAACGTGGTCTTTGAATATATGTTGAATTACCTGCGATTGCACTAGAGTCGTCGTGGTCTTTTGTATAGTTAAATTAAATCCATTGCCATACACACTAACTTATACTGCAAGCTAATGTGAATTGCAATGATTGATGCATGCCTGATCATTCATAGTAACAATAGGACTGTTCTGCACTCCAGTGTGACTGGATGAAACCCTTGTGGGTTGAAATGTCGCTCGGTAGATCTTTATAAAAACATAAATTTCATCCAAATAGTTTATGTTTCCAATGCCTTTAATAGTAATAATATTAATGCACAAAAACATGTTTGAAACATTGTATAACATATTAAACCGTTTATTGTCAACTTCTCGAAAACAAGTAAAGCCACGTCCGAACCAAGCGACTTCGGCTACGGATATGGCTATTGGCTGCAACGATAGCGTTGAAGAATAGGACATTTTGGCGTTCCAGCCATAGCCACTGCCGAAGCCATCATTGTGGATATGTCTTAGTGTTTTGGGTATTTAAAAAAATGTCCCTATTCCGCTGTTTGATTCCATAGAAGATTTGATCATTTCTGATATAATTTCCCCCTTCATAACAGTTGCTGCTCCCGTCGTTACGTTGATCGACCCCAGTGGAAGTAGTTTGACCGACTCGTACCCAGGGCATTCGAATAATACCGAACTAGGACTGTCTTCGTATCACGTTCAGGGACATGCATTGGTGAGACACAATACAAGTTTTCTCATTTTGAAGGGTTCATGGCTTATTACGTCTGTCGGGTCCGTTAAATCTTCAAGCAGTACATAATTGGGACACTGAATATACTGTAGAAAAGCTCTCCGTAGTACTGAATTTAATATCCTTTCTTAAGATATTTCTGCAATTGGTAATCCTCTATAATGGATGAAAAACATATCGTCGTCTTGGGAACATGTTTATCTTGTGCTATATTTTGGTCTACCCTCCGTGTCATCATCATAATCTAATCACACGTTTATACCATTGTAATGTTCCCAACATACCGTTTTATAGCATCATTAATGTTTCCACACGTTATTGAGAACTGAGATGTTTCATGAACAGACATATTTTGTGGAAGTAAGAAACTGGAAGTATTAGCTCAAAGACCCTCGCATTCCTTTATCGAATTTTATGAGGGCGCTATGTGACAGTTATTATCAGTACAAACAAAATCATAACACTTAGATAGTGCGCCCTCTGTTTGCGAGTCCTTTTCATCACCAATTAATGTCGAGTACAAGATTATAGTGACGCCTTGGACCACGACGCACGACTCTTATCCTTGACCATTATTTCCTTTGGGTTCATCTCTATCGGAGCCTGACTGTTTGTTCTTCATCTAACTGGCAGGAAGGCCCCTGGAGGGTTGTTATTGGGAACTCGGACGCCACCCATTCTCTCGACATTCACCTTTCGGTGACGTCAGCCACACGAAATCCTGACGTGCCACCTATAATCGTGACGTCAACTATAAATGAGCTTAGCAACAACTTTCAAGTTACCAACGAATCGTTGACGATCTACGCAGAAGTCAAGCAAGGTTACAGGCCGGTGGTTAAAGCTGATGTTACGGCATTGGTATCGATACCGGAATTATTCGATCCAGTTGAAGTTAAGTTACTCGACAATGGAGCAGGTAAGTTTACAAGATGGTTTGGTTTTAACACCGTTTCAAGTTGGTCATTTATTAATATGGGTCTTTTGCATTGCTTCAATGCTTTTGATACTATGTTTGGTTTGTCTATGATTGGTTTATTAAGATGTAATAGAAAGAAAGCATTCTGAAAATATAATACTGGTTACAAAAAGTGTTCCTGTAAATATCTGAAAACAAATCAGTAATGATACGACGTTAACGTGTTTTATTTTTATTTTTTATAAATGACGCTCATGAGACAAATCATTTGAAACAAACTGTGCTTCATCCTCTGAACAACTATGTTGTGCCTCCTTATTGACAACCAGGTGCGGATATAACAAAGTATGACGGCATATATTCTGGATATTTCACCAACTACACGGTGGATGGTCTGTATGGCGTGGGGTTAAAGGTTGAGAATGATGGTGCCGCCGAGGTGATTGATTTTCCGACATCGCTGTCCCCACGCACTGATGTTGGTTCCATCAGCAATGATGGCGGATCTACGGGTAAGATGCATTCATGCTATCTTATACGGTATACAGTTTCATGTATTTGGCCGGTTCGGGCTATTCCCTGCGCCTGCTTTGGTTTGCTGGAAGGTTTTTTTTGTGATTTGGAAACAAACAGGATTGCTTTTGATCATTTGCCAATTATCAATTAAAATAATCATCCAAAAATTATCCAAAAAGGGTTTCGTTCGATACAGTTTATCGAATTATCTATTGTGACAACCCACGTCTTTAAACGAAACCCTGACTTAGAATATCGAATAACCTGATTATTTCAATAGCATGATTCAAACTGCAGTTCGCCACAAAAGTGGCGTATCATGGCCGAGCGGAACAAATCATCTGCTGACGTAATCATGACGTCATCTAAATTTTCACCTGGACACGTCTCTGTCTCTACACATACCAAAATTCAACCAATTCAGACTTGTAATACACATCTCCAAAAAAATGCAAATTTAATGGGATGTCATGTGACACGTGAAGATGACATCAATTTGAAACTTAGCACATGCGTTGTCTGCACGAAAGTCATCTGGTTGACCAATTTTTTAATGTATACTGAAAACTTTCCTATACAGACAGCAACTAAAATACATTTTGATTTGATTTCATTCTGCCACAATAGGGTGTTCGGGTATTTTGTGACGTCATATGTAACTTCTCTTAAAATTTGATCTTGCTGGGCTACATGATCGTTGAAAGCAATTCAAAAAATTATTAAATAACCAATTCAAGTTAAAAGGCACTTCCGGTTTCGACCGGAAGTAAAGGTCACGTGATTCACGCACACAATATGACAATGACGACATATATTAACTCCATCAATTCCCGATTTATTTAATGATTATTAAAGATCAACAAATTCAATGTTTATTACCTTGTAATTTGAATGATAATGACGTCGTCATCGTGACATCTCTCGTTGATCCACACCTTTAGTATGATGGGTTAGTATGTACCAACCTCCAATAGGATACGAGTCTTAGAAATAACCAAAGTGTCGTCTTAACAAAAGAAGGAATTTGGAATAGAACAACTTGAAGAAAAAACAAATGAAGTAAACAAGTAACACAAAAGTAACAACTTTTCCGAAAGTCCTTTCGGAAGAGTCAAAACAGAAAACACGCTCATAGATAGAAAATTCAAAGTTCTTCTAACGCCATGCTTCGTGCTTCGTAAAGGAATGTTATTGGCCCAATGACCAGGGCACTAAATGTAAAGCGCATTGAGACGTTTATTGTAAAATGCGCTATATAAGAACTTGTTTATTAGGTGTTCGTGCAATATGAGCACGAACACCTCTTGTTAGGTGTTCGTGCAATATGAGCACGAACACCTCTTGTTATTGTTCCGTTTTTTTTTTTTAGGTGTTCGTGCAATACAAGCACGAACACCTCTTGTTATTGTTCTGTTTTTAGGTGTTCGTGCAATATGAGCACGAACACCTCTTTGTTATTGTTCCGTTTTTTTTTCTTTTTTTTTCTTCTCCTTCTTCTTCTTCCACTCAACTCATCTCTGGATCATAACTCAAGATTGAAACTGAATTGAACCTTGAAACTCATCAGATAATTGAACCTTAATAAGAAGACGGCACAGTTGTCATTACGTCATGATGACGTCATCAGGTGTTGAATTACAGGGTTTTTAAAGTTGAAAAATGACATTTTGCTTTTTGCTGTATCTCAACGAATATGAAAGCTATGATGTTCAAAGTTTTTGCATCTGATAGACCAAGGTGGGGGCAACATTTGAAAAGTTAACGCCGAAATTGTACGACCCTAGCTTCCGGGTCGTTACCCTGGGTCGAAGTTCACCTTCGTTTTTTTTCGTCAAAAAACAACTTTCGAGCTTATCTACGGAATAACTCAAGATTGAGATTGAATTGAATATTAAAACTCAATAGATAGTTGAACTTCAGTATCGAGACAACACATACTTAATTACGTCATGATGACGTCATCGGGCATTAAATTACAATAAATCAAAGTTTAATATTTGTAAAAATCATAACGCAAAAACTATAATTCGGATTTTGGCAATCTACACATCATCGGATAGGTCGTCAAAAGTTTGACAAACGCTTCACAAAACCCGTACAATATTTTAACTTACTTTTGGTTCAAAACGGAAGTTTAAAATTTCGTAATATCTTATCGTATTCATATCTTTAAAACTACTGATCATTTCAGCATAATTTTTGTATCAGATTGTAGAACAGCAATCCCTCTTAAACTTTTGCACAGAGATAACAACATTTTAACCTTGAACATCTTGTCAAAAGCGGACAACGATGGGCACCTTCCCACTCGTACCCCCTCCACTTTAATTGACAAAGCATTATGTACCCATAACGTTAAAACTCATGCAAGCTACAGTTCACGCGCTGACTGTGTGTACTGTCGCCGTCCTTGTTTGTTAGATGTGGCAGCGGCAAACAACATAATCAACAGCGCCCTCTTTCGTTGAATATTAAATAAACAGCGCTGATAATAGAATCGTTTTGGGGGCTTATCTACGAAATAACTCAAGATTGAAATTGAATTGAACATTGAAACTCATAGGATAGTTGAACCTCAGTATCAAGACAACACAAACTTAATGACGTCTTGATGACGTCATCGGGCATCGAATTATAATAAATCAAAATTTTATATTTGTAAAATTCATAATTGACAAAGCATTATGTACCCATAACGTTGAAACTCATGCAAGCTACAGTTCCTGCGCTGACTGTGTGTACTGTCGCCGTCCTTGTTTGTTAGATCTGGCAGCGGCAAACAAAATATTTCAACAGCGCCCTCTTTCGTTGAATAAACAGCGCTGATAATAGAATCGTTTTGGGGGCTTATCTACGAAATAACTCAAGATTGAAATTGAATTTAACATTGAAACTCATAGGATAGTTGAACCTTAGTATCAAGACAACACAAACTTAATGACGTCTTAATGACGTCATCGGGCATCGAATTATAATAAATCAAAATTTATCGTTGTAAAATTCATAACTCGGGAACCATTTATTGGATTTTTACTATCTACACATCATCGGATAGCTCATTTAAAGTTCGACGAACGCTACACAACACCTTACACTCTTTGACCTTGACTTCCGGTAATATCTTATCTTATTAATTATCTTTAAAACTACTGAACATTTCACGTTCCCAACAACATATATAATTTTCATGGCCAGAAACTTCTTTAAATAAAAGTACTTGACTAAAAGAAAATCCGGCCCACGTAAAACTCCTTAAGGTTGGGACCACAATGGTCCCAGATGTTCGAATACGCGTGAGACTTGCACAGTCTATAAGTAACAACGTCTTGCACCAACACTACCATATCAGCTGCATTCATGATCAATGTAAAAAAAACCTAAACCATCTAAAAGGTAGTCAAAAACTAATCACGCGCTATAAAAAATGTGACCCTATTTGACCTTGACTTCCGGTCAAAACCGGAAGTTGATGTTTAATTTTTGAAAAATTCATAACTCCTGAACCAGGAATTGGATTGATATGGTATAATGACCTATTCATTCAATCACTCACCACGAACACCGTGTTTTTGTAGTAGACAAAAACTCAAGGTCTAGTTTTTTTTTTCTTCTTCATCTTCTTCTTCACCGGAACTCTTCTCCAGAACAGAACTCAAAAAAGAAATTTAATTGAACCTTGAAACTTAGCATATACTTCAACCTTAACATGAGCACGGCACTTGCACAATTTCGTCATGATGACGTCATCAGGTGTCGAATTACAAGGTTTTTAAAGTTGAAAAATGATCATTTGGTATTTGCTGTATCTCATTGAATATGAAAGCTATGATGTTCATAATTGGGCATGTGATAGATCAAGACTGGGGCTACATTTTAAAAGTTAACGTCAAAATCGTATGACCTTTTCTTCAAGGTCAAGCCCCTAGGTCAAAGTTTGCCTTTGGTTTTTTTCTTGAAAAACATCATTTTCGGGCTTATCTACGGCATAACTCAAGATTGAAATTGAATTTTACATTGAAACTCATCAGACATTTGAACCTAAATATCAAGACGACACAAACGTGATGATGTTATGATGACATCATTAGGTATTGAATTACATTAAATCAAAGTTTAATATTTGAAAAAACATCATAACTCATGAACATGTTGGATTTTTACAATCTATACATCATCGGAAATTTCGTTAAAGGTTCAACAAACGCTGCACAGAAAGTGACCCCATTTGACCTTGACTTCCGGTTCAACCCAGAAATTTAAAATTTCATAATATTCGTATCTCAAAAACCACTTATCATTTCAGCATAATTTTTGCATCAGATTGTAGAAAGTTGAGGCTGCTCAAACTTTTGCACAGAAATAACAACATTTTGACATTTACATCTTGTCTTATGACCACCGGCATTAAAGCGCACGTTTGTGTTGACCCACTTTGATAACGCGAGATACTGTTATAGCGCGTGTACAACAGAAACATGCATTTTTAACGTGTAGTTCAGTTTACATCAACTACATGTAGGAATACATTTAACATCGCTGGATGTTACCTTGTATATTGCGCACCCCGGCATAAAGATAATCCATGTAGTACTTGAAAAATTCGTAACTCCTGAACCACACATTGGATTTTTACAATCTATACATCATCTGAAAGGTCTTTATAAAACCTGACTTACGCTACACTTATTGTGACCCCGTTTGACCCTGACTTCCG
Organism: Plazaster borealis; assembly: GCA_021014325.1. Lineage (NCBI taxonomy): Eukaryota > Metazoa > Echinodermata > Asteroidea > Forcipulatida > Labidiasteridae > Plazaster > Plazaster borealis. The sequence goes on from CM037468.1 coordinate 7,798,980, forward strand.
GTTCAAAGCGGAAGTTGAAATTTAATGTTTCAAAATTCATAATTCCTGAACCACACGATGGATTTTTACAATCTATACATCATTGGACAAGTATGTAACAACTTAACAAACAATATACAGAATGTGACCCCAATTGACCTTTACTTCCTGTTCAAACCGGAAGATGAAATTTAATATTTGAAAAATCAGAATTCCTGAACCACACATTGGATTTGTATCATCTATACATCATCAGAAAGGGCTCCAAAGATTTAAGAAAAGCTACACACTGTGACCTCATTTGACCTTGACTTCCGGTTCAAACCGGAGAGTGAAAGTTAATGTTTCAACAAATTGTTGGAGGTTTACAATCCATACACCATCTAAAACGTCTTCATAAACTAAACGCGCTACACAAAATGTGACCCCTATTTGACCTTGACTTCCGGTCAAAACCGGAAGTTGATGTAAAACATTTTTTGAAAAATTCATAACTCCTGAACCAGGAATTGGATTGATAAGGTATAATGACCTATTCATTCAATCACTCACCACGAACACCGTGTTTTTGTAGTAAACAAAAATTCAATGTATAGTTTTCTTTTCTTCTCCATCTTCTTCTTCTTCCCTGGAACTCTTCTCTACAGCATAACTCAAGATTGAAACTGAATTGAACAATGAAACTCATCAGACAATTGAACCTCAGTATGAGGACGGCACAAAGTTAATGACGTCATGCTGACGTCATCAGGTGTCGAATTACAAGGTTTTTAAAGTTGAAAAATGATCATTTGGTATTTGCTGTATCTCATTGAATATGAAAGCTATGATGTTCATAATTGGGCATGTGATAGATCAAGACTGGGGCTACATTTCAAAAGTTAACGTCAAAATCGTATGACCTTTTCTTCAAGGTCATTCCCCAGGTCAAAGTTTGCCTTTGGTTTTTTCTTGAAAAACATCATTTTCGGGCTTATCTACGGCATAACTCAAGTTTGAAATTGAATTTTACATTGAAACTCATCAGACATTTGAACCTAAATATCAAGACGACACAAACTTGATGATGTCATGATGACGTCATCAGGTATTGAATTACATTAAATCAAAGTTTAATATTTGAAAAAAATCATAACTCATGAACATGTTGGATTTTTACAATCTGTACATCATCGGAAATTTCGTTAAAGGTCCAACAGACGCTACACAGAAAGTGACCCCATTTGACCTTGACGTTCGGTTCAACCCGGAAATTTAAAATTTCACAAAATTTGTATCTCAAAAACTATTTATCATTTCAGCATAATTTTTGCATCAGGTTGTAGAACGTTGAGCCTGCTCAAATTTTTGCACAGAAATAACAACATTTTGACATTCACATCTTGTCTTATAACCACCGGCATTAAAGCGCACGTTTGTGTTGACCCACTTTGATAACGCGAGATAGTGTAATAGCACGTGTAACTCCTGAACCACACATTGGATTTTTACAATCTATACATCATCTGAAAGGTCTATATAAAACCTAACATACGCTACACTTATTGTGACCCCGTTTGACCCTGACGTCCGGTTCAAAACGGAAGTTGAAGTTTAATGTTTCAAAATTCATAATTCCTGAAGCACACAATGGATTTTTACAATCTATACATCATTGGACAAGTATGTAACAACTTAACAAACGATATACAGAATGTGACCCCAATTGATATTTACTTCCTGTTCAAACCGGGAGATGAAATTTAATATTTGAAAAAATCAGAACTCCTGAACCACACATTGGATTTTTATCATCTATGCATCATCAGAAAGGGCTCCAAAGATTTAAGAAACGCTACACACTGTGACCTCATTTGACATTGACTTCCGGTTCAAAACGGAATTTGAAACTTTATAGTTGAAAAAATCATAACTTCTGAACCAAATATTGGATGTTTACAATCCATCCATCATCTAAAAGGTCTTCATAAACTGATCTCGCACTACACAAAATGTAACCCTACTTGACCTTGACCTCCGGTCGAAACCGGAAGTTGATGTATACGTTTTGTAAAATTCATAACTCTTGAACCAGGCATTGGATTGGTAATGTTAAATGTCGTTACGTATTCAATCAGTCGCTCACCACGAACACCTTGTTTTTGTAGTAAACAAAAACTCAAGGGCTAGTTTTTTTTTTCTCCATCTTCTTCTTCCCTAGAACTCTTCTCTACAGCATAACTCAACATTGAAACTGAATTGAACCTTGAAACTCATCAGACAATTGAACCTCAATATGAGGACGGCACCATTGTCATGACGTCATGATGACGTCATCAGGTGTCGAATTACAACGTTTTTAAAGTTGAAAAATGACCATTTGGTATTTGCTGTATCTCATTGAATATGAAAGCTATGATGTTCATAATTGGGCATGTGATAGATCAAGACTGGGGCTACATTTCAAAAGTTAACGTCAAAATCGTATGACCTTTTCTTCAAGGTCATGCCCTAGGTCAAAGTTTGCCTTTGGTTTTTTCTTGAAAAACATCATTTTCGGGCTTATCTACGACATAACTCAAGATTGAAATTGAATTTTACATTGAAACTCATCAGACATTTGAACCTAAATATCAAGACGACACAAACTTGATGATGTCATGATGACGTCATCAGGTATTGAATTACATTCAATCAAAGTTTAATATTTGAAAAAAAATCATAACTCATGAACGACATGTTGGATTTTTACAATCTACACATCATCGGAAAGTTCGTTAAAGGTCCAACAAACGCTACACAGAAAGTGACCCCATTTGACCTTGACTTCCGGTTCAACCCGGAAATTTAAAATTATATAAATTTCGTATCTCAAAAACTACTTATCTTTTCAGCATAATTTCTGCATCAGGTTGTAGAACGTTGAGCCAGCTCAAACTTTTGCACAAAAATAACAACATTTTGACATTTACATCTTGTCTTATGACCACCGGCATTAAAGCGCACGTTTGTGTTGACCCAATTTGATAACGCAAGATGGTGTAATAACACGTGTACAGATACACGTACATTATGCGTGTAGTTCAGTTTACATCAACTACATGTAGGAATACATTAAATAGCATCGCTGTTACCTTGTATATTGCGCACCCCGGCATGAAGATAATCCATGTAATACTTGAAAAATTCGTAACTCCTGAACCACACATTGGATTTTTACAATCTATACATCATCTGAAAGGTCTTTGTAAAACCTAACATACGCTACACTTATTGTGACCCTGTTTGACCCTGACTTCCGGTTCAAAGCGGAAGTTGAAATTTAATGTTTCAAAATTCATAATTCCTGAACCACACGATGGATTTTTACAATCTATACACCATCGGACAAGTATGTAACAACTTAACAAACGATATACAGAATGTGACCCCAAGTGACCTTTACTTCCTGTTCAAACCGGAAGATGAAATTTAATATTTGAAAAAATCAGAACTCCTGAACCACACATTGGATTTTTATCATCTATACATCATCAGAAAGGGCTCCAAAGATTTAAGAAACGCTACACACTGTGACCTCATTTGACCTTGACTTCCGGTTCGAACCGGAAAGTAAAAGTTAATGTTTCAACAAATCGTTTGAGGTTTACAATCCATACATCATCTAAAACGTCTTCATAAACTAAATGCGCTACACATAATGTGACCCCTATTTGACCTTGACTTCCGGTCCAAACCGGAAGTTGATGTTAAATTTTTAGAAAAATTCATAACTCCTGGGCCAGGCATTGGATTGATAAGGTAGAATGTTTATTCATTCAATCACTCCCCACGAACACCTTGTTTTTGTCACATGACAAAAACTGAAAGTCTAGTTATTGTTCCGTTTTGTTTTTTTTCTTCTCCATCTTCTTCTTCCCTAGAACTCTTCTCTACAGCATAACTCAACATTGAAACTGAATTGAACCTTGAAACTCATCAGAAAATTGAACCTCAATATGAGGACGGCACAATTGTCATGACGTCATGATGACGTCATCAGGTGTCGAATTACAACGTTTTTAAAGTTGAAAATGACCATTTGGTATTTGCTGTATCTCATTGAATATGAAAGCTATGATGTTCATAATTGGGCATGTGATAGATCAAGACTGGGGCTACATTTCAAAAGTTAACGTCAAAATCGTATGACCTTTTCTTCAAGGTCATGCCCTAGGTCAAAGTTTGCCTTTGGTTTTTTTCTTGAAAAACATCATTTTCGGGCTTATCTACGACATAACTCAAGATTGAAATTGAATTTTACATTGAAACTCATCAGACATTCGAACCTAAATATCAAGACGACACAAACTTGATGATGTTATGATGACGTCATCAGGTATTGAATTACATTCAATCAAAGTTTAATATTTGAAAAAAAAATCATAACTCATGAACGACATGTTGGATTTTTACAATCTATACATCATCGGAAAGTTCGTTAAAGGTCCAACAAACGCTACACAGAAAGTGACCCCATTTGACCTTGACTTCCGGTTCAACCCGGAAATTTAAAATTATATAAATTTCGTATCTCAAAAACTACTTATCTTTTCAGCATAATTTCTGCATCAGGTTGTAGAACGTTGAGCCAGCTCAAACTTTTGCACAGAAATAACAACATTTTGACATTTACATCTTGTCTTATGACCACCGGCATTAAAGCGCACGTTTGTGTTGACCCAATTTGATAACGCAAGATGGTGTAATAACACGTGTACAGATACACGTACATTGTGCGTGTAGTTCAGTTTACATCAACTACATGTAGGAATACATTAAATAGCATCGCTGTTACCTTGTATATTGCGCACCCCGGCATGAAGATAATCCATGTAATACTTGAAAAATTCGTAACTCCTGAACCACACATTGGATTTTTACAATCTATACATCATCTGAAAGGTCTTTGTAAAACCTAACATACGCTACACTTATTGTGACCCCGTTTGACCCTGACTTCCGGTTCAAAGCGGAAGTTGAAATTTAATGTTTCAAAATTCATAATTCCTGAACCACACGATGGATTTTTACAATCTATACACCATCGGACAAGTATGTAACAACTTAACAAACGATATACAGAATGTGACCCCAAGTGACCTTCACTTCCTGTTCAAACCGGAAGATGAAATTTAATATTTGAAAAAATCAGAACTCCTGAACCACACATTGGATTTTTATCATCTATACATCATCAGAAAGGGCTCCAAAGATTTAAGAAACGCTACACACTGTGACCTCATTTGACCTTGACTTCCGGTTCGAACCGGAAAGTAAAAGTTAATGTTTCAACAAATCGTTTGAGGTTTACAATCCATACATCATCTAAAACGTCTTCATAAACTAAATGCGCTACACATAATGTGACCCCTATTTGACCTTGACTTCCGGTCCAAACCGGAAGTTGATGTTAAATTTTTAGAAAAATTCATAACTCCTAGACCAGGCATTGGATTGATAAGGTAGAATGTTTAATCATTCAATCACTCCCCACGAACACCTTGTTTTTGTCACATGACAAAAACTGAAAGTCTAGTTATTATTAGTATTACACATTTCGAACAATGTAGGTGTTTTTCAAAACAGAGGGTAACCTATGTCCATAATTAGGTTCGTCAGCCGAAAACCTATTGTAATTGTTAAGTTTTTTTGTTTCCACCTCTTCTTCTTCTCTCTGAACCTTCTCTTGCAGATTTCGCAAAAAGTAAAAGTTGTAAAATCTTGAAACTTGGCATATACTTAAACCTTAACATGAAGACGGCATGCAAACAATGACGTCGTGATGACGTCATCAGGTGTCGAATTACAAGGTGTTTAGACATTTTTTTTTTATCTTTGAAATTATGTAACAAATCACACTTAAGAGGCCGGCAGTTACTTTATGAGGGATCATACTACGGTCATATAGGTCTTTATTTTTTGTCGTGTGCGTGACCTCACATGACCTCTACTTCCGGTCGAAACCGGAAATGCCTAGTAAATTGAAAGTAGCAGAAAGCGACAATGTTTTTTTGAGTTGTTTTTAACGATGTTGTAACCCGGCAAGTGTCTGGTTTAAAAAAATTGGACCGGTTACGTCACATGATTTAAAAGCGCCCTCTAGCGGCAGGCTGCAAAAAGTTCAAAGCACACTTTAATAGATGTCTGTGGCAAAGTTTATGAGAATCTCTTCAAAACTAGTAAATATGATGATATTTATGCAGACAACATATTTGTATAGTCGTAGTATGATGGCGTCATCGTGTGTCACGCGGTAAGGCCCTAAAGGTGCACATTTTGAAGCCGTGTATCTACTAAATGAAACAGCCGATTGATTTGAAACTTGATGTAGGCCTACTGTAAGACAACGACCATGGCTTGTGAAATGTGAAGTGACGTTATGATGACGTCTTCACGTTATTTTTTATATTTTTTTTTTATAAAATCAAAGCTTAGTATTTGAAAAAATCATTGCTCCAAAACCAGAAATTGGATTTTTGTTATTAACATATCATCAGAAAGGTATTTGAAAACTTAATGGATGATACACAGAGTGTAACCTCGTTTGACCTTGTCTTCCGGTTAAAACCGGAAGTTGAAGTTTAGTAACGGAAAAAATAATAACTCATGAACCACATGTTCGTTTTTTACAATCTACACATCATCGAACAGGTCGTGAAAAGTTAAACAAAAGTTACTCAGAACCTGACCCCATTTGACCTTGACTTCCTGTTCAATCCGGAAGTTGAAGTTTAATCATTGAAAAATCATAACTCTTGATCCACAGATAAGATCTATACAAAAATAAATGACATAATAACTTTAACAGCGCCCTCTCGTGACAAGTTTTTAAAAACAAACTATTAATTGCTGAAAACCTGTTGCTTAAATCCAAAAGATTCAAACATAATGACCCGACAACAAATAGGCTCATTTGGATACATCATAATAGCGTCATCAGCAAAACCATGTTCTCACATTTTCAACCCCTTCTTACATTACTCCACCACAACCAGAGTAATATCAAAACTTGATCGAATGACTTATTGAACAAATGACGAACACCCTGTTTTTGTTCTAAAACAAAAACTTATGTCTAGTATTTAATTGTATTATTTCAGCTCAATCTGAGATAACGTTTCCAAGACGCAGGGCCCGTGCCGTTGGGAATCCAGCACCAATTTTCAAGCGTTTGGTTTCAGCTGGTGCCAGTAGGATGACCGGTGTCCCAGCCAATGGCACAGATGAACTTCCCCCTGGAAAAATAACTGACCTCAGGGTTGTTGGTACATCGTATGAACATATGACTGTTGAACTTGAATGGACCGCGACTGGGGATGATTTTGATAGTGGGAAAGGTTTGTAGTTTTACACACAATGCTTCCAAAATAGAGAAATACAATTCCTGAAAGGTAGTATACCGGATTGGTATAAGGTTACAAAAAAAAAACATCATTTAATTTTAGTTTGAAAGTTGACTGATTATGAGGTTCTTGCCAGAACCATTTTTCTTTGAAATGCTTCCCACTGAAATTAAGTCATATTCGAGAAAACTGTGTCTGAAAACCTTTAAAAACAGCTGATTTCCGTTGTTACAACCAAAATTAAGGACAACTATGTTTACATGATAAACATTTTGCATAGCTTTTTACTATTTTTTCCTGACTCATCCAACAGTAAATTTAGGCCCAAATTTCCACAAGTTTGTTATTTCATGTATGTGGCTGATCATACAAAACATGCACACTTTCTGCGATTCCGATTCCGTATAACACCTTAAAATCTGTCCTGTTGTCTTTACTGTGATATGTTAAATGTAATGATTACACAACGAGCAATTTCCACACGATAACTGGAGAACAAAACATGAACATTTAAAACTTAATGGAGGGCACACTCAAATTGTAGTCTTTCGAGACAATCGAACGCTGAGATATAAAGGGGGGGGGGATAAATTATAAGAACTAAAACCAAATTAGCTGTTATCAAATCAAGTCCAAGTATTATTGAAGATCGAGATGTGTTGTTCTCACCACTTAACCACTAGAGGGCGCCAACTTTTGGCCCTTTTCGAAACCACGGCTTGGGCTTGGGCTTTGGCTTAGGCTCCGTCCGTTATTTAAAAGACGTGTGCTTTCCTTACGGGGATTCAATCAGCCTGACGGATCCAAAGCCCAAGCCCCCTGCCCGAGCTGTGGTTTCGAAAAGGGCCATAGCATGTTTGTCAAATCGCATGGTTGCTACTGCGCAAAATCAACTCTTCAGTCAAGATATTACGACCGTCGAGTCCCTGTCTGGCAAGTGAGCCATTTAGATGACATTGCTGTGCGTTTTTAATTGATATTCATTCCTGATGTTTTCACTCCCTGCAGCCCAGCTGTACGAACTAACTCGTGGGGCTACTGTGGATGCATTCTTAACAGGCACGGGGACGGTCCCTATTCTGCAATCAGACATTACGAATGGTAACCTCGACGACCCCAAACCGTCGGGTTCGACGGAAACATTTACCGTCATTATACCCATCGATGCTGTAGTATCGTCATTTGCGTTTTCCGTTGTTGCTCAAGATGATGTCAGCCTGAAATCTCGTCAATCTAACGTGGTGTTCGTCACAGTCCGAGAATACATTCCCACAGCTCCGTGCCCAACAACGCAAAACCCGTCGGGAACAACCGGAACAATAGTATCGATACCCTATGATACTGTCAAACCGGGAACAACCGGGACAACAGTATCGATACCTTATAATACTGTCGAACCGATACTCACTAAAACCGAAATAATCGTTATTAGTGTAATCGGCTGCGCCGGGATTCTAACAGCAATAATCATCTCATCTGTATCGATTACCAAATGTTTGTTAACTTCAAAGGTTGTTCCTTCACGACCTGCTTCGAAGGCATCAACTGACAGTACTCGTCAATTTTTTGATCAACATGATGGGGACAGTGGCTCGATGAAAATGGTTGACTTAGAAATGCAGGGTATTGAGTCAGAAATCTGATTGTTTTTAATGAATTTGCGAACATTTTCTAAATGGTTCCTATCAACAATGTTTGTATGTGCAATGAATAAAATAGAGAGCTTAAAAAGGAGAAAATATATATATATATATATATATATAATAAACATACGCCCTAGTTTGAAGTGGAAATGTTATGTGTATGTTAGATTGTTGAACTTCTACGATGTGGCAATTACCAAGATTTTGCCATCATTATTTAAAACCCTGCGAGCAGCCAGCTTGATATATTTACGGGGTTTCCCCGAGGTGCTCACGCGGTAGACATTTTATGTTGGGCTGTAAATAATTGTGTTTGGGGGCACAAATCTTGTTCTAATGGCCTGAACAGATGAATCCAAGTTCACTGAACACACACACCAAAGATTTTAACATTCTGGCAATTGACACATTGGTTCACCGATGGCAGGCAGATGACAGACAGCTTGTTGATACAAAGGCGGCAAGTTTGTTACCGCACAATTGAATGCCGCTTTGGCTCAGACCCACATTTGTGACAACTGGCCTACCCGGTGAATGATCTCTAGGGCAAAATCGGTTCAGCCACTTTGTTATGGACTGTTCAGGGTTGGATGAAAATTAAATTCAGCGAAACTGAAAAAATAATTGTTGTAATTAACAACAATATGAAAAAGTGCCTACGGCGTGAGCACCTTCGCCACCGCAGGGTTAAAAAAATGCTTTGTTTTACGATTAGGCCTATTTGTTACTTTCGTGTCAGAGTTTGGAATTAAATTTATTTTTACTTGGTGGCGATTGCTGCCTATAGCTGTGTTTACTTAGTAAGATTGAAGTATGCCCGCAATGGTGCTATCACAAATGTTATAAATTATTACTAATACATTAACTAAAATCATTCCAAACTGTGACTGGAACGAAGCTCTATTGTATTTATGCTATTAATGCAATCGGAATGTACATAATGTAGTATACAAATTAACTATATTAACCCTGCGATGCTCAGCCCCTGTCAGATTTACACGACTGTCATTTTATGGTTACGGCAGCCAGTAGACCGTTGGGAAACGTGTACAACTCCTTTGTTGATTTCATACATTTTTCAAAACTAATAACCTTTCCAAATGTTGTAGAGTCAGTTTGACCAAAACAAATTAACAAATATACATTTTGTATTTTGTGTGTGTGTTTACACTGTAAAACCGCAGTATTGTTTGTGCACAAGCCTATGTGGAAAGTGTTTTCTAACTGAAAATTCCGTGTCCATGAGTCACACTGCCTATAGGGTCATAGGCTATATCAATTGGGCCTGTCTGAGGATAGAACTTAAAGGGTTTCACCTATTTTTGCTAAAAACTGAACGAGTACTTAACTAAAATGTGTTTTCGGTCTACTGACTGCAGACCGGTAGGCCATCGGAGAGTTTTAAACATAACAATCATTTTTATGTGCCCGCCCATTACTGCGGTAAGCGGTTAAATTTTAAAATTCGTCAATGTTACAATGAATAACTCTGCAAAATGTGTCCATTTTTTATTGTACGAGGTGAAACTTATTACTGTAAAGACAAGGTGTGTTTTATTGAATTACGGAATAAACTTCAGTGGCTTCACAATTAATCTGAATTACAATGAAGTTGATATTTCTTCTTGGTTCAATAATTCTTTACATTTTGCCGCGCTTTATACTACGTTCCAATCGTTACAATATTTATCCTTTATTCCCTTCAGAGCACCACGTAATGTTTACAGGGTGCTGTGGCGCAATATGCAGCCAATCAAACCAGGAACACCGGGGCGAACCCCCTTCTCGTTACGATAAGTGCATTGGGTTCTTTTACGTGCATTGCACAACACACGGGACCTGTACGTCCCATCCGAAGGACGCCAGCAATAATGGTTAAGTGCCACGACCGCAACCCCGTCCCCATGGTTTACTTTATTTCCAACCATGTTTACAATAGTAAACCCTGGGAGGGAAACTCTTTACTTGGACCCTGATTGGACAACGACTGGTGTACAGAAGTGTATTCAGTATTTACCATGTTCACAGCCAGACTATTCTAAATTGCATACGTATCCAACATTTTTGGATATGCAAATGATCCAATACCAGGGTGAGAGAGCGGTCAACCTCGTACACATCGTACTGCTCGACACACCCGGGGGACGAGGCTGCCACGACCGGGACTCGAGTCCACACTCTGCAAGACCTTCCTGGTTTGATATGTATCACCAATAGAGGGCGCTCTCTCAAGACAAACTGCTATTATATAGGCCGTTTCTGAATTGGCGGCTGTGGCCCACAGCTACGACTGGATCACCGCGTCATCATTCGTTGAAACATAAGACGTCATTAGGAACACCCTTAGCAACAGTCGTAGCTGTAGTTGTAGCCGCCAATTCGGATATGGCCATTGTTTACTCCGTAAGGTGACTTGATAATCAAAATGTTTGCTGTGTACAGAATTTATTGGAATGTACATAACACAAAATTATTTAAACTTGTATTACACATGAAAGCATGATAGTGTACATCATTAAAAAATAGTCATAATGAAATAACACATTTATCATGTTTTATGTGATTGTATATACAAGGTTAACTTCTTTTTTAAACACTCATTGCATTTTTTAAAAATTTAACTACAGTTTGTTGCATTAGCAAAGAAAGAACCTTCATTCTTGACATATTATTGGCTAATTTCAGAAATTTATCTCTCGATGTAAATTTATTTATATGCATATAATGGTTTTTTAGCTTGGAGATTTTTGAATAATTGCAGTATTAACTTCATAGAAGTGATGTGTGTGCTGTATGTAACATAATCAGACAAAAATAGTATTAACAACTGTCTTATTGATTAAACTGCTTATGCGACGATCATATTTGTTCTCGACTATGTATATAGGTTCACTTTAAAAGAAAAACAAAACTTGTATTAATATTCATTAACAGTTCGTTCGGTGGAAACTCTAGTTAACAATGTTATTTTATTTATTTTATTTTATTTTCAATATTTAGACATATACACAATGATTACAAGTTGGACAGGGGCTGTCAAGGTTATAGAAAAGTATAAAAACTGTCACCTTAAGATGTGTACAACCAGACCCCTGCCAACGATAACAATATAATTATATAATTATAAAAAGGAGATTGCACTCAAACACTATTAAAATCACACAACGGTAAGCATAAAAACAAAAGCAAATCCAAAACATTGCAAAAACAGCACCCATAAAACACCATAAAAACAGGAGGCAGGGACAAACATTTAAAAACCCAAACAAGACAAGGCACCCAAATGATCCCAAAGCCCAACACGAATGGACTTAAAACCCTTTAAAGCCACAAACAAAAAAACTGGTACCAAAGAACAACTTTGGCGTTATAAAGAGAAATCACTTAAATGCATTATAATAATATTACTAATTGATTTGATAAATGCATCGGAGATAACGAGTTTAATGTTATTCCCATACACCTGTGTGAACATTGAACAAAACAAACCCACAGGTCCATCATTGTAGTTGCTGAACGGACTGTTTTTACTATAGTGCTGAAGCACCGACCTTGATGAAAATCTTGTAATGGTTGTATGGCGTGGATTGCAATTAAATTGCTTTTCAAAACATGTTTATCCATTTAAGTTCCCAAGTTATTAACAGCCGTTTCATTGGACAGTGGCGTATAACTGATGTGGGAACGAAGGGGTGGGAACAAGTGTGTCCCCCCCCCCCCCCCCGGCGTCCGTGCCCCAATCCCCACCTTAGGGTGCTCCATGTAACCCCATTTGAAATATGCACCTTCGCATTTAAAAATTATTAGAATAGTTACTTGATTATAAGCTTGTATATGCCGTACTAGTTTCAATGTTTTAAACTATTTGTTAATCATACAAAGCGATGGTTTTGTTTGTTTTGACCTCCACGTCAGATTGTCATATAACAGCAAATTGTCAGCGCCATATAGCACGACCGCAAACATGGGAACGACAACCACACTTTTGACCTGACGCTCCCCCTAGAAAACAATAGTGCACCCATTGTACCCACCCTTGTCAAAATTGACCTTCATTTCGTCGATGGGTTGGGGATTTGAATTTGAGTGCCTCAAAGGGTCTTGCCTAAAACCTAAACCTAAAGTAATACCTACTCTCTTATTTCGCGACTCAAATACATTCTACATAATCATTAGCACCGATTTCAATATTTCAGTAAATTTTTGCTTTAACTACATACACAGAATTGCTTTCAAGTGTGGACAACTAACTAGGTGGCGTTTTTATGACAAATTTAACCATTCATATTGAGCATAATATAATCATAATGTATATTATATAATTTATATATAAAACTAGTATGGGAGATGGCCTTAGCTTTCGATCCAGACCGGACCTTCGTCAGAGGCATAAACAAGCACAAACAAAAACATCTCCATTTATAGCAAAAAGAGGAGCAAAGGATTATGGGAAGGCGTCAAGAAGAAAGCGGGAAAGTTATAGCCAATCAAAGTTATTAATTTACAAACTATGGGGTGGTTAAAAACCAATCAGAGTAAAGTAGTGAGGACAACATGATGGTCAATGTGAACAAAATTAAAGGGTGGATTACTGGACCATAAAGTGGTAACTGCTTTCTGGGTAATGCGGGAATCATGAAATGACAGGATTCGACGGTAAGCTGCATCAGGACATATGATTTTGGGTTGAACAAAGAAAAATTGACTAGAGTGGGATTTGAACCAACGACCTCCGGTTTAACGTGCCGGCGCTCTACCGACTGAGCTATCTAGCCCTATGTTGGCGGTCTCCCTATTTTGTATATATCTTTGTTCGGGGGGTGCTAGTCAGAAAGCCATTCAACCGCAAACTGCCGTGTAGCCAGGGATCACACCCATACGATACAACCTGGGAAGCGGCAGCCGGGGATCACCTTAAGGGGATGCGACTTTTTTATATATATATCATATATCAAGTAATGGACCACAAGGGAAACTGACTGGGTAAATATTAAATGATTTTGGGTTGAACAAAGAAAAATTGACTAGAGTGGGATTTGAACCAACGACCTCCGGTTTAACGTGCCGGCGCTCTACCAACTGAGCTATCTAGCCCTATGTTGGCGGTCTCCCTGTTTTGTCAATATCTTTGTTCGGGGGGTTAACTCCACAACATGGCAGACCGTGTTAGTTCATGAGGTAAAAGGAACACAAACCAGTTTCGAGGGATATTTGTGTGAATCATTATATTCTACTTTTAAAACAACCATATTCATTTCCTAATGTAGCGGCTCAACCCTCAAGTAGTCAAGGTGGTGGGGTGATCGATTTCTCAATAATAATACTTAAAAAATGAAACTCCAACACTCTGATGCAATCTTCAAATGTTCATTCGTTTAATTATTGTTGATTGAAGAGATGAATCACAAATCAATTATAAAGTGTAGCACAACTTGATGTGGGACATTGAAGATCCATAGATGATGCAATTAAAGAAAAAGATCCTGTATGACAAAACAGGAGCACAAATAATTATAGTTGACAACCAGTCTGTCTTACATCAAATAATATTTGCTTTTTCAAATAATATTAGATTTTATACCAATATTGTAGCATGGCTATATTATAGGATTTAGAAAACCCACGTTCAATCATGTTGTAACTCAAAACTAAAAGAGTCATTACCCTGTCGCTCTACCAATGTAGAGACAACACTATCACTGTAACAGCAACATTCTGTTAGCACCTCTAGTTTAAGGCTAAACCAAAAACAGAAACAAAATACATGTAGATATACTACCAAGTGTATCACACATCTTTAAAAACAACAATATACACTCTAAAATAAGGTATGCAGGCTACTTAACCCCGGCAAAGTTTGATTATTAATTTAGCAAAGCAACGGCACTTACAATCACTACGCATAAACAACGCGCATTGATGTAATACTGTAACATAGTGCAATACCCTATACAACGCATACAATCTATACACCCCGATACTTGAATGCACAATTCTATGTGTAGTACCGTCGCCATTTTACACAACAGACCCTTGAAACTTTGAGAAAGTTTGTGAGCTAAAGTTATGTTACGTTACAACAATGAACATATGCCACAAACTCACCAATCATTCTGTGTTATTTAAGGGTGTTGTTGATTCTGGTCCAGCATGGTAGGACGCCCTAAAAAGGAGTTAAAGAGCTCAAATTATGGCAATTAATAAGTTGACGACTGGCCACTTTCACGAGTAATCTGGAAAAGGACAACACACAAGCCACACGTGCATGTACGACGTGTGCGTGTACATCGCGAGCGTGTACATGTAGGCCTACAGCGTACTACTTGAAACATTGCCGTGTCACAATAAATCATTAGGTATTATTATCCGCTAACCCACAAAACAAATATGACAATGATTTCAATATGGATTATCTTAAAATAGTACACTAATACAAATTAATTAAGAAAAACATATTTTAAGCAGTGGTATCAAAATACTAAATAGGAAGATTTAAATAATAATCTAATCACTGGGCATTACTTTATTTCAGCGCAGTGTTCAAAGAAAAAGTGTAATATGCCTAGCACCGGCAGGGATAATATTTTAAAGGGACAACCTTATCATAAAAAAATGCGTTCTCCTACACTAACAAACGCTTTTATAGACCGAAGCGCCCAACGAAGGCAATGTGTCCCTTAACGACGCACACCATACCTCGATATACAATTTTACTCCCCAATAGACAGTAGCCGCTATTGTATAATGCAAGACCCTGGTTCGAATCCCACTTGGCTCAGAAAACAAATATATTTCTTTTACCTGAGTGACACTTTATATTGAAAGAAGAAGAGAGTATTCTTCATATCTGCAATAAAGCACACCTCTTATGAGTAGGACGGTGAGCCCAATTGGATAAGTGATACTATTGCATGTTCCAAGACCCTGGTTCGATTCCCAGTTGGCTTAGACAACAAATATATTTCTTTTACCTGAGTGTCAAAAGAAGTTGACACATTATATTGAAAGAAGAACAGAGTATTCTTTAAATCTACAACAGAGCACACTTCTTTTTATCAACCTTAAAGCACACTTTTTTATGAGTAGGACGGTTAGCCCAATTGGATAACTGATGGTATTGTATATTGCAAGACCCTGGTTCGAATCCTAGTTGGCTCAAAAAGCAAATATATTCTTTTACCTGAGTGTCAAAAGAAGTTGACACATTATATTGAAAGAAGAACAGAGTGTTCTTTATATCTAACTTAAAGCACACTTCTTGTGAGTAGGACGGTTAGCCCAATTGGATAACTGATGGTATTGCATGTTGCAAGACCCTGGTTCGGATCCCAGTTGGCTCAGAAAACAAATTAATTTATTTTACCTGAGTGACACTTTATATAGAAAGGAGAACAGAGTATTCTTTACATCTACAACAAAGCACACCTCTTATGAGTAGGACGGTTAGCCCAATTGGATGAGTGATGGTATTGCATATTGCAAGACCCTGGTTCGAAGCCCAGTTGGCTCGGAAAACAAATATATTTTTTTTACCTGAGTGTCAAAGGAAGTTGACACATTATATTGAAAGAAGAACAGAGTGTTTTTATATCTACCTTAAAGCGCACTTCTTATGAGAGGACGGTTAGCCCAAATGGATAACTGATGGTATTGTATATTACAAGACCCTGGTTCGAATCCCACTTGGCTCAGAAAACAAATATATTTCTTTTACCTGAGTGACACTTTATATTGAAAGAAGAACAAAGTATTCTTTATATTTGCAATAAAGCACACCTCTTATGAGTAGGACGGTTAGCCCAATTGGATAACTGATGGTATTGTATATGAGAAGACCATGGTTAGAATCCCGGTTGGCTCAAACAGCAAACATATTTCTTTTACCCAAGTGTTAAAAGAAGTTGACACATTATATTGAAAGAAGAACAGAGTATTCTTTATATCTACCTCAAAGCACACTTCTTATGAGCAGGACGATTAGCCCAATTGGATAACTGATCGTATTGTATATTGCAAGACCCTGGTTCGAATCCCACTTGGCTCAGACAACAAATACATTCCGTTTTAACGGATTCTCAAAAGAAGTTGACACTATATTGACACTAAGTTAACACTTTTTTTTTTCTTTTTTTTCTTTTTTTGGGGGTTAGGGATAGGGTTAGGGTTAGGGTTAGGGTTAGGGTTAAGGTTAGGGTTAGGGATAGGGTTGGGGTTAGGGTTAGGGTTAGGGTTAGGGTTAGGGTTAGGGTTAGGGTAAGGGTTAGGGATTGTCGGATTGTCGGATTGTCGGATTGTCGGATTGTCGGATTGTCAGATTGTCAGAGTATTCTGAAAGAAGAACTGAGTATTATTTATATCTTCCTTAAAGCACACTTCTAATGTGTAGGACGGTTAGCCCGATTGGATAACTGACGGTATTGTATAATGCAAGACCCTGGTTCGAATCCCAGTTGGCTCAGAAAACAAATATATTTCTTTTACTCGAGTGTCAAAAGAAGTTGACACATTATATTGAAAGAAGAACAGAGTGTTCTTTTTATCAACCTTAAAGCACACTTTTTATGAGTAGGACGGTTAGCCCAATTGGATAACTGATGGTATTGTATATTGCAAGACCCTGGTTCGAATCCCAGTTGGCTCAAAAAGCAAATATATTCTTTTACCTGAGTGTCAAAAGAAGTTGACACATTATATTGAAAGAAGAACAGAGTGTTCTTTATATCTAACTTAAAGCACACTTCTTGTGAGTAGGACGGTTAGCCCAATTGGATAATTGATGGTATTGCATATTGCAAGACCCTGGTTCGAATCCCATTTGGCTCAGAAAACAAATATATTTATTTTACCTGAGTGACACTTTATATGGAAAGAAGAACAGAGTATTCTTTATATCTACAACAAAACACACTTCTTATTAGTAGGACGGTTATCCCAATTGGATAAGTGATGGTATTGCATGTTGCAAGACCCTGGTTCGAATCCCAGTTGGCTCGGAAATCAAATATATTTCTTTTACCTGAGTGACACTTTATATTGAAAGAAGAACAAAATATTCTTGTTATCTACTTTAAAGCACACTTCTTATGAGTAGGACGATTAGCCCAATTGGATAACTGATGGTATTGCATATTGCAAGACCCCGGTTCGAATTCCACTTGGCTCAGAATACAAATATATTTCTTTTACCTGAGTGACACTTTATATTGAAAGAAGAACAGAGTATTCTTTATATCTGCAACAAAGCACACCTCTTATTAGTAGGACGGTTATCCCAATTGGATAAGTGATGGTATTGCATGTTGCAAGACCGGGTTCGATTCCATGTTGGCTTAGACAACAAATATATTTCTTTTACCTGAGTGTCTAAAGAAGTTGACACATTATCCCTAACCCATTATCCCATTATCCGTTAAACAGGAATATATTTGTTGTTTGAGCCAACCGGGATTCGAACCGGGGTCTTGCAATATACAATACCATCAGTTATCCAATTGGGCTAACCGTCCTACGCAAAAGAAGCGTTATGAGTGATGTACTGTACCATATTTTTCTAAGTTGCTTTCAGTATACAAGTGTACTTTATTTGTAGACTTTCATCACTATTTCCTGTTAAAGTATTTCTATGATCAACTGTAATGTTCTTTCAGTAGTTTGGAAGTACGCGATCAAGTACTGTGACCAAACTTAAGGTTATCTATCATCTTGGTAGTCAGAGACCATTGTTTATCGTAAGGTCCAAGATTTGACCACAAGACCACACAGGGGGAATCACAGTGGCCCTGAAGTTGATATACACTAACTCTTGTACATGTTTTGCATGGACTCACTCAGCATAGGATTATCGATATTGTTATTGTTAGCACTGGGTGATGTGTAGTTGTTCTATTGAGGTAGAATTCAATAATCGATATGTGATCAGTTCGACATTGCCGTGTACTAACATGTAAGATATTTGGAACTTGCTTTCCCAGAGTAGAAGGCAAGAACACCTATTTTCTTGTGAATATTTAAGTAGCTAAAGTCTTGATACTTAAACCAAAGCCAAATGTACTGTGATACAAGACTTGTAATGATTATAGATTGACCACATGTTGCAAGGAGTTGTTGTGCAGAAATAAGGTGTTTGCTTCTAATGTTTATCCTTGGAACCAAAATTAGGATGACAGTAGAGTTAATTTAGTTATGTGTTAGTATTTAGTTTGCAGTTAGGGGAGACTGGGGTAATTGTGGCCCCCTTTTCAACATTTCCCATTATTTTTAATTAATGAAATGACAAACTATCAAATTTTGCTCATCAAGTGAAATAGGATATATCTACCCATAACTTACAATCAAAATAATAGGTAAGATACACATCATTTGCATATTAATTAGCATATTGCAAACAATAACGGAGGGCCACAATTACCCCACGGGTTGGGGTAATTGTGGCCTCATTCAAAAACCAAGGTCTCTGTTGTTTGTTTAAACTATATAGCGCACAATTTCTTTGACTTACACATTTTAACTTGTAGCAGAGATAATAAGATCAATCAAGGAGTAATCATCAGACTTTTAGTATGAAAGAGAACAAATACTCTCAAATAAGAGTAAATAGCCACGAAAACCTCTATATTTTGCCCTGATTGTGCATTTAATTTGATAGTCTAGTACAGTTGTGCATGGGGGCCACAATTACCCCAGATGACATGTTTGGTATCATACCCTCCAGAATTAAAAAGTAACCATAATCTTGTGAATTTTGTTCTATAATTTATACAATTGAAGTTTAGTGTTACCAAAAATCAAAGAGTAACAATTAAAGAAGGTAAACAGTAGATGCTACACCTACCAATTCAAAGCAGCTATGCCACTTTTTCGAAGACGATTTTGAGGTACATTGAGAAGATTGGTCCTCCTGGCTAAACTCTGCAGGCTAAATCTGTGACTTTTGCTAAAGGATGTAGGCCAAGGTATACCCTTTCACATACCAAAGACTGGAATCACCTTGACCCTTTACCCTGGGGAGATGCTCTGTTAAAAGCAAAGGGGCCACAATTACCCCAGTCTCCCTATATTTCATTATATTCAATAGTAAAGTGAGTACCTAGTCCTATAGATTAACAAGTACTTATATATACTGTTTATAATCATTCTTATACCAGTGATGACCACTTCAACACACATTAAAAGAGTCCAACTTGATCTCTTGTTTTATACTGTGTATTCATTACTCTTACAGATCATCAACCCGATAAGTTAATGTGCTCCGTTTAGATTTCCATTTCTGGTAATTTGGCGGGTGCTACACCGGCACTTATCCCACTGCGCTGAAGTGTCGGTACTATAACCAGTAGAGGGCGCGTAATTGTTGGCCCTTTTCGAAACCACGGTTTATGCTTGGGCTTGGGCTTACAGGCTCCGTCAGTTATTTAGATGTGCGCTCTCCTATTACGGGGCTTCAATCAGTCTGACGGATCTCAAAGCCAACGCCCCATCCCGAGCTGTGGTTTCGAAAAGGGCCATAGCATGTTTGTCAAATCCTCTGTGCTTACTTGCTATGGCGCAAAATCAACTATTCAGTCAAAATAACGTCGAACTCCTGTTTGGCAAGTCAGCCATTCACATGTCATTGCTGTGCGTTTTTAATTGATATTCATTCCTGATGTTTCCACTCTTTGCAGCCCAGCTGTACGAACTAACTCATGGGGCTGCTGTGGATGCATTCTTAACAGGCACGGGGACGGTCCCTATCCTGCAATCAGACATTAAATAATGGTAACCTCGAAGACCCCAAGCAGTCGGGTTCGACGGAAACATTTACCGTCATTATACCCATCGATGCTGAAGTATCGTCATTTGCGTTTTCCGTTGATGCTCAAAATGGACCCTACTTAAGGACACAAGTGCCACGACCGGGACTCGGACCCACACACTGCACGACTCTTCTGTTTGTTTATGTATCACCAATAGAGGGCGTTCTCTCAGGACAAACTGCTATTATAGGCCGTGTCTGAATTGGCGGCTGTGGCTACAGCTACGGCTGGATCGCCGCTTCATCATTCGTTGAAACATAAGACGTCCTTAGCAACAACCTTAGCAACAGTCGTAGCCATAGCTGTAGCCGCCAATTCGGATATGGCCATATTTTACTCCGTAAGGTGACTTGATAATCAAACTGTATGCTGTGTAAATAGTTTATTGGAATATACATATCACATAATTATATAAACTTGTATTACACATGAAATCATTATTGTGTACATCAATATAGTCATTATAACATTTCGACATTTATCATTTTGGTTGTGATTGTACCATACAAGGTTTAACTTCTTTGTTCAACACTCATTGGACTTGTTTTAATTAACTTCAGTTTGTTCACTGAACCAATACCATTAGCTTCAGTGTGAATCTAACAAAGACAGATCCTTTATTCTCTCGACAATTGGCTGATTTCAGAAATTTATCTTTCAAAGTAACTTCAATGATATAAATATGTCAGGTATTTTAGCTTGGAGATTTTCGAATTGCAGTATTAATTTCATAGAAATGACTTGTGTGCTGTTAACAGTTCGTTCGGTGGAAACTTCTTACAATGTTTGGCGTTATCAAAGAGAAATCACTTAAATGCAGTATGCTATCTTACTAATTGATTTGATAAACGAGTCTAATGTTATTTCCATACACCTGAAAAGAAAAAAAACAAAAACAAAACAAAACAACAACATGTCTATTATTGTAATTGCTGAACAGGCTGCATTTATCTCTGTTTTTACTATTAGTACTGAAGCACCGACCTTCTTCACAGGTTAATAGCTGTACAAGAGGATTTCAATTAAATTGCTTTTTAAAACATGTTTATCCATTTAAGTTCCCAGGAAAAGCCGTTTCCATGGACAGTGGCGTATAACTGACTTGGGAACGAAGCGGTGGGAACAAGTGCTTTCCCACTCGATGTCCGTGACCCCAACCCCCACCCTAGGGTGCTCCCTGTCACCCATTTCAAATATGCAACTTTGCATTTAAAAGTTATTATAATACGTTTTTATAAGCTTCTATATGACGTTATACTAGTTTCAATGTTTTAAACTTTGTTTTAATCATACAAGGACAATGTTTTTTTTTTTTTTTTACCTCCACGTCAGATAGTCATATAAAACAAGAAAACAAATAATAACACGACCGTAAAAATGGGAACTGCAAACACACTTTTATTTGGCCTTAAGCTCCCACTGAAAAACAATAGTGCACTCCTTGTGCCCATTAAAATTGACCTTTATTTCGTCGATGGGCTGGGGATTTGAATTTGAGTGCCTCAAAGGGAGTCTTGCTAAACCTAATTAAAGTAGTACTCGCTCTCTTGTTGCGCGACATACATAAATCATACATAATCATTAGCACCGATTTCATTATTTCAGTAAATTATTGCTTTAATTACACGCACAGAATTGCTTTCAAGTGTGGAAAACTAACTAGGTGGCTTTTTATGACAAAAATTTAACCATTCATATTGAGCATATAATCATAATGTATATATGTTTATATGTATATATTAAACTAGTAGGGGAGGTGGCCTTAGCTTTTGATCCAGACCGGACCTTCGTCAGAGGCATAAACAAGCACAAACATAATGTGGGAGGGTCATTAATGAGCATATCCATTTATAGCAAAACGAGGAGCAAAGGATAATGGGAAGGCATCCACAAGAAAGTGGGAAAATTATAGCAAATCAGAGTGATTAATTTACAAACAATGGGGTGGCTAAGAACCAATCAGAGTAAAGTAGTGAGGACAAAAGGATGGTCAATGTGAGGAAAGTGTGGGTTACTGGGTAATGCGGGAAGCATGAAAGGACAAGATTAGAGGGCAAGCTTGGCTGCATCAGGATTATATATATATTGACTCCACAAAATGGCGGACCGAATTTCGAGGGATATAGTGTGAATCATTATATTCTACTTTTAACCCTGCGCCCCGAGGCTCCCCGAACAACAAAAAAAGGCTCATCCCACCAGCCTCTTTGGAAGGCACTTTTAAGAAATGGGTATTTAGTCTGTTTGGGATGGTCCCAATGTATTTCCCTTGCTAGAAAGACTTTGCAGTAGCCTGATGATAAGTATATTGTATTGTGTTGGCTGCAGACCTTATCTAGAAATAAAAGGTTCGTGTACAAATTTGCATAGGCGAAAATCATATGTGTTGCAATGGATGTGTGCAACGTATGTTTTATTTTTTTTTGGACATTTGGGGACTGCCGCCGGCAAACTTCAAAGTGTGATGGTGACCTGTTAGTGAACTAAACCCCATGGATGACTATACTCAAGGGGGAGGGGGGGGGGGGTTATAGAAGATTACATGTAATATGACCGGATTCGACCGAACGGGTCTTATTTTATTGAATGTGACCAAATAAAATGTACCTTCCGCTACAAGCCACCGGCTAAACGCAGGGTTAAAACATATTTCCAACCATATTCATTTCCTATAACAAACGCTGTTATAGTTCGAAGTGCCCAAATCAAAAGCAATAAATGTGTCCCTTTACAACGCACACCATACCTCGATATGTAATTTTACTCCCAAATAGCCAGAAGCCGCATGTCACGTCAGTGCATGGGGTCAAGTAAAACATTTTTGGACAACGTGGTCGAAAGAATCTTTGGAAGCCGCGGGCTTTTTAAAATGAAGGGAAAACAAATCTCGAACTTAAAGGCATCGTACACGTTTGGAAATTGTCACAGACCAGTATTCTCACTTGGTGTATCACAACATGTGCATAAAATAACAAGCCTGTGAAAATTTGAGCTCAATTGGTCATCGAAGTTGCAAGGAAATGATGAAAGAAAAAACACAATATTGTGTGCTTTCAGATATGAATAAAAACTTCTTGCAAGAAGTTGTTATCATTTTAGTGAGAAATTACCTCTTTCTCAAAAACTACGTTACTTCAGAGGGAGTCGTTTCCTATAATGTTTTATAATTTCAACAGCTCTCCGTTGCTTGTTACCAAGTAAGTTTGTATGTTAATATTTGTTTTGAGTCATTACCAAACGTGTACGATACCTTTACATGGATCGCAACTTTCGAACACGCGCACAACTATACAATGACTCCGGTCTACCAGTAAGATTTCACGCATTCAATATCATTGATGAGTGATTTGGTGAGGCAGATGACCAGACATTCTAAGACGATCAGCACACCTCCAGCAATACCAAGCGCGATGGCGTTGGTAATGAACCAATTTTTCATCCCCTCTACGCACCCCGTGGTAAACACTTGTTGCCGGATGACGTCTGCCGAGGCGTCGGATGAAAGAGCCTGAAACCCACACTGGTAGTTGACCACACCTGCATCATCTGGTATACAACACGAGAAAGGCACGCTACAACGTGATATGGCCGGAGAATCACAACTGAAATATCTGAGTGGAATTAAAGAAAAGTTAACGACACAGTTAATTTCACAGAAGAAAGGACTAGTAATCGTCACATCACAAAGCTCACTAATTATACAGTTGAATATATAGTCACGTGGCTTCTTATTATAGCGCTCAAATCCGTCACCCATGTGACGCTCATGGCGCCTAATCATTCATTACTCGGCCTCGAACCAACACTAGCTGATCAGAAACACCAGAGCTTGAGTACGGTGCTCTTATCCGCTCGGCCTCGAACCCACACTCTGCTGATCAGAAACACAAGAGCTTGAGTACGGTGCTCTTATCCGCTCGGCCTCGAACCAACACTCTGCTGATCAGAAACACCAGAGCTTGAGTACGGTGCTCTTATCCGCTCGGCCTCGAACCCACACTCTGCTGATCAGAAACACCAGAGCTTGAGTACGGTGCTCTTATCCGCTCGGCCTCGAACCCACACTCTGCTGATCAGAAACACCAGAGCTTGAGTACGGTGCTCTTATCCGCTCGGCCTCGAACCCACACTCTGCTGATCAGAAACACCAGCGCTTGAGTACGGTGCTCTTATCCGCTCGGCCTCGAACCCACACTCTGCTGATCAGAAACACCAGAGCTTGAGTACGGTGCTCTTATCCGCTCGGCTTCGACACGCCACTGTACCAGAACAGCTCTACCCAACAAATATGTATGTCTGCATTACCGTAAAAAGTTGACCAAACCAGAAATTGAAAACTTAAATCACCGCTGCTTTTCGAACTTTAGCAATACAAATAATCCCAACAAAACATAAACCGTGTTGGTGTTTTTTTACCAACCAAATGAATTACTAGTTATAGTTACTTCATAGAGGAGAGGATTGTGCCTAAGTTCTCTTGATGTGCTACTCACTTGTTTTGCTCCCAGTCCGAGGGTCCCTTTGCCGACCCACAGCATTGGAGATTTTCTTGTAGGGAATCCATTATAAACTGCGTATCGGGATCATCTGAATGAGGTATTGATGCAACAAATAATAATTATTAAGCACTGTTTACACTCCGGATTTGTTTCGGGAAAAAAACCCAGGCAACTTAGGTGGTATTTAAACGCCCTCAACATATTGAGAAGATTGCCTGAGCCACACGCAAAACATTATTTTAATTGGTGGTTGATTGAATGTAATAATCCATATAAACGTTCCAGTGCGCATGGTCGGCGCGCAAAGGATTCTATGTAAAATCCGAGTCTAAACAACACCAGTGTGGCAGAAGATTCTGTGTGTGTGTGTCCCCCCCCCCCCCGGAGATTACGTCCCCCATACGGCGAACTGTGTACAAACTTCTTCTGATAGCGCCCTCTTTTGAATCAACCTCCTTCAGCCCATGTTAATTTCCCATATGAGGGACAGAATCTCTGGGAGACAGTTTTCCCTATGACACCGGCAACCATCATGGCAATGCGGTTATACACAACAACACAATCTGGCATGGTTACAGGTAAACTACAGCATGGCGTCCATCTTGGCATTTTGATATGTGCTATCTTTACTCACTTTCCCAAGACGCAATTCGGTATAATTTCAAGACGGCGCTCGTGCATAAGTGATATTGAACCAGGGATGAGGAGTATTGTTTTTGGTTTTACCCTTACACTGATGTGCGATAATGAGAGCTGTAAACTCGCTGTCCTAGTCCTCTGGTGGACCAAAGCGCATTCATTGATTATAGACACCAGTTAAAACGCGAAGCTTTAAGAGGATGACGTTGTGAAATTCCAGATTCGTTTGAAAACCATACAGTTGTTTGTTTATGCAAAGTGAAGCTTTTAACAGCGTCCTCAACTTTCTCTGTTGACATAAAGAGCGGACCCAATACATTCGGAAGCCAACAAACCAGTTAAGGAAGGTGGATCTCACAATGTGTATTCAAGTCGTCTAACCAGTAATATGTGTTTATGAAAGCAGCATGTAGATACACATTGTATGATGGCCCTGAATGGACATCGCTTATCAAAAATATTTGGATATACGTATGCGATGTCGAGAAATTATTCGCGAATTATGTTGGCATACGTATGCGACTATTATTTGCAAGTTCGTGAATTTGATTGCATACATTGTAGTATACCTTTGGGATGATGTAGGCTTAGTAGTTGAGTCGGGAACGTATATGACTGTGAAGTCTGGAATCTCGCCTGGATGCAAGAAACTCCCTAGGTCATCAGAAATTGTATTCAAAGGTACCGTTATGCGAAAAAAAATCACGACATTGCATATTGTATTCGCATACGTATGCGCACATTATTCACGATAGGCGATGTCCCTTTAGGGCCACCATACATTGTACATAAAACAATCGTCCCAGTCAACTTGACCCGTCCTTAAAGTGTTACATCAACCTTTGTTGCTGTGTTTTAGCAATATGGGTCAACAAGTTTGACCTTTAGCCTCGGTTTGGAGACTGAAACCGTATCCGAATTGGCGGCTACAGCTACGGCTGTGGCTTCAATTCGGACAAGGTATTATATCACAATGGAAACATCACAAGATGGCTGACCAGGGAGAAAATCTAAAAGCGCGTGATTGTTTAATTCCTTTTGTCTCTCTGTTGATAATTTGTCAAATAAAACACCGGAATGAATTGAAACGAAACTGTACCGTAGTAGTTCTCTATCGAGTTACCCAGCCATTTCTCCAGGATTTTAAATACTGCGTCCTGGTAGAAGTACGCCAAGACGCCGAGCGTGATCTCGGCAAGGAAGATGAGGATGAGGGTGTAGACGAAGAACTTGAGCAGACAGGTATTCTCGCGCAGTGCACCGATAAGGCCGCTGGTCGCTAGAATAAAGATGATGGCACCCACGATGATAAACCCGTACATGGGGTCGAAACCAATACCTGCAACCTGTATGGTCATACAAAATAGTACTACCACGTTATAGTCTTTCACTCGTCTAATGTTTTCAATAAACACACGGCGTGCCGGTGTGGCAGGAGATTCTGTCCCCCCGGAGATGTTGCCCCCTCCCCCCTCCCCCATACGGCTAACTGTGTACAAACTACTTTTGATAGCGCCCTTTTTTGAATCATTCTCCTCCAGCCCATGTTAATTTCACGTACGGGGACAGAATCTCCGGGGGGACAGATTTCCCTGGGACACCGGACCGGACTCAAGCTTTGTGGTCAGCAGAGTGTGGGTTCGAGTCCCGGTCGTAACACTTGTCTCCTTGAGGAAGATACTTTACTATAATTGATTTGGAATAGGATTATAAGCTGTGGGTCCAGTGTATAGGACTGACAGTACACGTAAAATAACCCAGAACCTAGAACACGTTTTCGCAGGGGGGTGGGGATGTGTTGTCATGGTCAGAGCAGGCCTGTGGCATTTTAAACTCCCACCCAGTTCTCTGCGTTCGCGTGCTCTCTATATATTTGATGTTGGGGGGGGGGCGTGCAGTAAGTGGGTGGGAGTTCGTAATCCCATGTACAGTAGACTTGGTTCCAAGTCTGTGATCGTGGTTTTTAGTCGTCCTGATAGCCGATACATTATTGGCTGAAACAGCGCCCTCTTGTGGATAAACCTCCGTCTTGAACCTACAATCACAGACTTGGGAACATTGTTCGTCGGTTTGTACACATTCTATGGCGAATTAGTCCAAAAGTGGACGGAACACTCTGATTGGTCAGAATCTCCGAGGCCCTTAATAAAATGCACATTCAAACTTAACCGTTTATACCACGGGATAATAGTAGGAAATACAACATTGATGCACGTGTAACTAATCTGTCTCTGCTCGGTGATTCAACTTACAGTTTGGAAACACAAAAAAACAAAGTGATTCTAGTTATTTTATTCAAAATACGTAAAAAACGTTGGGAAAATCTTTGGACGATACCATTCAAATCAAAGGTATCATAATTGTTCGTCTAGTAAGGATCAGGTTGTTTGTCATGTTTATTTTTCAACATTTTTAGATTAAATCTTGTGTTATTTTATGTACAAATTATATATAGCGTACTATGTACGTACAAAGCACTATAAAATAAAAGCTCAATGGCTCGATTTTACAGAAAATGCTGAAGCGATTTCATCCTATTTAGAATAGATGCAGCCAACGGGAGTTTTGTGGTCTCCTGATTGGTCATCTCTCTGGCATAGTGTTGTTATGTAAATGTCAGTAGTGAATAAATGAATATCCCGTATACACAAGAGGGTCAAGTCTGAGATTGCGAGTTAGAGCGCATGATAGCAAATCTGCGGGGGAATTCTACGTGGCTGATGCAGAGAAATAAGCGCAAGCTCAGACTTGAAATCAAGTCTACATGTACAGCCACATACCTGCTTTGGGAATGACGACACAGCCCCATTTAACCCCCAAACTTCGTTTTCTTTACCATGTGTTTCAGGTTTGTTTTTCTTTCTTTTCTTTCCGATATGTACCGCTGCTTTTACCACGTGTTAAGTTCTTTTCAGGGGTTCTTTTTTCTTTATTTGGCAAAGTGACGACCAAATAGTAGCTAATTGGGATAGAAATAGCAATGCTTGATTGTAGTAATGTCCTTACTGCACCTTGGTCATGTTATAGTAAACGGGGCTGTGTCGTCACGATCAAAGCAGGCCTGTGACTGTTCATGGATATAGACTGTGCAAGTCTCGTGCGTATTCGAACATTGGGACCCGTTAAAGCGCGTGAGTTGGTTTCCTTCACGCGTTAAAGCAATGTGCGTGGGACCAAAGTGGTCCCAAAAATGTTCGAATACGCGCGAGACTTGCACGGTCTATTATTCAGTTACTGCACGCGCGCGCCCTCCCTCTGTATCAAATCTATTGAGGTTTTGCACTGACGTCACGAACAGGCGTATCAAGTTCACTCGCCGCCTCCTTGGTAGGCAAAATACCAAAGTTTTACGTGCAAACGATAGGCGTCATTTCTAAAATTGGCTGTAATTTACGATTGGTAAAAACTACAGAGAACTGATGAGGCGCAATTCAACGGAGTGGTTACTACACTTATGTCAGTCAACTGTCGTTGCCAGGCAAGCGAGCGATCACTTTTTATTGACTGTTTTCTTCAGCGTGAGTGTGTGTGTGTGTGTCAATATTGTAGCAATGTTGTATCAAGTTTGTACACATCACTGACTAGCTAGCTGACGACGACCCCGCACCGCTACGTACTTCGTGGGTTCATGACCTATGCACACTCTCATTTATAGTCTGCTGCTGCATAGCTAGCTAGCTACTACAGCGAGGCTTAGGCTAACTCATCTCAAAATGGTCACTTCATGTGTTGTGTCCGACTGCCAGAATAGGCAAGGGAGAAACCATAAGTCATACTATCGTTTCCCCAGTGATCCCGAACGGAGAGCAAAATGGACTGCGGCGCTTAAGAAACCATTGTATTGGCAGCCGACAAACAGCAGTCGTGTATGCAGTGATCATTTCATCTCAGGTAAGGCTGAACCCTAGCCCACCTTGTTGAGCTGTAATGGCTCTCTTTTAACATCGGTATCATAACACTCACCATTATTTATATGAGACCGATGTTAAAAGAGAGCCATTACAGCTCAACAAGGTGGGCTGTCTGAATCCGTACGTAACTTTCCTTCTTCCGTCTATTTCAATTTCTTCCATGACAATGCCCTGTTGCGACTGACAATGATGAGGGTTAATAACAAGGCAAAATTACCTCTTTATACATAGTGTAACGCAATGCAGTATCGAGCAGTACGATAGGTGGAAGTTTAGGTCGCTTGGCAACGTAACCCTGGCTAGTTCCTAGCCGTCATGTAATGTTTACGTTACAATTGTTGGAGGGTGCCAGCCTAAAGCGAAGTTAGATAAAAGGACGGAGCGGGCGTGGATCGTTCTTTTTCTCTCTTCCTCTCTCTCGCTCTCTTCCCGCGTTGCGACCGTCAGAGCAACAGTGGTTGATCCGTAATAAGCGAAGTGAGTGTTGCATTATAATTACAGGGAAAGAGCCTCATACTCGTGTGAGTAAATGTCGAGTTGACTAATTACATCTTGATTGACGAAATTACTCACCATAATCTGTATTATCATCTCCTAGAAATCATTTAATTAATGAGAGAAAGTCAGTGTAATCAAAGATCAGCCGCATAACTTTATGAAGTAGATTTTGTGACGTAGGCGAGAAGAGATTTGAGGAATGAGTAATTAAACAAATCACAGTCACTCTCAATTTAACTGTGTCCGTCCCCGTCATTTGCTGTACTCTTTCCCACCATTTGGGTGTATGTGTGTTTACAATTGTGGGGTTTGACTAGTGTGGTGCACTGCGGGCCTGGCGGTAGACTGCCGCCAAAACGGATCGACGTCTCCAGCCTTCCAAGCACGACCGCTCGCTGACGTTGGCTGAGACCGACCGGGTCGCGGACAGAGACAAGACCGCCACAAATGGTGTCAGGAGTGGGATAGGCGCCGTAGTGCATCACCACAGGTAATTCCATAGGAGACACCTACGCCTAGAAGGCGCCTTTAACAGAGAAAGATCACCTATATAGGCGACATAGCTATGAGTTTAATTGACTATGACGAGGAAGAATTGTCGGAAGTCTTGCAGAGTAGTGCAGATGATGTAAGTCCGGGTACACATGAAATAAAGAAGATCAAGGCAGAAATGCGTCAGCTGAAATTGCAAATGCAGGAGGCATTGAAAAAGGATTCGGGTTTCCAGTCAGGTAATGCGTCGATGATGAACCAATATAGTAATGCAGAAGAGTCTAGTACTACCATGGGAATGTCTACGCCTGCGTCTGGTTCATTTTTAGCGCCTACACCACGGCCACGCACCAGGTTACGTTCTACACCAGCGCCTCCGCCGACTCTAATCTCTTCACAGGCGGCATGGACGATGCCTTCAGAGAGGAAGATGATTGATTGCTTTGTGGAGGATGGTTTGCCAGCTTTGGGGAGACAGAGGAGCACGAAGCCGGGAGTTTCATTACAGTCTGCGGGAGGATTAGCTGCAGGTGGAGGCGACCCGTACATACAGGCAAGAGAAAAAGATAGAAAAGTGACTGAGCCTGCAGAGAAAAACGTGGAATCGGGAGTGACAAGACGGCCAAACATTGTGCCTGACAGGTTCAGCGGGAAAGCCCCATGGCGAGACTACAAGCAACACTTTGAGGCCTGCAGATTGGCGAATAACTGGACAGACAATCAGGCCAAAGTTTTCCTCGCAGCAAGTCTGCAAGGGTCTGCAGTGAAGGTGTTGGGAAATCTGACGGGAGGCGGAAGTCACGTCACCTACAAGGAGTTGGTGAGCCTTTTGGAGAAAAGGTTTGGGCCCGGGCAACTCGCCGAGAATCACCTAATGGAATTGCGTCATAGGCGACAAGGGCCGAGGGAATCATTACAGGAACTTGGACAATCCATACGGGAGCTGACTGCGCTCGCCTATCCGGAGTTAACTGACGAAGGCAGGGATCGCCTAGCTCGTGGTCACTTCTCTGATGCAGTCGAGGAGCAAGCAATCCGAGAAGGAATATTCCGTGCAAGACCCGCATCACTCGACGAG
This sequence comes from Plazaster borealis, assembly GCA_021014325.1. NCBI lineage: Eukaryota > Metazoa > Echinodermata > Asteroidea > Forcipulatida > Labidiasteridae > Plazaster > Plazaster borealis. Next base: position 7,830,878 of record CM037468.1, read on the forward strand.
GCAGTCAGAGCGGCGCTGAACACCGAGGGTTTCATTAAAATAGAGGAAAACAGAGGCGGTCGGCGTTCAAAGTTTGCCAGAATAGTAGGGAGTGAAGAATTGTACCCTTTGAAAGAAGTGATGGAGGAGCAACGTCAGTTGAAAGAGTCATTTCTAGAGAATCAGCGCGAGGTGAAGGCGTGGATGGAGAACATCACACAAGCCATTTCCCCTGGAACCACAGAAAACGGCCAGACCACGGGTGGCGTCTATCGAAGGTGGAAGGCGACCCCCAATGAAAGTTGTTATAGGTGTAAAGAGAAGGGACATTTTGCCCGTAACTGTCCGCAACTTCCACCTAAAAGAGAAAGGCAGTCGGGAAACGACGACCAGCTGACCCAGAAGCCCGCGGGAAAGCTGGGTGGAACACAGGGCCAATAGGCGCAGAAGAGCCAAGTAAGAAAGGTGATGTGCTGCTGCCAATTTCATTTGATATAGCACGCACTGGGTTGTTTGTACGAGCAAAGATAAGAGGAGTCAAGACTAATTTATTGGTGGACACTGGGGCAACAGATACAGTGCTTTCATCTAAACTTTATTTCCAAATACCAAAGGAAAGCAGACCAGAATTAGTTACCAACGGCGGAAGAGTACGCAATGCTGATGGCAGTCGTATGGAGACACTCGGCAGCGCCTGGGTTGAAGTTCAGGTGGGTAGGACTACATGTCCTTTAAATGCTGTGTTTGGTAACACTGGCAAGATCGACGGAATCCTGGGCATGGATTTTCTGCTTCCTACCAAGGGAACCCTTGATTTCCAGACTTTGGAGTTGAAGGTGAACGGCGAGAGGATCCGGTGCATGAGCAATGACGGATATGGAATATGTGCTAGGATAGTTGTAAGCGAGACCACGAGAGTACCTGCCGGCCACGAGGCGTTGATACCGGCGTGTATGACAGGTGAAAAGGCGTACGTTGGATATGCAGTTATTGAACCAGCTGAGAGGAGCGAGATAGCGGACAAGGGCATGGTGGTTGCTCGAGTACTGGTGAGCGCCAATGATGGTACGCTGCCCATCAGAGTATTCAACCCTGGAAAGAGAGATTGTGTAGTAAAGAAAGGGACCATGGCTGGGTTTTTGACACCAGTAGGCGAAGGTGACATAGACGAGGTGGCGCTGGAGGCAACTGCGCCTGGGGACCGTGTAGAAGTTCCCGATCACCTTGAGTGTTTGTTTGAGAGGAGTAAACATGGGGTAGACAGTAGGCATCACAACAGCATAGCCGAATTGCTTGGCAAGTACCAGGACATCTTTTCTCGGGGAGACTCAGACATTGGACGTACAGATTGGGTGCGACATCAGATTAATACCAGTGACGCCCGGCCTATAAAGGAGAGGCCCAGGAGATTTCCCGAAGGAACAAGAGGAAATTCAGCGCCAGGTGCAAGACATGGTGCGTAACGGTACCATTGAGCCTACAGATAGCCCCTGGGCATCAAACGTGGTCCTTGTAAATAAGAAGGATGGGAAAAAGAGATTTTGCGTGGACTACCGTCGCCTGAATGCATTAACAATAAAAGACGCCTACCCGATTCCACGCATAGACGAGACACTGGATACTTTAGCAGGTTCAAAGTGGTTCTCCACTTTGGATTTAGCATCGGGCTACTGGCAGGTCGAACTCGACAAGGATGCCCAACAGAAGTCTGCGTTTGTGGTCCGTGGGGCCTGTACAGTTGGCGAGTCATGCCCTTCGGGCTCTGCAATGCCCCGTCGACCTTCGAACGGCTTATGGAGAGGGTCCTATCAGGATTGCATTGGGAAATACTCCTGGTCTACCTTGACGACGTTATTGTCTTCGCAAAAACGGTTGAGGAGGAGTTGATTCGCCTTGAAACAGTTTTCCATCGCCTTCGTGAAGCAGGTTTAAAATTGAAACCCCAGAAGTGTCATTTGTTTAAGCAGAGTGTGTTGTACTTAGGCCACATAGTGTCGGGAGATGGAATCGCCACCGACCCCGAGAAGATTAGAGCTGTACGTGAATGGAAACTGCCTACCACTGTGAAAGAAGTACAGAGTTTCTTAGGTTTAGCGTCATATTATCGGCGATTCATAAAGGGTTTTGCTGATAAAGCACGTCCTTTGCACCGCCTTACGGAAAAGGCACGGGAGTTCGTATGGGATGATGACTGCGCGGAGGCGTTCGAAGACTTGAAGAATTGCTTAGAAGAGTCACCCGTGTTGAAGTACCCCGACCCGGAGGCGGATTACATACTTGACACCGACGCTAGCGGTGTAGGAATAGGTGCGGTCCTATCGCAGGTGACGGATGGTCAGGAGAAGGTTGTTTCCTACGCTAGCAGAGCACTAAGTAAAGCGGAGCGCAACTATTGCGTCACGCGCAGAGAGTTGTTGGCCGTTGTTGTATTTCTGAAACAATTCAGACAATATTTATACGGGAATAAAGTCACCATAAGGACCGATCATGGAGCCTTGCGTTGGCTTGTTAATTTCCGAGAACACCAGGGTCAGATGGCTCGTTGGTTGCAGGTGATAGGAGAGTACAACTTCACCATAGTGCACCGGGCTGGTCGATCACATGGTAACGCCGATGGCTTGTCACGCAAAGAGTGTTCCCAGTGTGGGCGCGATGAACGGCCACACGACGAGGTAGTGAAGGATGAAGCCGAAGTGGTAGGCGAAAGAGAAGTTCCAGACATAGGTGAGACCACCGTGAGGGCTGTAACCAGTATGCCTTTGATCACATATGAAAAGATGAGGGAAGCCCAACTAGAAGATTTGTCAATGAAATGGGTGTTCGAAGCCAAGGAAAGAGATGCACAAAGGCCTGACCGGAAGACAATTTCTTCTAGATCGTCGGCAGCAAAAACATACTGGCGCCTGTGGGACCAACTAGCTATAAGGGAAAATGTTCTTTCAAGGCGATGGGAATCAGACGACGGCCGTTTGGTGAAGTGGCACACCATACTTCCTGAGAGATTTAGGGCAGATCTAGTGAGAGAGTTGCACGGCGGTGTCGCCAGTGGACATTTAGGAGTCAAGAAAACGATGGCAAAGGTCCGTGCCAGGTTCTACTGGTGTGGTATGGCAGCCGATATTAGATCAATTATAAGACAGTGTAACGTGTGCGCAAAGAGGAAGTCTCCTGCCAAGGCTAAGAAGGCGCCACTACAGCAGCATATCGTAGGTGCACCAATGGAGCGTGTCGCCTTGGACATAATGGGTCCTCTGCCAGAAACACCTAACGGTAATAAGTACATCTTGGTTGTAGGTGACTACCTAACCAAATGGATGGAGGCCTACCCCATACCAGACCAAACAGCGGAGACAGTTGCTAAGAAATTTGTAAACGAGTACGTGTGTCGTTTTGGCGTACCTGAGGTGCTACATTCGGATCAAGGGCGAAACTTTGAATCGAGAGTTTTTGCAGATATGTGTGGCATTCTTGGAATTGAGAAAACACGGACCTGCCCCTACAACCCAAAATCCGACGGGATGGTGGAAAGGTTCAATCGCACTCTCATTACAATGGTTGCAATGATGATTGAACCCAACCAGCAACAGCGTGACTGGGATGAGAAACTTCCACTAGCTACATTCGCTTACCGTGCAGCACCCCAAGAATCAACCGGCGAGTCGCCGAACATGTTAATGTTAGGACGTGAGTTGCGTCTACCTATTGACCTGACCACTGCAATGCCGGGTGACGACGAAGATGACATAGGCGCTGTGGGGACTGATTATGCGTGTGAATTGCGGCAGCGGATGAGAGCAGCTCAGGGAAGGGCAAGAGAATGCCTAAAGCAGAGCGCTAGAAGGCAAAAGGCGCACTACGACCGACGAACAATCCAAGACAAACTTCAACCCGGTAACTTTGTATGGTTACACAACCCTGCAAAGCGGAAGGGTTTCTCACCTAAGCTACAATGCAGATGGGAGGGGCCATATCTGATTACACACAAGCTATCAGACGTAACGTATAGAATTCAAAGAAGTCAGCGAGGGAAGAAGAAGGTGATTCACTGTGACAGATTGAAACCCTATGAAGGCGAACCAATTGAAGCATGGGAAGATGGTGCGACAGATGAACCGTCTAGTTTGGAGGAGAGTCTTGTGAATGGTGGTGGGATTCATACTCAAAGCGTGTCATCACAGACTCCAGTGATTTCAGCTTTAAACGAGGATGATTTTGAATTTCCCACTGCTATGACAACTGCAGAAACCTCTCTGAATACGTCAGTGCGTCCAACTGAGCCAACCCGAACTCCGAGTGTAGATAGTGCAGTGAGTTGCAAGGAGGCACAGGCGAAAGTAATGGCAGAACCTGAAGGGACACATCACAAGCAGTCTAGATATAGGCCAGTGGTACCACACGCTAGGCGAAACCCACCACGAGAGCGCAAAAGGCCAAATAGATATTTGTAGTTGTGGAAGAGTGAAGAGTGTAAATAGAGGTAGATGACAGACAGGGTGTAGCAATTTAAGTATGGTAGCACAACATTAACCAGTTCTTCCTTGTGTGTCGTTGCAGGAAGTAAAGGCATCAGGCGAATATGGGGAGAGGTCACGAGGAGAAGGAGACACCGCGTGACCAGCGGGGAGAAAAGACAGAGTGCCCGAAATGCAAGGTGTCAATGCATAAGAGAAGTCTGGAGAGGCATCTAACCAACGAGCATGGGACCAAAGTGCAGTATTTGTGTGGGATATGTTCCCACAAGAACGGCAGGCGCGACAACCTACGGGCCCACTACCGTGACTGCCACCCTGAGAAGGTGGATGAGGTTGACCAGATAGAGGCGAAAATCATTGAGTCCCGAGAGAGGGAAAGCACCAGCTCAGATAGGAGGCGCGAAGAGACGCCTAAGGGCCGTGACAAGAAAGTTGTGAAGACGACCAGTAGTGGGTGCAGCCGTGAAGGCGAGAATAGCCGTGAAGAGACGCCTAAGTGCCGCGACAAGAAAGTTGTGAAGGCGACCAGTACATCATCCCCAGAAAAGAAACGGAAACGTGCAGGTGATGAGGAGAAGAGGCTAAAGAAAAGCGGCCTCACAAGCAACCAAAAAGAGTGATGCACTGATCCCGTGTACCCTATCCAAAGCGCCTAGTGACGAGGAAACTGTGCCCTCAGTAGTTACGCACACAAGTCCAAAGCCATTGCTTCCAACCAAGAAGTTAGAGGCAATAGACAAGCCTGGAGAGAGAAAGGAAAACGACACAGAGGAGAATACTCCTGAAGCGGAGGCACCACTTGAGGAAGTTGCCGAAATTACTCTCTCACCTATGTCGATGACTCAGTGGGAAGCAGATGAGGAGCCTGCTCCGGAAAGTAAAGAGCCACAGGTGATGGCCTCAGACAAGCCTACCCCGGGAGGAAAGGTGAGAAAGCCGCCAATGGAGCTCCGGATTCATCACCTACTGGCCGGGCGTCCTGCGAGAATCACAGAGGAGGGCAACGACTGTGTTTAGTGGTGTGACGCAGACAATCCATGAGCATCGTGCACGTCAGTATGATGTTGTTTTCCTGAAGGCCCCGTTGACCACTACTGATGATGATGTAGATTTGCAAACTACTAGAATCTGCAGAATGGTGCGGGAGGAAGATGGCGTTGTGCGTATTGGACCTGGAATCACCAATGTGGAGCTAGAGAAGATCGCTTCCGTAAAGAAGATTACGGAGACGGTGACACGCAGCGTTTTCCAGGACGGATTGTTGATCACTAAAGACCACACCGAGAGAGTTTTCGAAACCAGTTTCGTGGCGGGAATTCGCTAGAAGGCGAAATATGAAGTTTAGGCGACGTATTGTAGGGGAGCGCCTTGAGAAATTTGGATGGCCTACCGTTGGATTATGTGAACTGTTATCACCTTAGAGCCTTGGGTTCTTTTCAAAAGTTGAACATTCTTTTCTATAAAGTTAGTGTGTTACGAAGAGTTAAGAGTTACCTTTCCATTGTTAAAGACAGATTTGTGTATTTCTGACAAAGTTGAGTTTATATTTTTGTATTAAGGGGAGTGCATTGCTTATATTTTTGTACCAGTTTTGAAGGTCAGAGACTGACCGAAACTTAGAAGGCGCCAATGTAACGCAATGCAGTATCGAGCAGTACGATAGGTGGAAGTTTAGGTCGCTTGGCAACGTAACCCTGGCTAGTTCCTAGCCGTCATGTAATGTTTACGTTACAATTGTTGGAGGGTGCCAGCCTAAAGCGAAGTTAGATAAAAGGACGGAGCGGGCGTGGATCGTTCTTTTTCTCTCTTCCTCTCTCTCGCTCTCTTCCCGCGTTGCGACCGTCAGAGCAACAGTGGTTGATCCGTAATAAGCGAAGTGAGTGTTGCATTATAATTACAGGGAAAGAGCCTCATACTCGTGTGAGTAAATGTCGAGTTGACTAATTACATCTTGATTGACGAAATTACTCACCATAATCTGTATTATCATCTCCTAGAAATCATTTAATTAATGAGAGAAAGTCAGTGTAATCAAAGATCAGCCGCATAACTTTATGAAGTAGATTTTGTGACGTAGGCGAGAAGAGATTTGAGGAATGAGTAATTAAACAAATCACAGTCACTCTCAATTTAACTGTGTCCGTCCCCGTCATTTGCTGTACTCTTTCCCACCATTTGGGTGTATGTGTGTTTACAATTGTGGGGTTTGACTAGTGTGGTGCACTGCGGGCCTGGCGGTAGACTGCCGCCAAAACGGATCGACGTCTCCAGCCTTCCAAGCACGACCGCTCGCTGACGTTGGCTGAGACCGACCGGGTCGCGGACAGAGACAAGACCGCCACAATAGCAATGCTTTATACGACATAGTGTTATTGTATGAGGACGCAAAACAAAGAAACACAAAGCAAAAAAGTGAATGTACTATTTTTATAAAGCAGAACATACAGTCAGCTCTTTTATAGTTTATATGTTTACTGACGTAACGAGAGCCCACTAAACTAAAAGTAAGATTTAAAGAGAGTAGGCCCGGACCCTGTACTCCCTATAAAATTGTAATTGTATGTTATGTTTGTGGTCATAGGCATATCTTAAACAAACTGTGTTCCTTACTACTGACAAGTAGTACTACATAAAATACTAAACGTTGAAAGCTAAAAACAACTCTGTAGGACTAGTAAAATTGTTTATCGTTAGTGCCTGCATTTTGGTCTAGCATGGATATTTTCATTTAGTTATATTTAACACAGTTTTTCATACAATTAAAGTGAAAGTGTGAATTTTGCTCATCATCATTTACAAGTGCTACTCCTCTTACTAGTATAATACAGTGAACTTTGTAATGTGCACTGACTCTTTTGCAAGCTAAAAAAAGAAAGACAAAATGAATGGAGAACATTCGGAAAGACTTGCAATTTGACAATGTAACAAAAATAATTAATGGTAAATACTACAAATTTCTCTCTCATTGGTCTGATGAGAGAGGTTAACGCAACTTGAACAACTTTCAATTCGGAAAAAAGGGCTTAACTTGGATTTTGAATTTGTTTTGTAAAATCATAGACTCTTTATATGCTACAAATACATTATCCAATCCATAAAAACACTTAAAAACTTATTCCTGTAATGTCTTATTATTGTATGTTTATCCTAGGAGCCAAGAACAACGATCCATTGTCACCAGACTATACACCATCAGTGTTCGACTGTTTGACTTCTCCCCAGAAACGACATGTAGAACATTCACTTCAAACTTACCTCAGGAGGACAGATTCCAAAAAGAGGAGAAAAGAAGAGAGTGCTAGATCTGAAGCAGCACTAGGCTTGGTGAATTTGTCATATTCAGAAACCCCGGCAACATCTACAACATCTACTTGTACTGCAACATCAACACAGGAATTTAACTCCTGCACAGCAAATCAATGGGAAGTACAAACAGATCTTGGATTTGCTGACATTGCTTCTCTAAATGATGAATGTCAGGCTCTACGTAGTGAAAATGCTTTCCTCAAGACCAAGATTGCAAACCTTTCCATTGATGAAGAATCTTTTCAGAACAGTGATGAAAAAGTGAAAACTTTAACTGGTCTGTCTTCATTTCATGTCCTCACAGCAATACTGGCTCTTATATCTGTCCATTTGAGACCTTCAAAAACTTTATCTAACTTTCAGCAGCTACTGATGACATTATTGCGTTTGCGGTTTAACATGAACACTCAATATATTGCATTTATTTTTGATATTCATGTATCAACTGTATCTCGTATTTTCACTAATGTTTTAAATTTGCTGTACACACAGCTTGTCCCATTGACTGTACGCTGGCCAGCAAGAGAATAATTAAGAAAAACAATGCCAAAATGTTTTAAGGACAAATTTCCAAAGTGTTCTAGTATTATAGATTGTTTTGAAGTTTTTATTGAGAAACCCTCTTCACTTTCTGCCCGATCACAAACATATTCACATTACAAAGCACACAATACAGTTAAGTATTTGATAAGTATTTCTCCCCAAGGTACAATTACTTTTATTTCTAAGGGTTGGGGAGGTAGAACAAGTGACAAAGAATTAATTGAAAAGTGTAGTTATTTAAGGAAACTGTTGCAAGGTGACACTGTCTTGGCTGATAGAGGGTTTGACATGCATGACACATTTGGTGTATATGGTGTTAAATTACAAATTCCATCATTCACTAAATGTGGGCAACAGTTAAGTGCCATGGAGGTGGAAACAACAAGAGTGGTTGCCTCTGTTCGCATTCATGTGGAGAGAGTAATAGGGTTAGTAAGGCAGAAATTTACCATGTTGGAGACAACCATACCTATTACCCTTTTAAAAAAAGATAATACTTATGATGTAACTACTCTTGACAAAATTGTTCATGTGTCATGTGCTCTTGTCAATACTTGTAAGTCAGTTATCCCCCCAGATTAAAAATTGGACTGTGATTTGTTTGAGGTAATAGGCTTAAATATTACAACCCAAACCAATTTAAAGGGAACGTACTCAAACAAAAATCTAAATAAATTTTAACTATAAAATCAAAATCGAAAAGCTCACTCAGTTACATGTATTGTATATGAGAACAAGTATTTATTATCAAGAAACATCTTTGAAAGGCTTTTTCTTTTAAAAGATCATGAATGTAAGGAACTTTTGAGAAGAATAATAAGAACTTTATGCTCAATACAGTGAATGAATTGTTTCTCAGATACAAATGTTTTATTGATTTCTAATCAATGGGCCATTTCAGAAATAATACTTTACAGGATGCTTACTACCAGGCATTACCATCTTTATAACAAGATAGCTTTGGGATATAATTTACACATGTTTTTGAAGGTCATCACCAGAGTATGACACTTTAGGGCTTAGGCAGGGCTAATTTGATTGTCAAAGACCAGTACCTTTACTTGGTGTATCCCAACATATACAAAAAATACCTAACCTGTGAAATTTGGGCTCAATTGTTCATCAAGGTTGCAAGAAAGAAAAAACACCCTTGTTGCAAAGAATTGTGTGCTTTCAGATGCCCAAGAGAAACCTTTCTCAGATTCAATTTTGGGGGTAAATAATTTACGTCTTTAAAAACTCCAAATACCTCTAAAACTAAACTGATTCAAAGGGTGTCGTTTCTGACAATATTTTATAGTACATGTATCAACAGCTCTCCAGTGCTCTTTACCAAGTAAGTTGTTATGTTTACAATTCTGTTGAGTAATTACCAAAGGTGTACCCTCCCTTTAAAGGCTTTGTAAAGTTGATACTGGTTTGAATCCTCAGAAATATCTCCGCCTGAAATGCTGTCCTCTTTGGGATGGTTTGGGTTTTCATGTTTAGAAGGGCATCTTCATCAGGTTATTACAAATTTCTTTAGTATTCCAGGTATTTATCAATGAGAACAGATACTGAACAACTTTCTTTAAACTATTAACATGTCTTTGATTGCTCTGATTTACATAGACCTGTAGTAAAGTCAGTGAGACAGAAACAGATTTGTGCTAAAGTGTAAAAGGAAATTTCGCTGAAAATAAATTTACAAAGACTTAAAACAAAACACATTTTGCCTTTATTTTGTTTCTTTGTCTTAATAAACAATTATTCCTCTTCCTTTCTACAATCTTTACAGAACCATTTGCGCTTTGGAGCAACTTTTAGTTTAACACAGCTCATATGGAACTTTTTTATTTGGCATTTATCAGAATAACATGACACAAGTTGTGCCTTCAAATCTGCTCGTCTGCAGTAACACCACACTGTGGGCTGACCTTCGTTTCCAAAAGTAGCACTTGTAAATGTAGCTGAAGTTAATGAATTCTGTGCTAAAGACTTAGATCGTGTGAACCATTTTCCAATTACTTCAGGCAAGATACAAACCTTATAAAAGGAACAGACCTTTTCTAGTACACATTTAAAGAAATTCGCATTAAATGCTATCCTTTGTATGTGTATTTGTAATGGAGTCCACACAACAAAATCACAGTACTTCCTTTTGGTTGAATAGAGTTGAGTTTGAACTTGATAGTAATACTGATGATTTTCCTTCAGTTGAGTACCTTTGTCAGACATGGATAAACAAAATGATGGGTCAGCACATGCAGTCTCCATGAGAACATCCTTTTTGCAGTAAGGACATTTGACCTCCAATACACCATCTCCACAGCAGTCACAATGTACAAGGCCATCTGGTGTAGCTCCAATGAAGGGTGTATCTGGATTGATGAACACCCCAGCATCTTTGATAGTGAAGGATGAATGCTTAGATGCGGTGGCTTTGAAATAGTCTTCCCTTGCAGTGCGCTCATGATCACATCCCCATCTGTACAAAAACAATACATCACATCCATGGGCTGTTTAGTATGAATCACAAATAAGTAACAATTCATAAAAATATTGAACCAGTGTATTGAGCACATGACTTGGGTGTTACACCGGTCAGTCGTTTTCGGTGTTATAAACAGTAAACATGAAGTGCATCCAACAAGCATGAAGTGTTATGTTTTAATCAGTCTGCCTCGGACTTACAACAAACTTTGCATCACATTTTGTTCTTGAACTCTCAGCAGCATCAAGCACTTATCCCCAAAAGCCCTGCTGGACCTTTAGAGTAAGATTACAATCATGTAGTCACTGAGAAAGCTATGTTACATACATAATATTAGTAAGAACTAACCTTGTTGCTGATGTTTCAAACTTATAAGCATCTGGGTAGCATATTCGTTTGATTAGTGAAACGGATGGTTTGTTTATGCTTGTGTGTGCCGCTGCTTTCATGTTGGATGCGGTTATCCGTCCTGCTTTATGCTGGAACCAAGTGGGCGATTTGGACTGCATCTGAGTTGCTTGCTGAAGTACTGCAGCCTGTATAAGTAACATAAATATGATTAATGAACAATGTGCATCCATTAGTATACTGAATATTCACCAACTTAAATTACCTCCAATAAAACAGACAGAATAAAAAATATTTATAAATGTACACTATATCCTTTGTGTGGATAGCAAATCTTCATTTCCAAGCCTTTCAATATTTATTATTTAACTGTTTTGACATGTACTGCCATTATTAACAATGTTTTTGTACTATTAACATCAATTTGTTTTCAAATATCTCACCTGCTCATCAGTTATGCTTAGTCTTGACAACACCTCGTCTGCTTTATCCTCCAACTCCTTGTAATTAAGTGTCAGGTTGTGTGGCTCGTAGTGGGTCATTATAGATGGCGGCAGAGAATGTAGCTTAGGTATGAAGTCGGTACTATATTGTGGGAGAGTTGACAAGACAGTACTTTGTACACCACTCTTGTACAAGGCCTTGTAGAACTCTTCTGCCGCATGTGATGAAGGTGGAGGTAAAGGTTTGGCAGGTGACTTTGGAATTGGAACTGAGTCCAACGGTTCTTTCAATTTGGCTTCGGGCCTTGAGAAGTCTACATCAGAGGCAGGAACACATCTTACTTTGGTTTTAGAAGAACCAGGAGCCAACCAACTGCAGGGTAGGTCTGTACAAGAGGCCCTCACTCTTGATCTGATAGTAGCCTCGACTGCAAATAGTACAGCAGTAATGTGGGAACATGTTTCACCCATGCCTGCCATGCATGTGCAATGTGCTGTAAGAATGTCTCTGTCATCTTTTGCAGCCACCCACACCTTCAATGGAGCTTCGTTGTGTTTCTGAGAATGTCCAACCTGATGAGTAAATAATTAAAGACTCTTTAGTAACATCAAATAAATTTAGGCAATTTTCTTTAGGATATAATTATAAGTTCATGGACAATAATTAATCAATTGAAATCATATTCTCTCCCAAGGTTCAACTGTACTATAGATCCAAAAGTAGGTCTTAAATACAGTTAACATGGAGGCCAGAAACACCTTGGGGCCCATCACCTTGGGCATGGCCTTGGATTTGTGCCCTTTTGGAATGTTCCCATCATCCACAGAAATGCTGATATTCTAATGGAAGTGCCCAAAGTGGGCTTGATGTTTCATCAAGGGAAAAAATCATGCCAGCAAATATGTAAAATTGTTTAAACTCTTCAGAAAATATATGTAAACTAAAGTGCAAGTTCTAAATATGACCTACAGTGTACAATGGATTTATATTTGGGGTCAAAGAGCAATTGCAAAGGATCCTGAATTGCCTGTTTGGGGAGGGGGGGCGCTGATCATGCATAGTGATGTTATCTTTTGTTTACCACAGAAGTTACTTTTGCCTTTTTTTATCAGCATGCTATTGGCCCCATCCCTGGATCCTAATTATATCACCAGGCAGTAGTGGTTGTTACATTTAAACTAGCACTATAATAAACTGAGCACTTTAGCACATAGATTATTGATCAATTTTATACATAGCCTGCCCATTGTGGAAGCTAGTTATAGAATCTACTACTCGGTGGTAGAGGCTCAAACTAAATTAAAAGTCACCCTTATTAAAAAAAAAAAAAAAAAAAAACCTTTGTGGTTTTAGGGCTAGCTTAGTTTATAATTAACTCAATAATTTGTTGCCTCATATCTGGCTATCATCACAAGAAATAAAAGACCCGTGAAATTGGTGAATGGCGACTGTTATGTTGAGTGTTGTATAAAAAACTATAATGTCATGTATGTTAGTTCATGATCATGATGAAGTTCATGATGAACGATTGAAACGTAGATCGTCCATGAACCATAACATTCACTGTTATCTAACGGTCATTTGCTTTACTTCCCCAAAACATCACAATAACTGAAAGTACAAATATTTCTGTACTCCTTCGTGGGAATCCTCAGCTAGGCCTATATAGTTTAGAGACGTGGACGACGTACACACCACACACTGTGTGTGTGTGTCACTGTCAGTGTCAGAGCGATTGTTGTATGTGCAAAGTTTTACTTTGCTCCGTGTGTTAAATAAAAGTACATGCATTGAGCAATAAACTCCATGGTACATGTAAAGTAAAGTCATGAAAGTAGGCCTTCTTCAATTCAACGTGTACTTACGAAAGCCGTCATGACATAATGGCGACCTTTTGAAGATTCCACATCAACACCAGCGATCAGTAGATTTCCAACTAATCCAGCCGTGAAGTATTTATATGCGTCTAGACTCTTGTAACACTTCAACTCTGACCCTGAGTAGTGAGAGGGCGTGTGTATCAAGTACGTGAAAATGTCGGGGGATTGCACATCAGGAATTTGTTGTGCGCTGATTAATGATGTCATTCTGTCCAGCGGTATGATGTACGGATCACAGAAGCCGCCTATCAATTCAATTTTTTCTACATACCTAGCCCGACTAGCGAAATCTAACTTTTCAGCATATACCGACAAGTATGGAGCAAAAGTTGCCATCTTTTCTGTAAAGTTTGCACGCACAAATAAGTACCTATAAGTTCAATAACGTATTTGACCTTAGAAAGTTGCATAGACATACATGCAAAGTTCTTGCTCGGTTGCCTACCAAGATGGCGGATCAAGACTCCGCCTACGGCTGGTGACGTCACGTGCAAAACCTCAATTGGGAGCGCACGCACACGTGCCAGGAACTGGGTGAGAGTTCATGTCATACCGCTACAGGTCTGCTTTGATCAGGACGACACGGCCCCTTTAAGAACATAAATTTGATACGTACCTCTGCTATTACCTCGATACTGGCTAACGCTTTGGAGACCACTCCCCATATTCCAAAGCCCAGCGTAAAAACACCTAACAACCAGAAGAGGAAATTAAGAAAGAAGATGGTGTACTTGATGCAATGGCTTACTTCAACGCCGGGTGGGGCGCGTCGAAAACGCCGGAAGGACTGCTTCTTGGGCTGGCTTCTCTGTTGTTGTCCTTTTTGGCGAGCTGGCTGTTGGGATCGTTGTTGCTGTTGTTGTTGTTGTTTAGGTTGTTGGGTCTTCTTTTGTTTTTGTTGCTTTGGTTGTTGACCTTGTTTAGGCTGTTGACGTCGTTGTTGCTGTTGCTGTTGCTGTTGTTGTTTTGGTTGTTGCTGTACTCTTCGTTGTTGTTGTTGCTGCTGCTGTTGCCGTTGCAGGGCGTGCTGCTGATTTGCATACTGTTGTTGATCATACTGCTGGTTTGCATATTGCTGTTGCATTCGTTGTTGATGGGCATGCTGCGCTTGTGGCTGTTGGTTAAATGAAAAACTAATTATAAAAACTTAATTAATTTATCGTTTTTATTTGTGTCTGTCCCTTTTCTACCAAAGTCTTGTCGTTGGTAGCATTTCACCGTCGATGTATTTCTATATAATTTGAGTGAGAGTCCCACATGATTAGCTGTGCTGGACATTTTATCCTCGTTAAATTATGTTTTAAATAAACAAAGAAATAAATACAATCCAAACACTTAAAAGGTAAACTTAATCACAAGTTGTCTTATTTTAATGCGAAAGCTCAAGTATGTATTCCCAATGTCTTGTTCCAATGTTATTTTTCGATGACAAAAAAAACATTGTTAAAACGGTCCTTTCAATTAAGGGCCAGAAACATGGCCGTAGGTACCAACCGAGGGTTGAGACTGCTGAGGTGGATTCTGCAGATAGTAACCTTGCTGCTGCATTTCAGGGTACCGCATCTGTTGTTGTACGGTGTAAGGAGGCAGGGCGTTACCATCACCATCCCTTGCAGGTTGGACACTGTGTTTCATGTTGGACCAAACTCCCTGCAGTCAATAAATATCAAAAGAATAGTTGTAATGGCATGATGCCATAGGACTGCCGTCAAAAGACCAACTAATAATCGTAACAAATCTCATAGTGTCGATGTTCCTTATTTAGACCTAGCCAAATAGTAGGGGAAATATCAAATTACCCTGGGTTGACTTAACAACATTTCATAAATGACCACGCCTATAATAATTCCCATAGGTTGTATAAACAAATAATTAGCCTCTTTAAAAGGGGGGAACGCCAGCAATGCGCCACCCGCGTTAAAGGTACTGAACACGTTTGGAAAATGTCAAAGACCAGTGTTCTCACTTTCTGTATCCCAACATATGCATAAAATAACAAGCCTGTGAAAATTTGGGCTCAAATGGTCATCGAAGTTGCAAGAAAATGATGAAATGTGTGCTTTCTCAGATAGGAATAAAAACTTCTTGCAAGAAGTTTTTATTATTTTAGTGAGAAACAACCTCTTTCTCAAAAACTACGTTACTTCAGAGGGAGTCGTTTCCTACAATGTTGTATACTATCAACAGCTCTCCGTTGCTTGTTACCAAGTAAGTGTTTATGTTTGTTTTGAGTCATTTCCAAACGTTCAGTGTTAAAAATCGGGGGATGAACAAAATGTGTTCAAATTATGTCGATAGTTGTATTCTTTTTTAGGGGAGACGTTTTGTAGTGAACCTCCCATCTGGACACATGTTCGCACGTTAACCGCTGCAATATATCAATGTAAAATGTATTGTAATATTTGTACGCATTTCATATTGAACTAACCACCCTTAAAGGGACTCGTTGCCTTGGATTGGGCGATTTGGGCTATACACACAAACAAAACGTTTGAAAGCGTTCGTTATGAAATGAATATGGTTGGAAATATGTTTTAAAAGTAGAACATAATGATCCACACAAATTTTACTTAGTGAACTAACACGGTCCGCTATTTTGTTGAACACAAATTTTCAGTTTTCGGGAAGGTGTAAATATTGTCATGAAACTATAACACCAATACCAAGCAGTAAGCCACAAGAGAAACCTGTATAGCCAGGAATCACACCTAAGTTTGCGATACAACCTTGGAAGAGACATCAGAGGGGTATGTTAAGACAATTTTTATTTCAAATATCAAGAAATAAACCACATTTAAACCACGGCACATGGCATTATTTTAGCCGTAGTTTTTGAAGACATGTTCGTTTTTAACAATCATGTAAACAAACACCATCTATTTATTGTTCAAAAGCTGCTCTTGTCAATAGACCTTATGAATTGACGTCATCCAGCCGCCATCTTAGAGGTAAAACGATGACGAAACAATCGAAACGCACAGATTTGTACGCGCAGCGCACAGGATTGGCCAATGAACAACCTCCTTTTGACCTCTAGGCGAGGGCGCCCTACTGCTATGACATCATGTGCATAAGGTCTATAATAGGTTGACCCGGATATGATGCTCAAAACCCCATGGGATCACGTGTAATCTTGATGTGCGTGGCCTAAACGTCATTATGAATAGATTCAGTATTTCACTATAATTTTATGCGTTGTGAGAGTGGGCGTTATGTTTACCCATTTTCAAAGGCTACGGTAAAACTATTAACGGGATACGTTGCCTTCGGATTTGGTGGTTTGGGCTATACAAATCGTTTGCTATGAAATTAATATGCTTGGAAAGATTTTGTTAAAGTAGAATATAATGATTCACGCGAAATATCCCTCGAAATTGTGTTGTTTTCCTTTTTACTTCGTAAACTAACATGGACTGCCATTTTGTAAAACAACATGTTTTACTTAAAAAAAAACCGCTTATAATATAGCCCAAAGCGCCCAATCCGAAGGAAATGTTCAAAATTCAGAGTTGGTTTGTATCCATATTTTGATTGTCTTAATTGAACTCTTTCGTTAGATGCCAGATTTGTAAAAAAAAAAAAAAAAAAAAAAAACATGGGAAGTAGGCCTACATAACTTTATTCCGAGATAAAAACAACCGAAATCATTAATTTAGGGAAAGATTCTGATCAGGACACGGAAAAAGGCAATATATATATATATTTTTTTCTGATCATAATAAAATACAAAATCTTTTAGTTTAGTTCAGCCTATTTTCCTCAAAGGCTCACTAATGAGGAATCCAAGAGCTCACTTTAGTAATTGGTCAAAGTTTAAGGGATTGCCGGGGCCATTCAATTATCGTTGTGTGTCCTGTCCGAAAGAAAGATGAAACCATGCTGTGTTTCCGGCAAAAGATCTTACGTTTCAGATAGCACCTGAATTTGTATTGTTTTGTTGTTGAAGTTCGTCTGTCCTTACAGACAGATCCTGCTCAGCAACAATTGTAATTATAACAAGTAACCACACAAAATATTCAAATGAATAATTAAGAATAACATAATAAACTAATGATACTTCCAAACCGGGTTACAATTGGAAATGCCGGGTAATGTAAATACGTTTTGACTTGTGCTCCGCACATGTTTTGTTCAGGAACACTTTTTCTGCCGAACAGGTTCATTTTTAACTGCATGTTTGTTTATTTTTCAAATGTACGGCTTAAAATTGCCATTATAGTCCAAAAAATGCTATCGAAACAGGATTTTAAAGCAACACATTTTTCTTTTACCATTTTCTCCTGCGAATTGTAAACAAACATGCTCCAGATTTTACGAATCAATCTAATTTTTATAGGCTAATAATTAAAACATTGAGAAATTTCAGGTATTTTTTAGCAATATGTCGCACATTTTGCCATGTTTGAGGTTAAACAAATAACCAAATATATGCCCTCCTCTTTTTCGCTTGGTTTGAGCAGCAAATGATAAACAAAATTAACCCTTCTACTTTTCGGCTAGGTTTGAGGAACAAGGGATATACAATTATATCAAAGGAATAACAAATTCTATCCCGTACTCTTTTGGGCTGGGTTTAAGGAACAAGGGTACAGACATGTATCTCGTCCTCTTTTCGGCTAAGTTTGAGGAACTAGGGATACAAAACTATCCCCTTACTTAAATTATTACCACTGGAACAACAAATAACTCTTTTTGGTCAGCTTTCTCAATAAAGAAGTATACATTAATTGTAAATAAAAAGGTGGGCGTATTTTTCTTTGATTTTATGATGCAATAATAGTTTGGAGTACAAAGTGTGGCAAATTTGTTTGCTAACAAAAAGGTATAATTTATAATTGGTCGTGAGCTCCCTGCTTTGGATAAACTTTATGCCGCACGGGATCTAAAGAAAACGAGATCTATTATTTCAGATGAATTTCACCCTGCGAATGGTTTGTTTGAACTGATGAGAACAGGTAAGCGGTATATAGAGCGATCAGAGCTGACTCCAACCGTACTTGTAACATTTTTTTTATCCCAGTGCAATTAGGTTACTGAATGACTAATACTTTTTAATTTTGTTTTCAGGGGTTTGCAATTTGTTACTGTTGTTATCTTTTCATAATGTGTGCATATTGTTTATTTATTATTGTATGGCTTTTGTGGTTGTTTTATTTTCTGTATTGTTTGTAATTTTAATATTTTTAGATTCGCAAACCAAAGTAAAGTTCACTGTATATGTATATGTGTGACAATAAAACAGAAATAAATTGAATTTAATAAATCAAAAGACTGTTACAAATGTTTTAAAAGTGCACCCGATTCTTACTTTGTTCCTCCAGCAACATATTTTTATAAAGAAAAACAGCATGATTTAATTTTTTTGAAAACAACTTCAAGAAAAGTTGCTATATATTACCCAAAAAGGTGAAACATGAAACATTGTAGTTAAAAATGAACCTGTTGCTGATAAAAATCGGCACTTAAAAGGTCATTGGTTTGGGCGTATCCAAATAAAACAGCCCTATACCGTTATCGCTGGTTGTTATTTATTACTCGAGCCACCACACAAACAAATGCTATCAGCTCTTTGACTTACGCATCGTCCAGTCATCCAGGATGTTTAAAAGAAATACCCCAAAACAAATAGTGTCACGTTGATTGGGGTAAGATACTGAGAAAGAACGTTTGGCACTATGGGTGGATCCGGTAAAAAGACATCATAGGGAGGAAAGAAGCAATTGAAGGTTCCCCGTGTATTCAATATATTAATTTCAGGCAAATGGGGCATCGTATGATCTTACAAATAATGATACAAGCGTGACGTTTGTTATAATAGATCTATGTGAGTCAATTTTACAATCAATCAGACTGGACATTCATCTGATAATGAAAAATGTCGGCCATATTCTGTGTCCCTTAAGGACAAACAGAGGATTGTATTGTAACGTGCACCGACTTGTGTAAGTTTAACACAGCCACGGTTAATTTGCATATACCGTACGCATCTGATAAAATTTCCCCTATGGGTGGTTCTTTTGTTGATTGCTTTCCTGTAACCATTTCGGGAATGTGTTAAGTGGTATAAAACATCGGTGCAGAGAGTGGGGGTGTTGGTTACAATTTCATTTCGAGGCGAAGCCCTACTCTTTCTTTCCGTATGTTAGTTCACTTTTGGTCTGACACTCCAGCCCGAGCTCCCTGCTCCGCTCTCAATTATCATGTAAGTGCGATTTTGATTAGCCCCTATGCTCTTATTTATTTATTGTATAAACTATTGCCATATTATTACTGTTGTTTATGATTAAAACTTATCATGTGAGGCGCCCCCCCCCCCCCCTCCATGAAGCTATGTCTGTAGTGCCACACTTTTTTTGGTGTTATTAACGTTGGTTTAATTCATCAACCCCCCCCCCCCCCCTTTTCCCAATAATTATATCCAACGTGGCGGGCTTTGCCCATCCGGGTTCTGCCGCACCACGCCTACGTCCTTGGCGCGTTACAGTATTCAACATTTCACACTATTGCGTTGAAGCATGAGCGGTAAAGCTTCGTTTAATTATTATTCAAGCTCATCAAATAATGAAACAAGTACAATAAAGAAATGAAAGAGAATTTAATAATTCAAACAGTGAATAAAAACAAACAACAATGAACATTACGTGAACAAAACTAAACGTAACAATAACAACGTGAACATATGACACGCATAATCTAGCTTAAGCTAGGAAAAGCAAACAATGTGAAATGTACCCCCCCCCCTTAAAGGGACATGATGCCTTGTTTTTACAGCGTTTGTTATTAAATGAATAATATGGTTGGAAATATGTTTAACAAGTATATAATATAATGATCCACACAAAAATGCCTCGAAATTGTGTGGTCCGCCATTTTGTAGAACCAAATTTTTGACTCCACAAAATGGCGGACCTTGTTTAATTCACGTAATAAAAGGAAAATAATACACAATTTCGAGGCATATTTGTGTGGATCATTATAATCTACTTTTAAATTTAAACATCACTCTTTTCAACCATATTCATTTTATAACAAACGCTTTCAAACGTTTTTGTTTATAGCCCAAAGCGCCCAATCCAAGACAACATGTCCATTTAACATCACAACGCATGTAAAATACAATGCAAAATATCACAGAAGTTTGCTGGTGAAAAAAACAACAAACAGGGAAAATTTTTTCTTTAGCTTATAGACACACCCATCTGTTAACGTGTTTCATACATTTTTATTTCGTCATCAACAAGCAATGCATGATAACTCAACATAAAACTAATTTGCTGCATAATGATACCATTGTCAATTATTTTTTCTTTTCCTTCCAATCTGTGAAAGTGATTGATCGGTGCATGTAGATGCTCGATCTCCGTGACAACTCGTAATGCTCCGAACGTCAAAAAGGGGAAATTGACATCGGATTGGGCGCTTTGGGCTATACAAAGCGTTTGTTGTGAAATGAATATGGTTGGAAGGTATTTCTAAAGTAAAATATAAGGATTCACAAAAATATCCCTTGAAACTATGTGGTTTTTGTGTAATTTCACGAAAGAACAAGGTCCGCTATTTTGTAGAACAAATTTTTGCTCCACAAAATGGCGGACTGTATGTCCGCTGTTTCCAGAGACAAGTTTATGTTTTAGGTAATCACTACTTACTGATAACAACATACTGTAGGTGTTTTAGTGTATGAAAAAAAGATAAGGAGTTAATTCTAAACAGTAACATTTTGAGAGATATCTAAGGCAGTTTGCCCCTTTAACGGGGTCATCACTTGGATGTAGTCATCGTTACGCTGATTTATAGGTCAAATATTGAAGTGTCTACTTGGAAAACATAGGGAAACAAATGTCACGGTTATTAAAAACGTCGAATCCATCCACGTTTAGCGAGGTGACAGCGAATACCAACCACACATCTGGCCGCAGCATTCACAAACGGACACCAAGGAAATGTTAATTTCCAAAACTGCCCTGAGGTGAGTGTTGGAGACTCACATTTTGTTGACATATCTTTTTTTTTATTTCTAACCTACAGTGGTATTTTAGACGACATAATTCGTTTGATGCTTTCCCATTGACATCTTTATAACATATGGAGGACTTCGGATATACATTTAAAAAATAAAAAAAAATTGGGTCATGTTCAAAGTTTGAACCCGCTCTTAAAAGAATCATGCAAATTTAGCCTATAGTCATGATTGTAGTCAAAAGAAGGAAAAAATGCATGTGAAAAATCCCCAAATCATTGCAAGTCAATCTCGCGCGTATTCGAACATTATGGGGACCACTTTGCTTTAACGCATGAAGGAAACAAACTCGCGCACTTTAACGGGTCCCAATCATCGAATACACGCGAGACTTGCAGTCTATTAGGTGATCATACTTACTTGCCTATTGTTAAAGAAGGGGCTGTGTCGTCGTGATCAATGCAGGCCAGTGGAAAGATGAACTCTGCTTGCTCCGTAATGGAGCGCGCGCTTGCTGTCACTGGTGGGGAGTTCAAAATTTCATGTACAGCCACAGGCCTGCTTTGAGCAGGACGACACAGCCCCTTTAATTATTTGAATCTAAAAATCGCAATGGAGACAGGTTTTAGTCCCCTGATGTATTGAGGTGATCCCAAACAGTAAAATCAAAGTTATAGTTTACAGGTGTGAAAGTGATCATGTTCAGTTCTTCAATAAAACAAAAAAGCATCAATGGTGGGCTATAATGATCATTCCAAATGTTAACCTTCCATGAAGTCCTGTGCTGTGTAGTATCAGTATAACTCTGTTGATGAACATGCGGTGGATTGGCCTCTAACATGTACGGAATCATCACATAAAACTTGATTCCGTCGTTTTTAGTCGTTGCTATTGATTGTTGGAGTGCTGGGTGTTTGTTTGTTTATTTGTTTATTTAGTTAATTTTCAAACCCCATTATGATTAATTCTACATATAGGGATACGCATGTTTCTTCCGACATGCAACTATTCAAAAACAAATGTCGTACACAACATCGCTAAGATTGAATATTATAATGTAAACATAACTTAAACGGATGGTCATTGTAGAAAACTTCCCTTGAAGAATGTTTTGGTTGAAATTATGTTGTTTCGGAAGATGAGTGAATCAATTAGTTTGATCTCGTGAGTCCAATGCGTTAAAAACATGACAGGTTCTTTTTTTCTTCATTTTTTCTGCTCGTCCCTCCGATGACCGTTTGACCTTAAACTCTCACCGGTTTGTAATTTCATGTATATGCTGGTTCACATAAAGTGCAAAAACTGGTATTTGACAGTTGTTTTAATGTTGACACTTTGTTTTGTGGAATCCGAATGGAGTTGTAAAGTCGTGTTATTATCCTAATCGCTTGTACAGTCTGTACCATATTCGGTATTATACATGACTGGCAGAGCTGACAACAATGGTCACAAACAGTGTGATCGACCACACATTAGTAACAACCCTGTGAAATTTTGGATTTACTTCGTTGTGTGAGTCAGGAGAAAATAGTGGAAAATCATGCAAATTTGTTTGCCTGTAAACACATTGTCCTTAATGTTGGTTGTAACAACCGAAATCAGCTGTTGCGGTTTTTATTGATTTTCTTGTTTGTATTATTATGATACATTGTTTAGGTTTCCAGAAACACTTTTCTCGAATATGACCTAGTCCTTTCAAAGGAAAACATTTCAACGAACAAATGTTTCCAATATGAATGTCATAATCAGACTAAAATTAAACAATGAAGTATTTTATCCTTACCAATCCTGTCTAATACCTACACACCTATGTTCCGACACAACGATGTTCCGACACCCCCATGTTCCAACACCCTATGTTCAGACACCCCTGCAGTGTATGTTCCTGCTCCTAAACCCTAACCCTATAACCCTAACCCTAGCATGTAAATCATGAGGGAGTGTTGGAATATAGAGTTCAGTCACCCCTTTAAAGTACTGTGCGTGCAATTCTGAATCGTTTTGGACTTTTTTTACATTTGACTTCCTGGAGTCATATCCTGCCCGATATCATGTTCTGGAAAACAAAATCCTTTTGTCATAACAAGATTCGTATAACTTTACTTTTGTGAACACCAGTGCTTGTAAACACAAATCAACCGACATGTATGTTGATACATTGCCTGGTGTTTACCCTTGAACATTATTGAAAAACAAATTGTTGAATATCGGTTAGTGTACTGATTATATAAAAACAAATTCAGACCGGTGCCAATCGGGGAAATATTTCGATATGAGTTGCTTTCAAAGTCGTTAAAAAGTACTTGAGGACCACTGAAATTACAGCTGCTTATTTCGATTCACGCAGTTGAAATAAGCACATTGACCGCGGTGCACAACATCAACGATAACCACATGACTGTTATTAACTAAAACGTATAACCACCAAAATGATTAAACACAAATTCACAGGTGTGTTGTAATGATGTTAGATTGAACATGTTAGGTTAGGATTGACTCTTTCTAGATATCTGAGCATCAAAATGTATGTTATTTTGTTTTCAAAGGTATGTATGTCGTTTAAAGGTATCATACAGGATTGGTAGAGCTAACAAAAAAGTTGCAGACAGTGTTCAAATTTGGTGTGAACAACCATGTACATGAAATTACAAACCTGTGAAAATTTGGGTTTAATCCGTTGTGTGAGTCAGGATGTAAACACATTGTCCTTAATTTGGGCTGTAGCAACCGAAATCAGCTGTTGCTTTTTTTTTTTTTTTTTTTTTTTTTAGGTTTCAGATCCATTTTTCACTTTTGATATGACTTCATTTTAGAGAGAAATATTTCACAGACAAAATGGTTTTAGTATGAACTTCATAATCAGTAAGCTTTCAGACTGATTATATTAGTATTATTCTTACCAATCCAATATAATACCTTTAAAACAAAATTGTGTTTATATTTATATTCAAATTGCTTATAATCAAAATGTGACTGTTAAACTATGTGAAAGCTTAATAGCTTGTCACAATGCATTCCCGTTCTTCGAAAAAGAACAGAAAACATGTATTTCTTTTCTTATCCACTGTTGTCGCAAAATTTGAACAAATGCTGCAATAATGGCTTTATCGATACACTGGGTGATACTAATTCCCCTGCAACGTTAACGTGTCATTTGAAATATTATTTCACTTGAACAAGTATAATGGAGGCAATCAACTTTGAATTGTTGCCTATATCTGGAAGAGGGAATGCTCAAACCTTCGCACTGAAAAGCTTGGTCTGCGTTTTTCTTCTCGGTAAATGAAGATATTATGGTTCACCATTATAGAGTGGTTTTCAGGAAATAAATAAATACATTTTATGTTCAGTTTGAAACTAATTGTGTGGTTTCAAGGTTGCAGTGTACCGACTGTCCGGTGAATGACCTCGTCTGTATTGGTCATCATCGACAAAACCCATTTCTGGGTTTCGGTGTCAAAATGACCCCCAAATCGGACTAATTAATGAAAAAGAATCTGAGTTAAAGGCACTGTACACGTTTGGTAATTACTCAAAATATATATTTAAAACATAAAAACTGACTTGGTAACGAGCAACGGAGAGCTGTCGATAGTATTAAACATTGTGAGAAACGATTCCCTCTGAAGTAACGTAGTTTTTGAGAAAGAGGTAATATCTCACTAAAATAATAAAAGACTTCTTGCAAGAAGCCTTTTATTCCTATCTGAAAGCACACAAATTAAATGTGTCCAACAGGGGGTGTTTTTTCTTTCAACATTTTCTTGCAACTTCGATGACCAATTTGAGCCAAAATTTTCACAGGCTTGTTATTTTATGCATATGCTGGGATACACCAAGTGAGAACACTGGTCTTTGACAATTACACCAGTGCCTTTAACATCCCACGTTTTAACCACCTTCCGGGTCAGCCTCACCTGACTCTGGGACCCAGAATCTGAGTCAGTTCTGACCCTTGATTTGTTTATTGTGTTGTTTATGTACTGAATCATACACCGTATTCTCATAACATTTAGCACCTCGTGCAATTGCCCATGGTTGGTTTGTAGAATATTATTACATGACATGTTGTGTTAATATAAAGAATGAAATTTCCCAAACGTAATAAATGTTTACTTTATGTTTATACACCATTCTTCGGCAAAGGAATTTATTGTACTAGTACGAGTGCTGAGACTGCGCATTGCAAGCTCCCAGGGGGTACCTTTCCAACCAAGACCAAATCTTCCTATTCGTGATATTGTTCAGTATTTCAACACGTTGTTATCTCTGAATGTTAATTAAAGCACCAAAGTCACTTGCTTCCCCAACACCTGAACACCAAGTGACAAATATCCGCTACCCCGCTATACCATCACAACAATGCCCGTGTTATTTGGTGTACAGTCAGTCAGTCATAAACATGATAATATATAACCATGATAAAACAATACAGAACTAGCAAGTAAGAGTGTCAACTACTAGCCTTATGATGCTTTGTCTGTTTGTATGTTAATATATTCCATAGTTGTTTTAATGAATTAAACGAGCTGAACTATAAGTCTGATCGTAAAGGCCTACCTTGTTAGAGAACCGTGTAGCACCAGCACCAACGAGGAAGTCCCTGCGAGAAATAAAACTCTAGACTACCGGAAAATATAACCTGGTAACTGAAGTCCGCTGATACTGTTGTTCTAATGTATAATGCCACAGGTATGACAAGGTTACGTGCTGCACAGCATCGTTCCTATGCGGGCAGGTCAGTTCAACATCGTTCCCATGCCACTCCACGCAGCAGTGTCATGGTGTTCCCCTTGTTTATATTATACGGATCATCATTTAACAGTCCACTGTAATCAATTCGATGTTGGATAAAGCAAACATAACGGGCAAAGTACAGACATATTATTACCTCGCAATACCAAGCCGCGCTGTAAGTATGAATATCGTGTTGGGTTAATGATTAACAATGGTGGTGTGCACCTCCAGGAAGGCGCATGGTAGCGCCATGCGTTGCCTTGACTACAAAGCTACGTAATTATGGCTCTCCTGGAAACATCATTGGTTTCTGGTAGAGTGGATGCCATGCTTTCCAGCTTACAATACGTACGCCATTCAACCAAACTGTGAACAATTGTAGCAAATTTCATTTGAAACAATTATTTTGATTGCGGGCGAATCGAAGTAAATCATGATAATATGTCTCCAAACGCAAGTTTTGTTCAATCAAATAACATCGTAAAAACAATATGAATTTGTGATTTGTGAATAACTTTAATCAAAGCAGATACAATTCAATCTGAAAATATTATATTGTTAAAACAATTTTAATGTAAATTGCGCTCCCCTAAATAAGTTGTAAAAACTAATGTGAAATCAAGACTTTTACGGTTGGATAGACCATAATGTGCACGGTCGTGGTACAAAGGATTAATGGTGAAATCCGAGTCCAAGCAACACCGGTGTCCAGGGGGTGCACTCCACTAAATAAACCCCCTTAGCATACAATGCTAAATATTCAAAAATACTTTTGAAATACTTAAAGGCACTGGACACGTTTGGTTATTGTCAACCAGTATTTTCACTTGTTGTATCCCAACAAATGCATAAAATAACAAACCTGTGAAAATGTTGGCTCAATTGGTCATCGAAGTTGCAAGAAAATAATGAAAGAAAAAACACGGTGGCCCTTGTTGCACAAATATGGTGCTTTCAGATGCCTGAAAAAGGCTTCACGCCTTTTCAGATTCAAATATTTTAGTGAGAAATTACCTCTTTCTCAACTACCACGTTACTTCAGAGGGAGTCAATTCTCACAATGTTGTTTACTATCAACAGCTCTCTGTTGCCATGGTTTTAAAGGGGGAAGGGCCGTAAGGTGTTATGCTAAAATATATTTTGAGGAGGGCCTAATTACCAAAGGTGTCCAGTGCCTTTAGAAGTATCACAGCTTTTTACAGTAAAGACACAAATAATAATCCATTAACTCTTGAACTGTTATCATCTGCTCAACTAGATATGAGGAGCTCCAACGTCCGTCGAGTTATTCTCAATCAAAAAAAAAAAAAAAAAACACTCCTATATACCCTTGTGTAAATTTCCAAATGTCCGAGCATCATTCTTGAAAAAAAAAATTCCTATACACCTATCGACAAATAGGACCATTTTTGTCAGGGCCTCTGTGATCCAAAATAACCTCAAGTTGGAAGTCAACAACCCCCAGGTCACAATTGGGCAAAATGTTTACACTGTACCCCATTTTATTGGGCTCTTAAATCTGTCTACTACAAAATATTTTGAGAGCCTACACAATATTATTGAGGGCAACGCTCTATTACCACCTAGTTAGTGGGGTGCATACTATAGGGAAATCTGTCCCCCGGAGATTCTGTCCCCAAATGGAAAATTAAAATGAGCTGAAGGGGGTTGATTCAAAAGAGGGCGCTATCAGAAGAAATGTATAGACCTTTTCGCAAATACACGGTGTGCACAAGTTTCCCATAGAGCCGCAGTGCATGCTGGTCTAGCTAGCGATCAAAAGCAATCAATTTGATCGCTAGCTAGACCTGCATGCACTGCGGCTCTATGGGAAACGTGTGCACACCGTGTATTTGCGAAAAGGTCTATGCGCAGTTCGCCGTATGTGGGACATAATCGGGGGGGGGGGGGTTAGAATCTCCGGGGGCAGAATCTCCTGGGCTCGATTTCACAAAGCACAAAGATTTATCTAAAGATGAGTTTTCAGTATTACCGTGACTTGTATTGTGACATCACACTTTGCTTAGCAATTGAGATTGATACACAATTAAGATCGATCTTAGCTCTTTGTGAACGTTTGTTTCTATCACGCGTTAAACAAAATGGGCCGGGCAATCATCTGATAGCGCCCTCGTTTGACCAATTAATTTCCTTGGGCCATGTTCAAATCAACAGTTTTTTCTCTAATGCACGTTTCTTGGTGTTTGTGGGAAAGATAACTAAACAGTGCAATGTCAAGGTTTGATGGTGTCTAGTGCTGATCAAATTACCGAGTATTCAGTACAATGTGATGGCAATACCCTGTCAAAATATTCACATCGGCTTTCATTTACCGAGGCTTATGGATACCATAATTGTTACGTTTTCTTTTAATTTGTAGACGACATTGTGTTTCGTTGGTGCTAGCTCAATATATCTTAATTTAGCTATCGAAGCTGGGCGGACCAATGTCCAGGATAGTTCCTTATTGGAATCAGTGGGTGGTCTGATCCTTCACAAGAAATTGTTCAACTACAGCTAAAGTGCTTCACAAAGCACAAATATCAGCCCTATGAAATGAATTTAAAATATAAAAACTACATGTTTATTCTTCATAAAAATAAATGACCACTTCTAACCAATATATTATGACCACTGGTCAACATCCGTCTGCACCAAAAACTCCAGCCAGTAAAGGATTTGACCAAGTTGAGTAGCAAAAGGAGAAACATTCTGTAAATTGTAGTTAAATGGAAAAGATAATATAATAAGCATTCCTGACAATCATTTTGTTGGTCGTTGGTTTATTTTGTTTTGCACAATTAGGAGAACCGTTGAAAATTCGGAAAAAGTTATATAAAAAAAATAACTTTAGTATCACGAAAAAGAAATTGCCATACCGGCTCGATTATTTCGTTCCCTCAAAATATTATTAATTGGTTCCCACAAAAAAAAAATCCGTTCCCTCTAAACAATAATTCGTTCCCTCGAAATAATGATTATGTTCGCATAAAACAAAATACTTTGTTCCGAAAACCATTTTGTTTCCTCGAATATTTTTTTTTCTTCGAAGGAACAAGGGAACGGAAATGTTGTAATATTCAAACGTTTTGTTTGCACCTGTCCTTTGAGGGGTTCCGAACTCAGTGTCATGAAACTACAAAATAATGGCTCTTTGTCACGATTTCCTATCATTAAAACAAAAGTGTTATTGTTTGTTTGTTGCATAGGCCTATCCCATGTATCGAGTGATCTGTTCCAAAGCCTTTTGGGTATTGAAGATCGAACAATTCCTGATGAGAGCAACAGTGGATCGAATTCGATTTATAGGTTTGGCATCCAAGGTAAGTATCAATCGACAAACTTGTGACTATAATAACGGTTCCATAAATATAATCCAATAAAAACTTCCTTGAAAAGTCATGCCATTGTTGCGGACATTATTAGATACATAGGTAAATCTCACTTTAAGCGTACAGAAGGTAATTGACAAAAATCACACCTAAAAATAGAAACGACGATTCAAGGTATGCTTTATCTTAAATTTTTTAAATTATTAATTGAATACATATTTTCTTATATTAACGACATCATTGAAACATGTTTTTGTATAATCCTTAAAAGATTGCATTACATACCAAGCTAGAATTTTAACAAAGTTAAATGGTGGTTGTTAAAATTATTTGACAATGAAAATTATTGCATTCACGAAGTAACTCATTCTACTCGGTTAGAAAGAAGGCAACATTAAAATATTGATTCGTCTTTCTAGTTTCCAGTAAAAACAATATTTCTACTAAAAAGTCTGCCAAAAATAACGGATGGTTTGTTGTTGATTGATACTATTTTATTGATAAGTAATACATTGGCGTTTCAATGTTGAAATTAAAAGTCTGAGATACACATGTTTTAAAAGCCTGAATATTTATCGCAAAATATTATTTGTGGGTTATTTATAATTGAGTTTTAAGTGAAAATAATTGATTAATCTTTTGGTGTAATTGTGTATTGACACCCTTCCTTACAGTGATTGTGTTCTCTTTGTTGTGTTTTGAACAAAGTGTCTTTGCTTATTCCTAGTTGGAGGGTGACCTTGTGGAGATTATTACAGTGGTGTCTGGTGTCATCACGCAAGGAGGCTTACTTCACGTGCGACTGAATACAAGGTGTAGTATAAGAAGCAATCATCCTCTGACTATGATGACGTCATATATCGCAATGGAACAGTTCAGGTACATATACATTTATTAGCAGCTAAGTGGTTTCTTAGCTGTATTTGCCAAAGGGATTAGATTGATCTTAAGTTTTATGTCGATCTTAATTGCAAAGTGTGTTGGCTTTCTACCTTTCCTTATTCATCAAAATAGAAAACATGAACACATTGTTTTACCTGGAGTATTCATTTGCAATCTAAAACTATACCAAATTTAGAAGCAGAACAGAAACTGCACCATCAGAATAAAATGACTCTGTGCAACTTAATGGCTATTGCAATATTGAAAACTCATCTAAAGTTAACTGGAATTCTGATCTATTCTTTCACTATCGAATTGAAATAAACTCGTTACATTTAACAATATTTAAAAAGAAGGCCTATTCGAAACTTGCAAAAATGCATTTATTTTCATTTATTTGCGCTTTCGAAACATTTGTTTTAAGACGTGGTAATGGATGTTACATTGCATGAGCATATTTTTTTTTGTAATAGTTTTGAATCGAAAATGTACAAGACTCCTTACTGTTTAAACACATATGCTACAAACCCTTCACAAAGACCCTTAAAATACAGTGATGTCAATTTACACTTGTATGTTTTATATAAATCCCGTCTAACTAGTGCGTGAGAAATTCATCTCAAAACTGCATTTGTTGTATTACTTGCAGTTGTTCTATTGTGACGCTGAGCGTACAACGACCGAAGTCACCAAATGTTTAAATCACAGAGCATCGTGGCTACCATAGTACGTATTAAGCCTTAACGAACAAAACGAGTTATGTTTTTCCAGCCTTATTATTTATGAGAACATTAATAACTTCTACCAATAAAGCTAGCTTAAAAGAAATTTCATACTGATGCCAATGACAACACCATACAAAAAATGATTCGTTTGAAGTGGATTCCGTCAAAAAACTTACATGTTGACACGCGCGTGCTAAGCTAAGCGCCCTACAGCTACCAAAGTGCAAATTTAAATCAAATCGGTAGTTTGAAGCAGAGTTATTACAATTACTTATCTTATTGTCGTTATCTTGTTGCTTGTGTCTATTGTTAATCTTTGGCTACAACAAAACGAATTATGTTTTTCCAGCCTTATTATTTATGAGAACATTAATAACTTCTACTAAAACTTAAAAGAAATGTCATACCGATGACAATGACAATCAGATAATATAATATGAACCATCCAAACAAAGAAAGACAAAAATAGAATGTGTGAAACAAAAAACAGCATTATACCTACTATGCCTAATTTTTAATTAATTAACTTAAGCAACCTAAATAATTTAACTACACAAATGTCTGCCTAAAAGTTACATCAACATCAAGGGCGCACTTATTGATATCCCTAGAGATACAAAAGGGGATACTTTTCGAGACACTAGGTGCTCGCAGATTTCCCAGGTACTATCTATCTTTCTTGAAATGTGTGCAGGTTCAGATTTACCAAGTAAATACTGTTCTTGAAAACGTGTACAAGCTCAGAACTGCATAAACAATGGGAATTAAATTAACATGTGAGTCTGCTGCCACCTAGCGTTCAAAAGTGTTCCAAAACCACTTTTAAATATTTCTATATCATTATTTTAATGGAAAAACAATGCTAATGGGCTTGTGTTTCGACCCTGGCCTTACATATTTGAATGTCTGTGTCTTACATACACTCTCGTACTAGTTCACCTGTTCTACGAACTTGTGGCCCGGAGAGTTAAAAGCGGGGAGCCTTTTCGCAAATATACGGCAATTTCGTCGTATCGTCCTTGTCTCCTGTGAATGGATTGTAATTTCTGAAGTGAACCCCGTTGCCGGTGAACAAGAAACCTGCAGAGGAAATCAAATCGAAAATACCTATTTTGAGAGACAAGTATGCTTAACTGACAGATTAATAAACATGCTTTAGGTATGATATTTCAAACAATAGCAAAATGAATTTACCCGTATTGTCATTGTCGGCGTAACCGATCGTCCTGTTCTTTCCTGTCGATAAAAACAATATATATATCAAACATGACAAATAGCAAAATAAAGTAGAGAATTTGTAGAAAAAAGATCTTATCTATATCAAAATTGGTGATGATGTCATAAATCGGTTTGGTTTGCACGAGTTTCGCATACTTTGTAAAAGGGAGTGTTGACAACGAGTTCGAATGGCTGGTGTAAATGTATAAAAATTAGGGTGACTGCTCTTTGTTCCGACATCCCTATGTTCCGACAACCCTTGTGATCTACCTGCTAGGGTTAAGGTTAGGGTTAGAGTGAGGGTTAGGGTAAGCTTAGGGGTTGGGATTAAAAAACTGCGTGTCGGAACACATGAGTTTTGGAACATAGGGGTGTAACCAAAAATATCATGCTTATTACAGTTTTGTAGACCTAGTACGCATGACGTCACCGGAGTCTGGCATGCACACTCACAACGATGTCAAAAGAAGGCCCGTTGGCCACACACTTTGCGTTGATAGCAGTGCGTTTTCATAGTCACATCGACGTAACAAGATGGTGGCAGATTTCAGTCAATTCATAACGTTTAAAAGTATACACCTTGGCTCAATTCCTATTTATTTACCAACTCTAACTTCAGCATAAAAATCGCACGAAAAGTGTCACCGAGAGAACCACAGTTAACAAAAACATAGGGCACATGAACCTTAAAACTAATACAAAGCGTTCACACCTCGAAACTACTTTACGTCCACGCACCAACCACAGCACCAGCTGTGACACAGATCACTCATTTGTGTCTATACTCTAAAAACGTCCGGGTGAAATTTGACCAGGATACGTGTCCCGTGGGGCCTGACCCCTTTCTGCGTCAGTATCACACGGAATGTGTGTCAAAATCACCCAGAAAAAGGGTCAAAATAACGCAAAATCCAAATGAAACCTCATTGTTTAATCCATTTCCGGTCCCAAAAAAGAGTCTGGCCCCCTGGGACCAGTAATATCGTCGCGCGTACCACGAACCGACCTAACTCGTACACAGTATAAAAAAACGTGTTTGGAGAAAATCACGAATGAAGTTGCACTATTTTTCAAACTGCTGTTTCGGGGTCTGCTTATAGTACAGTTCCATATGTATTCCAGCTGGATTTTCGTGCCAAAATGGATTTTATTGGCTAACTTTGTCAATTTTGGGGTGCTGATTTCAAAAAAGTTAGGTACCATTTTTTTCAATGGCGTCTTCAGCCGCCATTTTGAATTTCAAAATGGCCGCCATTTTTCATTATTTTTGGCCCATATCTCAACTTGTGAGCAATGTAGAAGAGTAGAAATGGTGGCAATACCCATGTTTATGATACCAGGGGTTCCATTAAAACCATTGCCTTAATTGTAACTAACTTGGTTTGGCCGCCATCTTGAATTTCAAGATGGCCGCCATATTTAATACACTTTTGCGTATATCTCAAATTGTGAGCAATGTAGAAGAGTAGAAATGGTGGCCATACCCATGTTTATGATACCAGGGGTTCCATTAAAACCATTGCCTTAATTGTAACTAACTTGTTTTGGCTGCCATCTTGAATTTCAAAATGGCCGCCATATTTAATACACTTTTGCGTATATCTCAACTTGTGAGCAAGGTAGAAGAGCACCAATGGTAGCAATACCCATGTTTAGGATACCAGGGGTTCCATTAAAACCATTGCCTTAATTGTAACTAACTTGGTTTGGCCACCATATTGAATTTCAAAATGGCCACCATGGAGTAAAAATTGTGTCAATACCCATGTTTGTGATACCAAAGATTCCATTAAGACCTTTTGTTTACTTGTAACTAATTTTGTTTGGATTATCTTGAATTTCAAAATGGCTGACGTATTCAATACACTATTGCGTATATCTCAACTTGTGAGCAAGGTAGAAGAGCACCAATGGTGGCAATACCCATGTTTAGGATACCAGGTGTTCCATTTAAACCATTGCTTTAATTGTAACTAACTTGGTTTGGCCGCCATCTTGAATTTCAAAATGGCCACCATGGTTAATAAACTTTTGCAATTAATTATCTCAACTTGTGAGCAACGTAGAGGAGTAAACATGGTGGCAATACCTATGTTTGTGATACTAAAGATTCCATTAAGACCATTTGTTTACTTGTAAGTAGTTTGGTTTGGCCGACATCATTTGACATGCTGTCTAGGTTGAAAACATCCTCATCGAAATTCTGGAAAACATCAACCACATGAGAACTTGATTCAAGGCTTAGATAATGCTTTATCCACCTACTTTTGGGCATGCCGGCAAGTTTCCTTCCCAATCGGTACCACTGAAGGCATGGGGACCTAGTAGACCTTTACTTTTCCTGCTTCAGACTGCTGCATATCTTGAGCGCATTTCAATTGTGCGCTTCGCCTTTTCTTTTTCCAGTGATAAAATGAAGCTCGTCTGGAACATTGTTGGTTGAAAACAAGTCCATTTTGGTTAATGAAGATATCTGTATCTGGTGAATAAACATCTATATCTGGGATGTCTCTGACAGTCTTCGATGCATCAAGCACATGCATTGGGATCAAGGTGTCTGCCTCTTTGTGACAGTGCTCACCAATATTGGAATCAAAGACATCTGGTTTGTTGGAATACGTTAAGGTTCCATAGACGACAACTACGCTCTTGCTGCTATCTGCATATTCATTAAGTATAGAGCTTTCCTCATAGTATTCTCTTAGTTTATACTTCATTTCATTGTGCGACAGAAGGGTATTTAGTGGTACTAGTTTGATATTAGTTGAGTCTCTGATGTCAAATTTGACCAGGTTGACACCAGCAGACCTTTTGCCACGTGTCTGAGCTTTCGGAGAGTTGTCAATAATATCTGTCAACGATAAATCGTCCTTCATCACAAGCAGATATGATCATACGGATGCTTCGAACAGAGGATTCGCAAATTCAGAGCAATATACCATCGATGGGCCTTTCTTAATTGATTGGACAACTACCATGACACCGATAACGCACACATTGCATCGGCCTCCACTCTGCTTGATGCATCGGTTGTTAAATTTGCCTCAGATTCACCCGTAGGTTCAATGATGATGTTGCACTCTTCAATGGCATGGACAAAGGCATGGACAAAGGCACTCTATAGTCATTTGGGATAAGAAGAAGACCATCTGAGGAGAAG
This sequence comes from Plazaster borealis, assembly GCA_021014325.1. Taxonomy (NCBI): domain Eukaryota; kingdom Metazoa; phylum Echinodermata; class Asteroidea; order Forcipulatida; family Labidiasteridae; genus Plazaster; species Plazaster borealis. Next base: position 7,866,337 of record CM037468.1, read on the forward strand.
AGTGACCTGGGGATAACAGAAACTCATATCATCCAATTGTCTCGCTCAAAGACTGTATCCTACTAGGGCGTGACTGCTGAAGTACAAAAAATCTTGGCAATAGTTGTCGATCTTCTCTTAACTTGACCAGCTTAAATGTGTCTTATTCTTGCACATGTTGAAGGTCTTCAGCTTAATCTTCTTCATCGGATCCCAAATTGATTTCTCTGCTGTAGATGCAACCACTCTTTCAGACACAAACTCTTCAACCTCGTTTGTGCCCTTGTCATCTCTGAGAAGAATGTCTCCCTTTGCAGTTTCTGGCACCTCCATATTAGATAACAACTTCATGAGCTTGATGGCCTTACATAAGAATGGGTTTCTAACACAGTGTTAGACAATGCCCTTCTTGATCATGGTGGAATTGTTGAACATGCAAACTGCCAATGAGCCACCTAGCTGATAATGCTCCTGAGTTGCCGGTTGGCCACTGTCAGTGCAATTAAGCATCTTGAAAGTCTAGAATGAGGCTGATTAGTTCAGGAGCGACCTGCGGAAAAGAGTGCATCTTCATTCTGTGTAATTCAAGTAATTCAGTTCCACTCTACACTTGACCAAGAGCACTGACCAAGACACAGGGGAAGGCTCTGAAATGTGGCGATTTTATGGTGACTAAATCCGGCATTCCTTTTACAAATCTGTTCGTGGATCAAACATTGGAACAGCTGATTAGAGAACTCAAAGTTGCAGGAGGAATTACTGGAATTACATAGAATGAAGATGCACTCGATAGATTGTTCTTGATCGCTCCTGAGGTTATCAGCCTTATTCAAGACATTCAAGGTGCTTATTGCACCAGTTGTTCAAATCCAAAAATCTTAAAGCTGAAAAATTTCCACCAACTCTTGGTGCACTGAAACCACACATTCAGAGAGCCTATTATTGTATCACTATAATCAACAAAAGTTACTAAGAGCCGCAGCCGCAAATACCACTGCTTACTATGCTGACAATGGGAGAAAACACCAGATGGGACAATTTCTCCCAAGAAATATTTTGAACTACCTGCACCCCAGGCAGTTGTTGAACTTGTCAAATGTGGTTGCAGGGCGAATGTACCAGTCATTGCCAAAAGAATAACTTGCCATGTACATCACTTTGTAAATGTAGTGACTGTAGTAATACAACAGATTATGATGTGACAAGTCAAGAAGATGACTTAGACTAGGTACCGGGTAACCAGAGGCCAAGTAGGCCCCAGAAGTATCTGGAATAGCCCTTTCAGAGAAAATCTTGATGAACTGAACAGGTAATCCAAATAACAATTGGATTTTTGATGGATAGGCTGCAATTTTATGTAAACACGGGCCTTAACACAACTTTTAGGCTTCGTTACTCACATGCTGAGATATATGCAAAGTGTATTGAATATGGCGGCCATTTTGAAATTCAAGATAGTCCAAACAAAATTAGTTACAAGTAAATAAAAGGTCTTAATGGAATCTTTGGTATCACAAACATGGGTATTGACACCATTTTAACTCCTCTACCTTGCTCACAAGTTGAGATATACGCAATGTATTAAATATGGCGGCCATTTTGAAATTCAAGATGGCGGCCAAACCAAGTTAGTTACAATTAAGGCAATGGTTTTAATGGAACCCTGGTATCATAAACATGGGTATGGCCACCATTTTTACTCTTCTACATTGCTCACAAGTTGAGATATACGCAAAATTGTATTAAATATGGCGGCCATCTTGAAATTCAAGATGGCGGCCAAACCAAGTTAGTTACAATTAAGGCAATGGTTTTAATGGAACCCCTGGTATCATAAACATGGGTATTGCCACCATTTTTTACTCTTCTACATTGCTCATAAGTTGAGATATACGCAAAAGTGTATTAAATATGGCGGCCATCTTGAAATTCAAGATGGCGGCCAAACCAAGTTAGTTACAATTAAGGCAATGGTTTTAATGGAACCCCTGGTACCATAAACATGGGTATTGCCACCATTTTTTACTCTTCTACATTGCTCATAAGTTGAGATATGGGCCAAAAATAATGAAAAATGGCGGCCATTTTGAAATTCAAAATGGCGGCTGAAGACGCCATTGAAAAAAATGGTACCTAACTTTTTTGAAATCAGCACCCCAAAATTGACAAAGTTAGCCAATAAAATCCATTTTGGCACGAAAATCCAGCTGGATCCAAATATCTGACATATGGAACTGTACTATTACTATTTGTATATTATTTTTTTAAGACAAAAATAAAGCCGACTACTTTATTAATACAAAACTGTCAATTTAATTTAATCCTTGCAACTATTTTAATTAGTAAATAATACCTAAACAGATAGGTCACTTTGTGAAAATGAAAATCCGAGTTTTGCCCGCAGAGCGCCGTGTACAAACCAATGCATAATAGAGACCTATCTAGTTAGGTCACTTTGTGAAATTTTTATACGCTTTGAGTTAGGTCGGTTCGTGGTACGAAAACTTTACACGCGCGCCCGAACTGCGCGCGCTGTAGCGCATAGTACATCATTGGTAAAGTGGCGTATCTAGATAGGTCACTTTGTGAAAAGACAAAACGGCAAATCTAGTGATACGTCGTTTTTAGTAATTAGTGTAATTACAAAACTACTACGTATTTAGTTCTGAAACTTGCTGAAAATGTTAACAGTTATGAGTATATTAATAATTTGTAAAAAAAAATATTTGCAAAAGTGTGTGATTTTTGTCAGTTAGGTCGGTTCGTGGTACGAGCGACGATATGGATCAATCCTGACCCGGGAGTGTTTAGAAGGGTGAGACTTTAACCTCAGAAGATAATGCAGCTTCAAACCAGTTGACCATCCTCGAGTAGAGACAGGCATTTCTCGAAGTGGAACTTAAAGTCAGCTTTTAAGACAAATAATTTTATTCTAAGATTTGCGAAACTGTTAACAGTTTACAATTTCTGAATTCAGCATTTTGTTTTGTATTCAAACCATAACCAATGTGTGAAATTTATAAAAAAAAATAACCATCGCAATACAAGTTCTTTTTCAAAAACAACTGTCACAACATACGCTGTAGGTGCTATTCGATGTGTCCGGAAGTCCAAATTCGCGTATATCAATTTACCTTCTCGAACCCGGGGTTATTTTATAATTGTACAAGGCGCTGGAAACGACCAGTGGTGGGAACGATCAAGGTAATGTACCCCGTAGGGTACATCATGCTCCCCTGAGCAATGTACATGCGACTTTGTATCATATCACGTGATTGGGCTATCCACCAATACGAATTCACAATATATTACCGTGACAATTATTCTTGGGAAGGTGTACATTAGGGACCGATGCATTTTGACCCGCTCAGCGAGGCCATTTCGCTGCAGTGACGTCATCAATGTACATAAAGGTCTATATATTGACCGCTTGTAACAAAACGCACCTCCGCACAATGCGCGTCTTCCATTTCCAGCCTTTGGGGGTTTAATTCCAGTTTTGTACATTTTGACTCTCAAAATGGTAGACTGGATAGGCGCATGTAAGTGCACTGCGCGTTGTGCTATGGGTCAATTGAGTCAATGGGTCAATTGGGTCAACGGGTCAACGGGTCAAGCATTCCCTTCTAGTACATACCTTGATAGATGGAAACCGATGCATTCGACGGGCCGAAGCTGGCTAAACAAGAGATTACTTCCCCGACAGAGCCAGCCCAGCGGCTCGGATTCATCACCAAGACAGACTCCACGATGCATGGAGAAACCGAGAACAACGTGATTTGGACGTCTTCATCCACCGAGCTGGAGTCGAAACTCTTCCAGTAGCCTTCTTTGTAGTACACCTTCCATGATATGTCAGGACTAGTCATAAGGGCCGCTATGCCGCTAGCTCGGCATTCAAAACGATGGATGTCTTGTGGAGTGTTGGTCTTATTGGCAAACAATGAGCGTATCTGGAGGTCCAAGTCTGCCGTAGATTGAATAGCAAAACATAAAATAAAATAGCATAAATAAATAAATAAACACTTGAATATATAGACCAATATTCAAAATGTTTCCTTAACAGCACTGGTCATATGGGAAATTCTGAAAATGTTGTGTTATAGTTGCCACATAACTTTAAAGGTATCGTACACGTTTGGTAATGACTCAAAACAAATATTAGCATAAAAACTTACTTGGTAACAAGCAACGGAGAGCTGTTGATAGTATAAAACATTGTGAGAAACGATTCCCTCTGAAGTAACGTAGTTTTTGAGAAAGAGGTAATTTCTCACTAAAATAATAAAAACTTCTTGCAAGAAGTTTTTATTCCTATCTGAAAGCACACAAATTCGTACAACAAGGGTGTTTTTTCTTTCATCATTATCTTGCAACTTCGATGACCAATTGAGCCCAAATTTTCACAGGCTTGTAATTTTATGCATATGTTGGGATACACCACGTTAGAACACTGGTCTTTGACTATTACCAAACGTGTACAGTGCCGTTAAAGAGTTATACAAATACAAGCTGATGCGCCCCTTTCTTTATATATCAAAGGTTAATGCAAATCAGACGGTGCAATCTCTATGAGATTTAATGTTTTTTTTTTTTTTCAATAGACCCCTTGCATTGGCCGCCATCTCTGAGGCCAAACAATGGAAAAGTGCACGCGTGTACGCGCCACGCACAACTCTCACCCAATGATAGGTCTTCCTTTGACCTCAGTGAGGGCGCTGTTTAGGCTTGTGATGTCATATGCAATGGGTCTATTGAGTTGTGTACAAACCTTGCCTGCAGAAAGTCCACGCTCTGTGATGGCTGTTTTGTAAACATGACTGTGATGTCACGGACTGAATAGAATGATATTATAAACACGCATGCGTCAACACGCAATTGAATGACGGTTTTGAACTGAAGAGGCAAAATCAATTGGATACGACTGCATGCAAGTAAACTTGGTCGCTCATTCGCCGAAAATGATCGGGAAAACCTAAAAGTTATTAACCGTTAAATTGAACTAATTACACGTGTTCATCATTTTTTGGGGATACAACTTGTTTGCGTTTATTTATAAAAACGACTGGATTTGTTTTATATATATATATATATATATATATATCCAATGAAATCGTCTTCTATCACAATTCACAGTGCTCGATACATCTCTGTAGAGCTATAACATGTAATAAATTCAGAATATGAGTTAAACAAACTCTGGCATATCTCTCTTCTGGACAGACTGTTTCGCACCATAAGGCACTCATCAGCACAATGACGAAAATAGAATACAAGTAGCATCTTACCTTATTTCGAATTATAAAGCGCGCGCAAGCGTGACGCGTGCTACGTCATTGAAGTTAGTACGCGTTTACGTCACTGAAGTAAGAACACATCTGTCTCGATGCCGGCACTTTGAGACGATTTCGCTTTTCTTATTCAGTGTACCTAGGTCTGGCCTACAAATGATTATGTATTTCTCTGCTATACACAAATTACATCTCTTGTTTACGTTAGAGTATGGCAGTGCTTTGTGAACAATGTCCCATTTAATTTCATAGTCTTTCCCCTCGTCCTTTAAGTCCCATATATGTTTACTTAGCTCTGTTTGTGCCCTCATGCTATCGGATCTGAATGACCTCTTGTGGTTCGCCAGTCTCGCCTTGAAGGTTGTGGACGTCAGCCCGACGTATGCCTCCTTCCTGCCTTCGCTCGTGACGGTGGCTCGGTACACAATGTTCTTGCTGAGGCACTCCCCGTTCAGCGGGCATTCGGCATTCCGGCGGCAACTGCATGTTCTACCACCGACGTCGTCCTCTTGTTTTACCTTCCGTTTGTTGATTGACTGGATCGTTGCCTTCATGTTCGACATGCAGCTGTACGATACCTTTACTGTGTTCCGGTTGAGCACTTTGTGAAGTTTATGTTCCTTGGGGAAGCATTTGTCTATTATCTGAAGGAATTTCTTTCCAATGCTGGTACATACGTTCTTGTTGTATGGCGGGTTGTACCATGTCACCTCCCTTCTTCTAGCCCTTTTCCTTGTGTTATTGCCCGGTGTGTATGTTAACTGATACTTGTGCCCGATTTTTTGTAGAGCCTCTTGGTAGGCCGGGGCAGCTTGCTCGAATGCCTCCTTGGTCGACGAGATGTTAGAGAGTCTCTTGTTGATTCCCTCTGGTATCTGTTTGATGACGGTAGGTGGATGGTTTGACTGGACATGTACATGGAGAGGTATATTACCTGGTTTCATATATGGCATGTACCCTCCCGTTCGCAGGTCTAATGTGACGTCAAGGAAGTTTACTGTTGCCTTGTTGGCTTCGATCGTTACCTTTAAATCATTTTCCCGGAATACTCGGCATATTTCTTTCTTGATTTTTTTCTATTTTCTGGGGGGTCTCTTTGAATACTGCCAGACCGTCGTCCCTGTATAGCCCCACTCTATTTCCGTATGTTGGTAGACAAATGCTTCCCCAGCATCGTACAGCTGCATGCCGAACATGAAGGCAACGATCCAGTCAATCAACAAACGGAAGGTAAAACAAGAGGAAAGGGCTAGAAAAAGGGAGGTGACATGGTACAACCCGCCATACAACAAGAACGTATGTACCAGCATTGGAAAGAAATTCCTTCAGATAATAGACAAATGCTTCCCCAAGGAACATAAACTTCACAAAGTGCTCAACCGGAACACAGTAAAGGTATCGTACAGCTGCATGCCGAACATGAAGGCAACGATCCAGTCAATCAACAAACGGAAGGTAAAACAAGAGGACGACGTCGGTGGTAGAACATGCAGTTGCCGCCGGAATGCCGAATGCCCGCTGAACGGGGAGTGCCTCAGCAAGAACATTGTGTACCGAGCCACCGTCACGAGCGAAGGCAGGAAGGAGGCATACGTCGGGCTGACGTCCACAACCTTCAAGGCGAGACTGGCGAACCACAAGAGGTCATTCAGATCCGATAGCATGAGGGCACAAACAGAGCTAAGTAAACATATATGGGACTTAAAGGACGAGGGGAAAGACTATGAAATTAAATGGGACATTGTTCACAAAGCACTGCCATACTCTAACGTAAACAAGAGATGTAATTTGTGTATAGCAGAGAAATACATAATCATTTGTAGGCCAGACCTAGGTACACTGAATAAGAAAAGCGAAATCGTCTCAAAGTGCCGGCATCGAGACAGATGTGTTCTTACTTCAGTGACGTAAACGCGTACTAACTTCAATGACGTAGCACGCGTCACGCTTGCGCGCGCTTTATAATTCGAAATAAGGTAAGATGCTACTTGTATTCTATTTTCGTCATTCTGCTGATGAGTGCCTTATGGTGCGAAACAGTCTGTCCAGAAGAGAGATATGCCAGAGTTTGTTTAACTCATATTCTGAATTTATTACACACATATATATATATATATATATATATATATATATATATATATATATATATATATATATATATATATATATATATAATAAGTAGGGTAGATGGCCTTAGCTTTCGATCCAGACCGGACCTTCTTCAGAGGCATAAAACAAGTACAAACAAATACATATCCATTTATAGAAAAAGAGAGGGGAAAGGGATTAAGGGAAGGATCCAGAAAGAAGCGGGAAAATTATAGCCAATCAAAGTTTCTATTTCAGAAACAATTGGTGGCTATGAACCAATAGGAGTAAAGTGGTGAGGACAAAGGATGTATAGTATGAAAGGATGGATTACTGGACCATAAAAGTGGTAAATGCATTGTTCGATAACAATGCAGGGAAACATGAAAGGGTAGGATATATATATTTTGTTTGTTGTTATTATAGGTTTTCCAAAATTTGTTCGGCAAGTAAGAGGCCTAATTAAACTTAAAAAATTGTTTTTATATTGCCCAAAATGGAAAGCTCTTCAAAAAAGCCGTCACTTTCACTTTATGTGTAACTGATTAATCGTTTGATTCAATCGGTTGAACAACAATCAAATTCGCAGCAACTTTGCGCAGAAATCTCTTTTTGCGCCTACTCTGCTAAATTGCAAGCCTCTTCAGCCTGGCAACAAAGAACGTCTTCAATTATAATTTGATATAACGCTATTTTAAATTTGCATGCCTCAAAAGTGAAACTGAATTAAACTTTCAACCAAGAGGCAAAAGCGCTTTAATACGAATGCATGCAAGTGAACTATGCTGTTTTTGTTGCTGTTTTTCTTTTTGGCCGAAAATGAACGGGAAAACCTATCAAACAAATAATACTATTATTGTTAGTTGTTGAATAAAATGGAAGCAGAGTATGTTTAGGGATCCTCACCGATCGACCCACAGGCGTAGATGTTTCGTACCTCGGTGTCATTCAAAAGTCCGTCAAAAACCGACAGAGAACTATAGGCTGCAGAACCCCACACATCTGTTGTGCTGGAAACTTGCCCAGTACGAGGAGTAGCTTGGCCCAAAAAGAGATTTGTATACCCGTCAATTTCGCTTACGACCTCGTTGATAGGGCTTGACTCTGGAATCTCTCTTTGACCGTTGAGGTATATTTTGACAATGTTAGTTTTATCCTGATGGGTTAAGTCAACAGTTGCGACGAAATGAAACCATGTGTCTATTGGTACTCGGTCGCGCGGTTTCAAACCAAAATATCCATTGAACCTTCGTTTATAACTCCTGACTCCGAATCGTATAAGGCCGTCTTGATAAAGGAGTGTGATGCCATGCGCATCTATTGTCCTCCCTCCAACAGATATGTAATATTTGTTATTGCTTGCCAGATCAGTCGAGTTTAACTTGAGCCAAATGGACCAAGATACCATCTCCGAGGTACATACATCAGGGTCCGAAACACAGGTGTCTGCGAAGTTACCCAGGTCCACGTAAGCGCCGCTGTCTATGTACACTGCGCAGCTGCTGTCGACAAAGTCGGGAGAGTCGATCATTTTGAAAGTGCCAGTGTTGTGATTGACGTTTACGGCTGGAGTCGAGACAGTGCAAGATGTTATCCAATGATTGTGACCCTCACTTTCGCCCAATGCCGAAGAGAAAATCAAGTCGTTTGCTTTTGCAGGGGAGAAAACAAAACTACTGTTAGAGCGCGCGTAGAATTGAAGGATATTATTAAAGGGGTTGTGTCGTCATGATCAAACCAGGCATGTGGCTTTACATGGAGTGAGGAACTCTCAACCAGTTACAGCATACGTGGGGAGGGAGGCCAGTAACTTGGTTAGAGTTCATAATTCCATGTACAGCCACAGGCCTACTTTGATCATGACGACACAGCCCGTAATTTTGTCCTATTTGTTTTTAAACCCTAATAAATACATTTGCCATTCATGTTATATCCCATGCTAAATATATAAATAATATAATAATAATAAATGAGTAACGCTAACAGCCAAAGCACTGTCAGGCAAAAGTACAAAAATTTGAAGTTCAATTTGCTTGCAACAGCCACATTGTGTTATTTGGTTGTTGTTTTTTTTTCACGAAATCGTCACTGACCATTGTACGTTATCTGTCTAAGCCTGCTTGTATGGTGTGCTCATTGTAGATGGGAATAAAGTTTGTCTTCCCAAAACAATGATGTGTTATCCTTTTGTATACAGTTTTCCAAAAAGCCAATGTATTTTTCATAGAAGCCTAATTTGGGTTAAGATTATTTTGAATGCAAGTGGGTATGGCAATGATGGCTTTGCAGCGGGAAAAGTTAAAGCTTGAAATTAAAGTTATTTGTTGTCAGTGTTGATTCACAGTTTGTAAAAGTCACCCACCTTTGTCAACAGTAATATCTTTAGTCAGCCAAACAATGTCACCCTCCTCATTTCCCAAGATTGTATCAATGTATTCCATGAGGAAAACCATCTCATCCAGCGAATCGATTTCCAGGAGGTGCCCTGGAGCATTCGGTGTCTGTGATTGACAGTGTTCCTCAGCCTCCTCATAGCCGAGAGATTGGAGGAAAGGACGGTAGCACCGACCGTTGTACTCGGTCCATTCAAATGGACAACGGGAACACGAGGCAAAGCATTCGACAACCAGCAACGATGCCAAAGTGATGACGATGCAAATTATGGTCGATATAAACTTCATTTTGTTGATGTAATGCTAAACCTCTCACCTCAGAATGTACAAGTTAGCGATCACAGTGGAGCTAATGTTTGTTTTTTTAGTGCGACACGTACTTTTTATCTAGCGTTTGTTGGTTGTGTTTTTCAACAGGCGTCGCAAAACGCCTGTTTTGTATGACAAGTAACAATAAGACCCAATTAAACGAATGAATGAGGCGACCTCGGCTAAAATTCTCATCAGACTACCACTAGTGTGTCGGTAAGTGTTTAGTCGATACGGATCAGAATGGTAAAGAGCGGTGAAATTAGCAGGCACTTTTGGCAGCCACGGTTGTGACGGTCGTAGCCTGGCAAGTAGAGACGTGTGGTCGTTATTAGACGTGCACAGGTGTTCTCCTACTCGATGGGAATTGTTTGAATGCTATGTCGCCGGCTTAGATTATCTCATATCGCTGATATTTGCGCTTCGTGATGCCCAAAGACCCCTTGCATATGACGCCACACTTTTCAAGTCAGCGCCCTCGCTGAGGCAAAATGAGGCAACTCATTAGACGATAGCTGCTCTTGGTGCGGGAAATGTGCGCGTGACCTCAGAATAGCGTACTTTTGAAGCGTTGCGTGTTATGCAAGGGTCTATAGACCCTGCAAGTCTCGCGCGTATGCGAACATTTTAGGGACCTATATAGTCTCACGTACGTTGCTCTAGTGCGTGGAGGAAACAAACCTGCACACTTTAACGGGTCCCAATGTTTGTATTTGCGCGAAACTCGCAAGGTCTATTTTATAAGATCTTATGAAGTTCATACTTGAACAATTTTTCCTGTGAAATATTTCCCTCTGAAGTAAAATCATGTTCGAGAAAACCGTATTTGAAAATTTAAAAACAAACTAACAGTTAATTTCGATGATTACAACCAAATTTAAAGATATTAATGTGTTTACATGCTGAAAATTGTGCTTGAATTCTCACTCGTTTTCCTGACTCACACAACGTATTAAGCCCAAATTTTCAATTTTTTAAAAATATATTTCGTGTATTATTGTTGATCACACAAAACATGAACATTGTGTGTGACTATTTTGTCAGCTCTACCAATCCTGTATAATATCGTTGAGCAAAATGCGCTCAGGTAGTGACTTTGTTTCTTTTTTTTCCTACTATGTTTGCAAGGAATCTTGCAGACAGGTACTGCGGTAAAAAGACAAACCAAAAGTATTTTTTGTGGTCAGAAGCCAAACATGTTGTCTTGTGATAATGGGAACCGTACAAATAAAAAGGGACACCGTAATCAGCTAAGTGAGGAGCAATATCTTGATGAAATGTATAACTTATTGTTCACTCACCCATACAAGCCATTAGACAGGGAAGCTAAAGTAATTGCGATAGTATTAAAAAGTGGCTCCAAGGCCAACTTCACTTTTGTGATGCAATATTTTCATAGACATAGAGTCCTCATGAATATGGGGAAAAGGTTTCAAGTCTCTAACCTTAAGTTAAAATGGTGTAACATTTGTTCCAATAAGGGCTCTTTCATAGCAAAATGTAAAACATAACATCGGACGACAAACTTTAATGGGTTTGTAAATTTCCAAAGAGGAATTTCTGCGCCAGTCATAAGCTGAAACTCAATGCCATTTTGATTAATGTCATCTTAACAGGGTGAACTGAATATTTCCTGTACAAAAATGTACAGACCGTATTATTTGAAAAGTGACATCATGGATGGTTTTGGGGGGAGATTTGACAACAAATTGCACTAGAAGGGTATTAAACACAGTTGCATTTTACACCACTTATAACCTGAGATGAGGCAATTGTAATATTCCCCATTTTCACTAGGACTCTATCCATTAGTAAATGAGTGGATCACAAAAACAGAATTCGACCTTGGAGCCCTTATAAAAAAGCAAATTTCCAACAATAATGATTACCATCAACGAAAAGGATATTAACAGAGCAAGAAACCGGGAGCTTATTATCAAAAAGCTACTGATGAAGGAGATAATAATATTATCTCCTTGCAACGTTGTTTTTAGTAGTTATTAAGGTAATTAAAGTCACATCTCAGAAGCAGATACAGTATTATTATCAACCAAGTGCTCCCATAGTAAATGCAAAACGCGAATGCTTTATGGAGTATTGCCCGGGCCCGCGATTCTTGGCTACTTTCTCCTCGATTTTGAGCAACTGTTTTTAAGAGTATACATAGATATACATGTTATTGGTTAACATTCTTGCGGTCTTATACACAGTTTCTTCACATTGTGCTCATCGTCGCGTCAGTGCAAAATAGTCGTATCTCGATTTTACAAAAACGTCTTATCTCGTTTCAGCAAAAACGTCGTATCTTGCACGAAAATGTTCCGTGCAAAAACATTGTTTTTCTCGTCGAGGTACTTGTTTGGATTTTGCATGTACATCCTTGCCATAACGTCAATGTGATACAACTTTTAGGACGTTTTTGCACCGACACAACGTCATATTTCCATCGCCAAAATAAGGTCCTTAAACAAAACATTTACTGCAGGACATTATTGGTTGCTTCGGGGCACTATCTAACATCTTAAAAATAAGGCAAATTCATTCACCTTTAACTTACGGGAATTTATGTGCAAAAACAAAAATCGGAAATGAAAATAGTGAACTGTCAGACTCGATACAAACTAGTGTGAACAAACGTGCTCATCAATGTCGGAGTTTTATGTCGAGGCCGTTACGAGGTATTATTAGGGTTGGATACTTACACAGGTGAACTCCCAAACACGTGGAGTCTGTGCCCATTAAAGGTCCGGGGTCCTGGCCCACTGAGGGTCCGGGGTCTGGGCCCACTAAAGGTCCAGCCGTCGATTTCACCAAACTCTTCCTAACTTATGATTAATCCTAGGCAATGCTAAGAGATTTTGTCTTAAGTCTTAAGTTAGGACCAGTACTTAAGACTAGTCCTATCTCTTAGCATTGCCTAGGATTAATTCTAAGTTAGGAAGAGTTTGGTGAAATCGACGGCGGGGCCCACAGAGGGACCCCGGAAAAATGTTGCGTGTTATAGGGCCTACCGGCCTAGTACTCCCTTGGTTCATTAGCGTCCACGTAACTATAATTATTTCGAGGAGAAGTTTTATTTATGTTGTGCCCGGGAAAATTAGCCACCGTTAGATGGTGTGTGCTACAAGCTAGGACATTTCAGAAGCAGTTTAAGAAAGCTTTTTTTTAAATTAAATTGTTTTAGTCTAATCGGCCAAAATGCGTAATAAGACAGCTAAACGTGTCCAGGGGCCGATTTCACAAAGAGATAAGACTAGTCTTATCTGAAGTTAGGACCAGTAACTGGTCTTAACTTAAGACGAGTCCTATCGCTTAGCATTGCCTAGGACTAGTCCTAAGTTAGGAAGAGTTTTGTGAAATCGACCCCAGCTTTCTGTCTCAGAGCAGTCTGCGCTGTGACGTTGTTCCCAATCGTCCATCAACCTCTAAGCACTGCCCCGTAGCCATTACTAAGACCGCCTTGAACTTTATGTAATTAGGAAGTGAAATGTACAAATTAGCGTTAACGGTTATACTCTTTATTATACTCACGTTTGTAAATATTTAAACACGCCGTTGTGGCCAAGGACTTCAAGGATGCAGCATTCTCAAACACTACCGTAATATTCACAAGGTATAGGGTCATATATTTTGTTAACGTTTTGCTGATTTATCGGCACAATTATCAAGAAAAAACCGAAAAAAAGTCACATGTGAAAGTTTTAACTGAAAACAGTGTCCACTTGTTGAGAAGACAGCTGAAATGTTCATGATATTTTCACAAGAACGTCGAATGCATCCACTTTTAGCGAGGTGACAGCAGGTATCAGCCGCATCTCTGGCCGCAGCATTCGCGAACGGACGCCAACCCTCAGAAATTTGAGAAACTATTCATGATTGTAGCTTTTAAACTTGTTTGTGGCGAACCTGCATAAACAAGAGGAAGAAGAAGAACAACAACAGAACAAATCTTTGACCTTGCGATACAATATTTACAAACATGAACAACGGAATAATATATAAAATAACAGTAACGCTACATTTAACCGTTTCACTCCCTTAACTAAGTTCAAGGCAGTCTTTGAAACGGGTTCGAGGCTGAAGATGGCTGCAACGCTCATTGCCCCAAAAATGAACAGGATACAAGTCACAAATAGTACATGTGAAATTGTACTTTGGCTGGTAATCTAAATCTGGTAAGCATATTGTTATGTGATGAGCTACTTGTGCTTAATTTAAGACCCTTAAGTGAGCGCTGGTTTTACAATTAGTTATTGCACACTCTTCAGTTATTTCACTGTGTTCTCCAAAGTGCATGCCATCGGGAGTAAAAGTCCTTGATATCCCAGACTGGATGCCTAAGAGAAGGGATCAGGTTCCAGAGTTCTGTAGTTTTTTGTTTTGTTTTTTTTGTGAGGGGCTGAACAATATTTCCACTCATCCTTCGTGATCTATTCTTTGTACCAGGCTTCCAGATGTCTTGCTGACGGCCAGCACTTTTTTTTAGGTTATGTGCTTTCTTTTCGAATAGAATTATATTATCCCTCTATTAGAATAGAGGGATAATTCTATTCGAAAAGAAAGCACATAACCTAAAAAAAGTGCTGGCCGTCAGCAAGACATCTGGAAGCCTGGTACAAAGAATAGATCACGAAGGATGAGTGGAAATATTATTCAGCCCCTCACAAAAAAACCCAAAAAACTACAGAACTCTGGAACCTGATCCCTTCTCTTAGGCATCCAGTCTGGGATATCAAGGACTTTTACTCCCGATGGCATGCACTTTGGAGAACACAGTGAAATAACTGAATTAAAATAAATTACCATATTTGTTATTTTGTTACAAACAAGTGTAACTAAATGTACCTTTGTTAATTTAGTTTTACTAAAATATAATGTCTGCTGTGTTATAAGCACTGTATACAGTACAGTTCAAGTCATGCTGGAAAAATCCACAGGTATATTTCTCGGGTGGGATTTGAACCCCAACCTCTTCATCAGCATGACTGTGGATGAAAACCACAGGTATTGGAAAGTACTGAATATAAAGTTGCTTTTTACAGTTACAAATCAGTTTTATGAAATATTTGTCTACACAACACTAACGGTAAACCTGTTATCATAATTTTGTTCCAAGAAAAGTGCTTTACCCATAAAACATTATTTTAATTGGACCATTAGCCTTGACGTTTTTTTCTTTATGTGCCGAGTATAAAGTGCTTAAACACATCAGTTTTATGGCAGATTGTTCTACACAACACTACCAACAAACCATCATAATTGTGTTATCCATATGAATAGAATAGGGTCCATAACATACCTTGGGTGACATAGTAAAGAAAAGTACTTTACCCCTATAAACATGATTTTACCTGGATCATTAGCCTTAACGATGTTTTCTTTATGTGCCGAGTATAAAGTGCTTATACACATGAGTTTTATGGCAGATTTTTCTACACAACACTGCCAATAAACCTGTTATCATAATTTTGTTTTCCATATGAATACAATAGGGTCCATGACAGACCTAGGGTGACATAGTAAAGAAAAGTACTTTACCCCTATAAACATTATTTTACCTGAATCGTTAGCCTTGACGATTGCTTATGTATGTACCGAGTATAAAATGCTTATTACAGTTAGGCTACACATCAGTTTTATGGAAGATTTAACACACTAAAAGTAAACCTTTATCATGTGTGTTATATCAATATGAATAGGGTCCATCCGACCAAGGGTGACATAGTGAAAAAAAGACAAGATTTGTGAATCGCGCAGACAAGTTATAATACGTTTTAAAAACAACAGCATACGGACCAAAATTTTAATAATCCACCCGAAATAATTATATGCCAATTATAACTCGAAGATATTCGATATATACCCGGACACAAGTCTTTTTGACGCAAACGCAAATAATTACAATTTTGTATCATGTAAAACACTTCCATTTGGTGAATATCCGGCGTGGCGCAATGCATAGCGCCACTGACTGGGTACCAAAAAATTAAGAATACTGTTATTTTACTGATATATAATGCTTCCCGTATTTCAACGGATATTAAAAACGTTCTTCTTTTTCGAATTTCTGCCTCCCTATGGATTTTAAGGAAATAAAATTAGCTCATTGGATTTGTGCATGACCAATAGATGAAATGCCTATGTACGTTTAGGGTTTTTGTTACATACCATCTTGTACCCTATCACATTTCTTAATATCAAAAACTATTTTGTTTTATCGTGACCTCATCAGGTGTCAAATTATGGTAATTCAAAGCTTATTTAAAACAAAAATTGCTTTACGTACTTACTTGTGACACCTGTTCCTTGATACGAGGGAGTAGATTGCTTATTAACAAACTGAATTGTGAGACCTGTTCGTTGATGTGAACGGTTAGTTCGCTTTACGTACTAACTTATTAAACCTGTTCCTTGATGTATGGAATAGTTCACTTTACGTACTAACTTGTGAGACCTGTTCCTTTGCATGAGGGGTTAGTTCGAAATAAGGGCATGTCAAAGGTGAATTGTCTTCTATCTCGAAGTCAGACCCACTTTAAAGGTCTGGAGTGCTTAATCGGAGCAAAACTACCAGGAACAGCTTTGTGTTTGTTCACAAACACCTAATGTCTTGTTTTACTTGGATCATTAGCCTTGATGGTTACTTCTTCATGTTGCTTGATCTTACCCTAAACCTGAATCTAATGAACTGAAGTCTGAAAAGGGGCCTCTTCTTGGAGCTCTTTCATGGTTTCCAAAACATGTTGTTGACTGTCATCCCCAGTGTCACTTGTGATGTCATTTCTAAACCACAAACATTTGTCTGAACATGTTGACATGTAAACACGTTTGAGTGTGTTCAAAACCTAAGCGTCACTTCCAGCCAAGATTACAAATCTAAACACGTTTGGATTTTCGACATGTTAAATAGATACCCATTTACCTTACCAACACTTTTCTAAACGCGTTTTTGTTTAAACATGTTGTGTAAGTGTTTAAACCTCAAACCCTGTTTTACAGTGTATAAAACAACTACATCAAACTCACGACAATGTTGCATTTCAGGAAAATCATCTCAAGGGCCGCTCTTTAATACCCTCAAAGTAATTGGCATAATTATAGGGCTCCGTACCAGTAAAATTAGTTCGTTCTCTCAAAAATTACTTCGTTCCAAAAAATAAATTAAATTCGTTCCCTCGAAGTAATATTTCGTTCCATCGAAAGAATTGTTTGTTGAGATGGAACAATTTATTTCGTTCCCTCCAAATACTTCGAATGTTATTTTCTAAGGATCGTAATAAGATTTCAACGGACGAAGTAGTGTAAACCTTTTAATTATGTTCTTCACCTGTATCTTTAGGCGCTTCGTACATAATGGCCTTTCAAGTCACTTTTTAATGCCATTCATAAAACGTTTTATTGTTTGTTGCATATCCCAGGTATCGTGTTTTCTGATCCAGAGCGTTTGGCTCTTGAAGCTCCGACAATTCATGATGAGAGCATCAGTGTTGTCGAGTTCGGCTTTAACTCGTGCCGCGAAAGGGCGTCTGAACGGAGTGTAATTGGTAACCAGATTGTGTAGCAATCGACATACTTGTGACATTAAATAACCATATAGACAATCCAATACGGACATAATTAAATAAATATTATATAATTGCTTCGAAGCTAATGTATATAAAATTGTTGGCACAAAAAAGTAATTAAAACAAATCACACCTAAATATAGCAAGGACGATTGAAAGGATGATTTGTCTTAAGCAAATTACAAATCAATTAAAAACAAGTATGTGTATAATCTTTACAAAATTGCACTAAAAAACAAAACTAGAATCTTCAAAGAATCTTCAATGTTGGTTGTTTAAACTAACTTACGGTGGAAATTACTTGCAACAACCACGTAGTAACTCATTTTACCATTAGTAAGTTTAAGAACCGTTGGTTTCAACTCGACGTTTCGATCAGTTACGATCGGTATGCTCTGATCGTCTTCTGCTTTCCCCAGAAGACGATCAGAGCATACTGATCGAAACGTCGAGTTGAAACCAACGGTTCTTTTCAGAACCACCCCAACTCATTTAGAGAGATATTACATGGTGTTTCCGCAAACCCTTCCATATCGTATTTCCACCATGCAAAGTTTCAAATCCTACTTAAGTTTTAATGGAGTCAAAACTTTGTGATATGGATAGGCAGCTTGAATATTTACTGCAAATTAATATTGTTTTAGTTATTTAAAATAATCATAATTTGTTGTACTTTATTTACACCCTTCCTTACAGTGTTTGTGTTTTGTACAAAGAATCAACGAGTATTCTTGATTGGAGGTTGACCTCGGTGAGAGAGTGGTGTCTGGTCATCACGCTGGGAGACTACTCATTGGATTGGAGTGTGATTGAATACAAGGTGAGGTATAAGAAGCTGTCATCCTCCGACTATGATGACGTCATATATCGCAATGGAGCTATGCAGGTATACATTCATTACTAGCTCAGTGGTTTCTTAGCTCGATTTCGCAAAACAATTAGATTGATTTTAAGTTGTATGTTGATCTTAGATGCAAAGAGTGGTGGTTTTCTACCTTTCATTATTCAACGAAATTGAAAACAAGAAAATATTACCTTTTCAGAATTGTAAAAGTATACACAGTTTGCAACAGAACAAAATGCACTAGAATCAACTGACTCTATAGTGTTAAATCAAATTGTTTTGGCTATAAAAAATACAAATTTACTTCCACTTCATTCATAAACCAGTCGTGATACCATTTAAACCACTTGTTGTGTAAAGAATTTGCATATTAAGCTTTAGCCATTCAACATACACTAACTAATAAGTTAGTTGGGTTCATAGCTTAGGTTTGTTTCTGCCATTCGTAAACCCTACACTCTGGTTACATACAAAAAAAACAGTTCTCAACTTCCACATGTCTCAAGTGTGGCAATAAATGTTTCAAATAAGTATTATGCAAAAACATTTAAGAGATTCCAGAGGTATATGTTAAGAAAACAAACATCGGCCATCTTGGAAATGGCGACCATTGGATTTTTGAGTGGCTAACGGGATTTTTGTCAATTACTATTATTTAAATTTTGTATGAGTTTTCGGCTAACATCACAAGGCCGGTGGCCACTTCAAAGTGAGGGCTACATTTAAATGATTTAGGCTGTCGACCCAAGTCAACTGTTACTAGGGGCACGTTGCCACCTACTCCCGGGGCTGAAACAGGGTTACCTCCTTTACAACCCGTACAGGTGTAGGCATGGGTATCATCCACTAGGAGCCTGGCTGGTATAGCAGAATGCACTGCCTTCACAACTTTTTCCGAATCAATTATGGTTAAGTGCCGTGCTCAAGGTCACAAGTGTCATGACCGGGATTTGAACCCACACTCCGTTGCTGACAACACCAAAGCTTGGGTCCGGTGAACTAGACCACTCAGTCACGACACACCACCAGAAGATTGCTGACCATAAGAGCGTATAGCAAATTGTGGTGCTTGTATATCACAAAGTAAACGATTCATGCCCTAATCTGCCCCGATATTTGGAAAACTTGGGACAGAAACGTGAATTAGCAGGAAAGGGAAACGGTGTATTGGAAGGTTTTTTTTTAAATGCACATTAATGTTGAAAATATAGAATTGTTTAGGACAATTTTAGTTTGTTTAGTTTGTTATTTTTGTTAGTACTATTAATCAAAAGGTTTAGCGTACCGAAAAGGGTAATTAAATAAATTAAAACCACATAACGTCTAAATTCATGGTCATACCACTCCACCGTCTCCTCCGTAGTCATTACTTAGTTTTTAAATACCGGTATAATGACCTAAATTCATGGTCATACCACTCCACCGTCTCCTCCGTAGTCATTACTTGGTTTTTAAGTACCTGTATAATGACAGGTGTATGATTATTCTAAAAAAGTTAAAAATTGTGAATTTGGGACACAAATAACATTTGTAATACAGCTATACATTGGGTGGAATAATGTTCAATCTGTTTGGGCTTCATCAGATAAAAACAATGATCGCTCTGCATTTTTCTAGCCATGATATTACGTTTTATAAGTGTTTATATTATTTAAGTGTACTGACCATTAATTTGTTAAAACTGGAGTTGATTATTGTAAAATGAAAAAAAAATCACCATTATGCACACCCTCAAACTGACTTGCACGAACCTAACCGAAAATATCATTAGTAATTCTTCAAAGTAATAAATTTCCAACTGCATTTGGTACGTTCATATGGTGCTGTCTTTAGGTTTGTCCTGTATGTTCTTGTTTATAGTCATGGAATATTGTAACTAGTCATATAATTCACAAAAAAAAAAATACTCGCTAAAATCGGGGGTCAAATTCAATTGACAAGTTATAAGAAGCCATAGTATACAGTGGCGTAGCCTGGGCTACAATATAAATGAAGTTTTAATTTGATTTGCATAATTGTACGACCCCTGCAGAACACATACAACTTGTACTTGCTCGTCTGTTCTGTGCGGCCCTAAATGCAGCCGAGCCCTAAATGTCGCCCGACCTAAAGGTATCCCCAAACCTGTACCTGCATGTCGCCCGGCTTTTAAGTTGAGTGATTGAAATGCCAACCCTGATGTTGCTGTATACATCCGTAATATATGCCCTTAGGGGATTTAGTTATGGTTACATCTAGAAAGTTCACACTTGTTAGAGAGCATCCACTAGTTAACTTTATGGTGGGGTGGATTGAGTATGGTCGATAAACTCATCCAAGCTCTCTTGACCACTAAACCAGATGGAGAAAATGTCATCAATAAATCTCCACCTAACTAGTGGGCGGTTGGGAGCAGAGGACAGGAGTCTGTCCTCTAAGTCTGACATGAATAGGTTGACATAGGAAGGCGCCATGTTGGTACCCGTGGCGGTGCCCTGTGTCTGTAGAAAATGCCTGTAAGTAAATGAAAAGTTGCTCTTAGTGAGAATGTGGCTGATGAGTTTCTTAATGTGTCTCGCTGAGGGGCGGGATTGTTTATTGGCCCTTAGAGCAGAGACACTGGCACCCATGCCTTCACTATGGGGTATGTTAGTATACAGTGATAAAACATCTAGAGACCAGAAAAGCAGAGTCAGGTATTTGATGTTTGACTTCCTGTAGTCTACGGAGGAAGTCTGTGGTATCCTTTATGAAGGAAGGGATACGGGAGACAAAGGGGATGAGGAAGATATCAACAGGTACATGTTTGGGGCTACATTTAGGGCGGGCGACATTTAGGTACAAGTTTGGGGCTACATTTAGGTCGGGCGGCATTTAGGTACATGTTTGGGGCTACATTTAGGTCGGGCGACGTTTAGGTATATGTTTGGTGCTACATTTAGGTCAGGTCAGGGAGACATTAAGGTACAGGTTTGGGGCTACATTTGTTCTTCTTCAGCGCCTTGTATCCTTTGGCAATTTGGCGCTTTATAAATACAGTTATTATTATTATTATTATTATTATTATTATTATTATTATTATTATTATTATTATTATTATTATTATTATTATTATTATTATTATTATTATTATTATTATTATTATTATTATTATTATTATTATTATTATTATTATTATTATTATTATTATTAGTATGATTAAAAAAACCTCCACCTGTCAAACATGTCTCTCACAGGCTTCCTTTGATAGCTACAAGGTGCCATAGGAAGGATGATTGATGGTTGTTTTATCAAACAAGGTTGGCAATCCTACCTTTGTAATTAGATTTTCAAGGTGATTGAACTAACCCTGTGCAAATGACAACTGCCATTTGTTTCTGGATGGTTTAAAGGTGGACTAACCATTTGTTTTAATTCAAGTGCGGAATTATGAAAACAAATTGCAAAATCTTACTATAAAGTGCAGTACCGCCCTTTTCAATATCCTTTTCGTTGATGGTAATCATTATTGTTGGAAAATTTGCTATTTTCGTTAAGGCTCCAATGTCAAATTCAGTTGTGTTGCCTCACCCCAGGTTATATGAGTGGTGTAAAATGTCACTGTGTTTGATATCTTTCGAGTACAATTTTTGTCAAAATACAAAATAAACGCCCCATGATGTCGCTTTTTCAAATAATACGGTCTTTAAATTTGTGTACATTCATTTTTCAGTTCACCCTGTCAAGATGAAATTTAATCAAAATGGCATTGAGTTTCAGCTAATGACTGGCACAGAAATTCCTCTGAGGAAATGTTACAAACCCATTTATTTTTGCTGTCCGATTTTATGTTTTACATTTCGCTCTGAAAGCGTAATTAATAAAATAATATGTTACACCATTTTAAAAGGTTATAGACTTGTAACTTTTTTCCCCACTTTTATGGGGACTCTTTATCTATGAAAATGCATTCATCACAAAACTGAAGTTGTCCTTGGGGCCACCTTTTTAATAACATCGCAATTACTTGTTAACAACAATGTCATCCAGATATTGCTCCTCTCTGAGCTGATTACGGCGTCCCTTTGTTTTTTGTACGATTCCCATGTCAACAGAAAAAAATTTCGACTTCTGACCACAAACATGACTTATTGTTTGTCCTTTTACCGCAATACCTGTCTGCGAGAGTAATTGCATACATAACAATAAACAAATATCATTCACTACCTGAGCGCATTTTGCTTTAAGGTATTATACAGGATTGGTAGAGCTAAACAAAGAGTCACAGACAATGTTCATGTTTTGCGTAATCAACCATAATACATGAAATAAGAAACCTGTGAAAATTTGGTCTTAATACGTTGTGTGAGTCATGAAAAAAAATAGTGAGAATTCAAGCACAATTTTCAGCATGTAAACATTAATATCTTTTAATTTGGTTGTAAACATCAAAATCAGCTGTTAGTTTGTTTTTAAATTTTCAAATACAGTTTTCTCAAATATGACTTCACTTCAGAGGAAAATATTTCACTGGAAAAATTGTTCATGTTTAAACTTCATAATCCTCTATAATGTCTTTAAAACCTCTATTATTAATAATAAGATCTTATGAAATAGACCTTGCGAGTCTCAGGCGTATTCAAACATTGGGACCCATTAAAGTGCGCAGGTTTGTTTCCTTCAACGCACAGGAGCAACGCACGTGAGACTAAAGTGGTCCCTAAAAATAATGTTCACATACGCGCGAGACTTGCAGGGTCTATAGACCCTTGCATAACGCGCAACGCTTCTAAAGTAGGCTATGCTGAGGTCACGCGCACATTTTCACGCACCAAGAGCAGCTATCGTCCAATGAGCTGCCTCCTTTTGCCTCAGCGAGGGCGCTGACTTGAAAAGTGTGACTTGATATGCAAGGGGTCTTTGGGCGCCACAAAGCACAAATATCAGCGCTATGGGATATTGGTAGACTGGTGTAATATGCTCGATCTAGGCCGGCGACATAGCATTCAAACGTTTCCAATCGAGTAGGAGAGCACCTGTGCACGTGTAATAACGACCACAAGTCTCCACTTGCCAGGCTACGACCGTCACCACCGTGGCCGCAAAAAAGTGCCTATTAATTTATCCGCGCTTTACCATTGTGATCCGTACTGACTAAAACCTTACCAGCACAGTATTGGTATCAGTCTGAGGAGAATTTTAGCCGAGGTCGCCTCATTCATTCGTTTATAAAACAACAAAATGAAGGTTATATCGACCATATTTTTCATCGTCATCACATTGGCATCGTTGCTAGTTGTCGAATGCTTTGCCTCGTGTTCCCGTTGTCCATTTGAATGGACCGAGTACAACGGTCGGTGCTACCGTCCTTTCCTCCAATCTCTCGGCTATGAGGAGGCTGAGGAACACTGTCAATCCCAGACACCGAATGCTCCAGGGCACCTTCTGAAAATCGATTCTCTGGATGAGATGGTTTTCATCATGGAATACATTGATACAATCTTGGGAAATGAGGAGGATGACTATGTTTGGCTGACTAAAGATATTACTGTTGAGAAAGGTGGGTGACTTTTACGAACTGTGAATTATACACTGACAACAAATTACTTTAATTTCAAGCTTTAGCTTTTCCCGCTGCAAAGCCATCATTGCCATTCAAAATAATCTTAACCCAAATTAGGCTTCTATGAAAAAAAAAAACATTGGCTTTTTTGGAAAACTGTGTACAAAAAGGATAACACATCATTGTTTTGGGAAGACTAACTTTATTCCCATCTTAAGAGCACACCATACAACCAGGCTTAGACAAATAACGTACAATGGTCAGTAACGACTTCGTGAAGAAAAAAACAAACAAACAATAACACAATGTGGCTGTTGCAAGCAAATTGAACTTCAAATTCTTGTACTTTTGCCTGACAGTGCTTTGGCTGTAAGCGTTACTCGTTTATTATTTTGTGTTGATATTTCGCTTTATTTAGCCAGGATAATAAGCGTTAAGATTTAGCATGGGATATAACATAAATGGCAAATGCTTAATTAGGGTTTAAAACAAACATGACAAAATTACCATTAATGGGGCTGTGTCGTCATGATCAAAGTAGGCCTGTGGCTGAACATGGAATTATGAACTCTCACCCAGTTACCGCCCTTCTTCCCCACCCTCTATGGAGAGTGCGCACGTATGCTGTTACTGGCTGAGAGTTCCTCATTCCATGTACAGCCACATGCCTGGTTTGATCATGACGGCACAACCCCTTTAATGTTTTGATAGTCCTTCATTTCTACGCGCGCTCTAACAGTATTTTTGTTTTCACCCCTGCAAAAGCAAACAACTTGATTCTCTCTTCGGCATTGGGCGAAAGTGAAGGTCACAATCATTGGATAACATCGTGCACTGTCTCGACTCCAGCCGTAGACGTCAATCACGACACTGGCACTTTCAAAATGATCGACTCTCCCGACTTTGTCGACAGCAGCTGCGCAGTTTACATGGACGGCGGCGCTTACGTGGACCTGGGTGACTTCGCAGACACTTGTGTTTCGGACCCTGATGTATGTACCTCAGAGATGGTATCTTGGTCCATTTGGCTCAAGTTAAACTCGAATGATCTGGCAAGCAATAACAAATATTACATATCTGTTGGAGGGAGGACAAAAGGTGCGCATGGCATTACACTCCTTTATCAAGACGGCCTTATAAAACTCGGAGTCAGGAGTTATAAACGAAGGTTCAGTGGATTATTTGGTTTGAAACCGCACGACCAAGTACAAATAGACACATGGTTTCATTTCCTTGCAACTGTTGACTTGACTAGTCAGAATAAAACTAATATTGTCAAAATATACCTCAACGGTCAAAGAGAGATTCCAGAGTCCAACGTCATCGAAGATCATGCATCCGAAAATGACGGGTATACAAATCTCTTTTTGGGCCAAGCTACTCCTCGTACTGGGCAAGTTTCCAGCACAACAGATGTGTGGGGTTCTGCAGCCTATAGTTCTCTGTCGGTCTTTGACGGACTTTTGTATGACACCGAGATACGAAACATCTACGCTTGTGGGTCGATCGGTAAGGATCTCTCACCATACTCTGCTTTCATATTATTGAACCACTAAAAATAATAATGTTATTTGTTTTATAGGTTTTCCCGTTCATTTTCGGCGGAAAGAAAAACAACAACAAAAAACAGCATAGTTCACTTTCATGCATTCGTACTAAAGCGCTTTTGCCTCTTAGGTTGAAATTTTAATTCAGTTTCACTTTGAGGCAAGCGAATTTAAAATAGCGTTATTTCAAATTATAATTAAAGACGTTCTTTGTTGCCAGGCTAAAGAAGCATACAGTTTAGCAGAGTAGGCGCAAAGAGAGATTTTTGCGCAAAGTTGCTGCGAATTTCATTGTTGTTCAACCGATTGAATGATTATTCAGTGACGGCTGTTTTAAAGAGCTTTCAAATTTGCGCAAAATAGAATAGTAGTTGAGCGAGAGGTTGTCTTCAGCCGACGCCTTCTCGGGAAACTCTAATGGTCGTCTTCCACGCATCCCGGTCCAGCATCCCGGTCCTAAGCTCAGTTGTTTCTTGTTGTGTTGCGTCCCTCTTCAGCTGATCTACGAAAGTTAGTCTCCTCCTGCCCTTGCTCCTGTTTCCATCGATGGGTTCCCAAGGGGGCTCACAGCTAGCTCTGGATAGCGGACACAATGGCCAGCCAGTCGCATCCTTCGTTCCCTGATCTTGACAGATACTCTTGGTAGGGAATCCTAGAGCTGGGAGTTGGGCATATGGTCTTCCCAGGGTACATCAAGGGCCATCCGTAACATTATTGTATAGACGCCGTCTAGTGCTCTTTCTTGATTGGCTGTCAGAGTCTTGGCTCCATACAGAAGTACAGACTCAACTGTAGCAACTAACAGACGTCTCTTGATGTCATCGTTGAGACCAGCTCTCCAAACTCGCCTCATGCCATGAAGGGCCTTCCATGCCAAAGCTCTCCTCATCTCAATCTCAGTTGATCCTAAGAGGACGCCAAGGTAAACTCTCAAATGACCTCTAGGGGAGCGCCATCTCGGGTCTTGATGGTACTAACCACTGAGTTAATTGCCATCACCTTTGTCTTCTTCGAGTTTAGCTGCAGGCCAACTCATCTACACTGGAGCTCAACAGCTGCAAGCAGTTTTTGTGCCTGATCCACTGTGTCTGAGAGGAGACTAATGTCATCAGCATAGTCAAGGTTTGTAATCACTACAGCTGGCACTCTCCTACTCCGGTAGACTTGACTCTAGTCCCAATCCCGTGCCATCGCCAGAAAACTAATGTTATATGATGGTCTGCATTCCCCAACTTGTTCCGCACGCGGGACAGGGACTTGACGATGCCGCAGTCGCCTGATATGTAAATGTATTCACTTATGAATATGTAAACTTGCTGCGTTATACGTGTTGTCCAATCAAACCCATTCAAAAAGAAGACTCGTTCATTTGTTATTTGTGGGGGTTAAGTTCTTAGATGAAGATTGAAATACATTTTTGAATAACCAATTAATTAAAAAAAGAAAGCACTGAATGTTCCTTAAAATTTAAGTTAATACGTTGTAACATACATTTGGGTCGGTTTTGTTTGCAAAATTTGAACTTTGGGAAGTGCAATTCAACGACTTTGGTACAAACACCCACTTGCCTGCAAATGAGTTTGCCCGCCCCCCACTCAGATGTCACAGAGTGTAATGAATATTTTACCGGCGGGGCAGCGCTTCCACGCTCCCATTGGTTTTGTTCATCTCCCCATTTGGGGAGACTTTCCAATAACAACGTGCAGTGTAGGAAACGACCTCGTCAAGTCCCATTCTCGGGACCACATTTAAAAGGCGAGCGCGCACTGTATGGCTTGTTTGCTAGTTGGCGCGATATGCTTGGGGACCTCTCGCACGAGAACGGGACTTGAATCAAGTCTACTACTCCGGCGCCTGGCAAGCGTGAAGCCTAGATCCTCCTCCCTTCCATTGATAGCACACCTCAAAGCATAATCCAAGACGAGCACGAACAATAATGGTGCTAGTATGTCCCCTGCAGAACTCCAGCCGTGATTTTTCAACAGTTTTGTGGTACTATCTGGGGTGACCACCTTAGCCCACGTCTTGTTGTAGCTTGCTATGATTGCCATGACTACCTTCTCTGGAACACCATATGCTCGAAGGATCTCAATGAGCTTGCATCGGTGTACAGTGTCAAAGGCTTTCTTGAAGTTGATGAAGGTGATGACACACGACATGTTCTAGTCCCTGACTCCTTCCGGTATTCGCCTCAGGGCAAGGATCTGCCCAGCTGTGGTTCTTTTTGGACGAAAACCATTTTGCGAGTTTCTCAGAAGCGGTTCAAGCACAGGGCGTATGCGATTTAGAATCATACGGTTGTATGTAATCATGACAAGCGAGGACAGACTGATCCCCCGGTAGTTATCTGGTGTAGAGAGGTCACTCGATTTGGGTACTGGTATGATGTTAAGAGTAACCCACTCCTCAGGTAGCTCTCCCAACTCGTAGGCTTTGTTAACAAAGTTCAAGCGGCCCTCAGTGACTGTTGCTGGTGTTGATGTTCCCGTCCAGACAAACCCTGTCCGAAATTTAGGGGTTATGTTCGACTCCGGTATGACAATGAGTGCACAGGTCACAGCTACTATCAGATCTGCTAACTATCATCTCAATAACATTAGTCGTGCACGCAAAAAGCTCACTACTTAGGCAGCCAGGCTAGCTGTGCACACATTAGTTACCTCCAGGTTGGAATTTTGCAGCAGCCTCTTGATTGGTGTAAACAAATCCCTAATCACTAAACTTCAGAATGTCCAACGCACCTCTGCTCGCATCATTACAAGCGTAAGAAGTATGACTCTATCACATCGGAACTCATTGCTCTTCACTGGCTTCCTATACAACAGCGTATCAAATTCAAAGTTCATCTTCTTGTGTACAAAGCTCACCATAAACAGTCGCCATCCTACATATCTGACTTACTACAGCTGCAAGCACCACGCAGACAGCTTATATCATATACATCCTGTCCTCACTTTATCGTGCCCAAAACCCATGCTGTGTCATTTGCAGATCGCTCACTCTCCTGCTATGGACCAAAAGAATGGAACACTCTTCCAAATCACATCAAGGATGCTCAGACTATTCATATTTTCAAGAAACTGCTCAAATGTTATCTTTTTCAAGAAGTGTATTGTAATTAATTTAATGTGTCTTCAGCGCCTTTGAACAATCTTTGTTGATTTTGGCGCTATATAAATGTATTCTGATTGATTGATTGATGAGCACCAGAACTGTGTCGTCCATACTTGAGTAGCTCGGGTGTTACACCGTCCTCACCACAACTTTTCCCCGTCTTGATGCTTGACTTAGCCTTCTGGTACTCCTTTAAGGAGAAGGGACTATCAAGTATGGGCAGGTTGCTGAACACTTGGACTAATTGTGTGTCCTCATCCACTATCTCGGGCGTGTTCCATAGCAGCTTATTAAAGTATGCATGCCATAGCAGCACCCTCTCCTCAGCGCTTGGGGCCTTGAGTTTGGCAGCTTGGGATCTACATCTGCCAGAGATTTCATTGATCAGCTTCCAACTACTTGCATGCTGCTGGTCTTCATGCGCGTTCTCGACCCCTTCTATCTTCTGATCCAACTCCTCTCTCTCGATAGTGGCGTAGATGCTGTATAGCTCCTGCTTCTCCAGCTTGTACTTATCCCGTGGAGCTGAGAATCTCTCTCTCCATTGTAGGCATGATGTGCCTTGAGCATCCTCTGCCTTGCAACGTGAACTCTTGGGTCGTTGCTGCTCTCCTCCTTTTCTTTCTCCTGACTTGTTTCAGACAGACTTCTGCAGCGTCGTGGTTCGCAGACACAGAGTGCTTGTAGAGATCTGAGAGATTGTCCTCGTCACTTTGTAGCACCTGATACCTGTTCTTGACTTTAACAGCATAGCGAGTCTGTAGCTCGTTGTTTACTGCTAGCTCGCCCCATTCGTACTTGGGCTTCCCAGCTACCCGTTTCTTTGGTGCTCTC
This sequence comes from Plazaster borealis, assembly GCA_021014325.1. NCBI lineage: Eukaryota > Metazoa > Echinodermata > Asteroidea > Forcipulatida > Labidiasteridae > Plazaster > Plazaster borealis. Next base: position 7,895,822 of record CM037468.1, read on the forward strand.
AAGCTGAGTTGTACTGTCGCTGTTACCACCCTGTGATCCGAGTACAGGGACCCGAAGGAGCTGTAGGCTTCACAGTTGTTGACACTGTTCCTCCACTTCCTACGCACAAGTACATAGTCCAGCTGGTGAGTCGTGTTCTGGGGTGACCTCCATGTCCACATCTTGCCTCTCCTTTTCCGGAACAGTGTGTTGGCTGCTAGAAGCTGGTGTTCTTCCATGACTTCGGGAAGGCGCCTACCATTGTCATTGGTCTCTGGACTGGCTGTGAACAATACATCGTCAGGGCCTACACTGTAAAAATGATGGGCAAAGAAGTTGATGGGTAATCTGAAAATGGGCAAACTAGGTAATAATTCGTGAGTTTGTTGGTTAATACTTTTTCCAACTTGTGTGGCATTTTCCCTGTTGGTTAACTGAAACAAAAACACTAAACAAATGGTAAATATACTACATCAGTTGGGTATTATTTATCAGGTTTACCCATTATATAGCAAGACATTATTCTTGTGCCTCATCGTTGGGCATCTTTCCACATACAGTTGGGTAAAGTTAAACCACATTGTGTGCAAAAGCATAAAAACGATCATGTCCAACATGGCGAGTGGAGGAGTGGCTGTGGCCGTGTCCTCTCTCTTAAACGAGCGGCGTTGCCCAGTGGTTATACAACTTTTTGAAGGTTAGTTTTTAACTAACTATAAAGTGTTGTTTCCTATTTAGTTGTACACAGTCGTGAAAGTGGCAGAGCAAGCAACACAGTGCTACTGCCATTGAATTATTTTCAGTTTTATCATGCCATTCGTGTACATGTATTGTAATGTTAAAACATCGTGCAGGCAGTGCGTTGTAGTAGTATAGACATGCAACGACGCGGCGTATGTGTGTATGTTTTGGGGGTTGTATACATACACGAATGGCACTATCACTGCATTGCTTGCACTGCAACTGTCACGACTCAGCTAAACAGAAAATAAACGTTATTTAGTTAAAAACTAACCTTCAAAAGCATCTACAAACCACTGGGCAACCCCACGTTTTTGAGAGAGACGCCAAGGGCACAGCTCGCCACCACTCGCCATTGTGGAAAAAAATCGTTTCGATGCATGGACGTACGACATATCGCAGGAACTGTGAAACAAATGGTTAATTATATTCACCATTTGTTGGATAACACAATAAATATTGACCAATGAAGCAATGATTGCCCAACTGCTACATAAAACCTTTCTACCAAATATTGGTTAAAAAAATCCATCGCCCAATAAATGGGTAATTGATAATTTATTATATACCCAGAAAAAGGGTAAACATTTGATGAGGAAATATTACCCAATTATTTGGCAATCAGAGTGCCCAACTGAGTTGGGGAAAAAAGTACCTAAAAGATGGGCATGTTGATAGTTTAAGCAACGTTGGGTAAAAAATTGGGTAAATTTTTGACCATTATTTTTACAGTGTAGCCTGGCATTGAAGTCTCCAAGAACAGCCAGGAAGTCGTGTTGAGCGATTGACTCACAAGTGCTTTTCCCAAGTTGCTGTAGAAGTTGATCTTGTTCTCATCAGCGTCACCTTCTGTTGGTGCGTACAGCCAACAGAAGTTTCTGTGCAGTCGTCCCGAGCACGAGACCCACTCCACCAGTTGCTGCACTGCTCGAGTTGCGCCATGCTGATGTTAATGGTGTTAATTTCTGTTTTCTTTCTTCCTTGTGGACGAGCCTATGCTCTTGCAAGCCACAGACTTCAATCCACCATTTCTTTGCATTCCAAGCGAGCTCCTCAGTCTTCAGAACAGCCTCCCCATTCGTCCACCACCTGCATCCAGAGATGAGTTGAGTGTTCTGATGTTGAAGGTTGGAAGCCTGAGAGGTCGTTTACGGCGGCTCTCCGTCGTCCTTCCGTTGGGACCCTTCCACAGGGTGGGCTTGGGGCAACAACTTCATCATCAGGCATTTCCTGTTTCCTGTTGACGGTTGACTCCGGTCCCTGGGAGTATACGATTTGCGTTTCTTGCTTCCATCATTGTTTCCTTTCTCGGCTGAGTACTTAGGGCTGGGACACCTCCCCTCTGACCTGAGGGTTTTGTAGTCAGAGACTTCCTTCTCCTAGGCAGATTGCCGACCTAGGCTAACGGGTTTTACCTACCCGGGTTTGTGGTCAGAGTTTTCTTTCTCCTCGGTGGGCTGCCCTCCAAGGCTAACGAGCCCCACCTGCCCGGAAGAATCTGGTTTTAAGTCGCCAGAAATTCGCCTTCACACCTCTGCCCACAGTTCGCAACAGGGATCCGAATTAGGAAAGGCTATTTGAGACGCTGATCATATGGAGCATTTCAATGGATGGGGAGTGGCTCAATCCTCCTCACCGCTCCGATCATCCTAAAACCTTTTGATCACCCGAAATTAGAATAACGTGATTTTTAAATAGGCCTCTTAGTTGCTGAAAATAATTGGAAAAAACTATAATAATGTTAAAAAATTAAAAAAACATATAACAAAAAAAATCCAGTCGTTTTTGTCAATAAACGCAGACAAGTTTTATCCCCAACTTGATCAACACGTGTAATTAGTTAAATTTAACAGCCACAGAGCGTGGACTTTCTGCAGGCACGGTTTTTACACAACTCAATAGACCCCCTGCATATGAAGTCACAAGCCTAAACAGCACCCTCACTGAGGTCAAAGGAAGGCCTATCATTGGGTGAGAGTTGTGCGTGGCGCTTACACGCGTGCACTTTTCCATTGTTTGGCCTCAGAGATGGCGGCTAATGCAAGGGGTCTATAGAGGAAACCGTTAAATCTCTTAGAGATTGCACAGTCTGATTTGTATTAACCTTTGATACGAAGAAAGTGGGTACATCTGAAAACTTGTTTAGCTTGTATGTATTTTACTTATTTATTTATTATTTCACTAGCTTCAATTATTATTATTATTAATATTATTATTATTATAAATATATTTGTTTTGCTCTTCAATCTACGACAGCTTTGGACCTCCAGATACGCTCATTGTTTGCTAATAAGACCATCACTCCACAAGACACCCATCGTTATGAATGCCGAGCTAGCGGAATAACGGCCCTTATGACTAGTCCTGACATATCATGGACGGTGTACTACAAAGAAGGCTACTGGAAGAGTTTCAACTCCAGCTCGGTGGATGAGGAAGTCCAAATCACGTTGTTCTCGGTTTCTCCCTGCATCGTGGAGTCTGTCTTGGTGATGAGTACGAGCCGCTGGGCTGGCTCTGTAGGGGAAATAATCTCTTGTTCAGCCAGCTTCGGCCCGTCAAATGCATCGGTTTCCATCTATCAAGGTATGTACTGGAAGGGACTACATGTTTGTGTTTACTGTAAAAAATATATATATATATATACATAAACTGTTTAAACATACAGATCAACAACAGCAGATTTAAAATGAAATGCTTGAAACAATAGTATGCAAAACTCGTGCAAACCAAACCGATGTATGACATCATCACCAATTTGAATCTAGACACGATCTTGTTTGTAAACAATTCTCTACTTTATATTGTAACTTTTTCATGTTTCCCCCATTTGTTTACGACAGGAAAGATCAGGACGATCGGTTACGCCGACAATGACAATACGGGTAAATTTTCTGTTGCTATTGTTTTAAAATATCATAACTATAACGCGTGTTTATCTGTCAGTAAAGATACTTGTCTCTCAAAATATGTCTTTTTCGATTTAATTTCCTCTGCAGGTTTCGTGTTCACCGGCAACGGGGTTCACTTCAGAAATTACAATCGTCCATTCACAGGAGACAAGGACAATACGATGAAATTGCCGTATATTTGCGAAAAGGCTGCCCGCTTTTAACCCTCCAGGCCAGAAGTTCATAGAACAGGTGAACTAGTGCGAGAGTGTATGTGTTTAAAAGACACAAGCATTGAAATAAGTATACGGAAGACTTGGCCGGGGTCGAAACACAAGCCCATTAGCATGTTTTCCTTTAAAATAATGATCATAGACTACAGTGGTTTTGAAACACTTTTGAACGCTAGGTGGCAGCAGACTCACCTGGTAATGTAATTCCCATTGTTTTACACGTTTTCAAGAACAGTATTTACTTGGTAAATCTGAACCTGCACACATGTTCAAGAACGATAGATAGTACCTGGGAAATCTTCTAGCACCTATAGTGTCTTTAAAAGTCCCCCAGTATTACCACTTTTGTATTTGTAGGGTTATCAATTAGTGTGCCCTCCGCCACTGAGGTAGTAGTAGTTGGATTTCCAAACATACAAAATCAAAATATAACGCGTTTTCATGAGAAACTACGGTTTTAATACTGTAAACAGTTCAGGTAAAATCACAATCGAACAGAGTAATCAAAACAGGAAGTGAAGTACAAGTGACCACCAGAGGGCGCTAGACTAAACTGGTGTGACTCCTTCTATTTACCATTTGTCCATAATACTTAAAAGCGGGAAAAGTGGGCAAAAAAAACAGTCAGAAGGTCCAAAAGAAGAAGGTCCTCAAAAAATAGAACCGTCAAAAAGGAAGAAAACAGCGAGCAATCCAAAATGGCAAAAGGCAAACAGAGAAAAACAAGAAAATGCAAATTTGGAACCATAGTTCCACTGCTACACGGGATAAAAATAGGAAGGCTGTCATAGGGGTGGACTACCCCCGAGCCTTTGGGGATTATTCTGCCCCAAACATAGAAAATTACCAACAGGCAAATCACAAGTCAACAATGAAGTCTTTCAAGTGACCGGGGGTACGGCGCTGACGACTGGAGCGTCTGGGCTGAGTATGTAATGGTTTAGGCAACTCTAGTGTAACACTTGTAGTGGTGTCAGGCAGATCAGCTAACGAGTCATAAGTCATGGTTAAATTGGGACTGGCATCTGGAGCTGGATGGACACTGTCGGAAGCACTACCGCAGAAGCTGATAGTTCATGGGGAATGTCCAGCGGTTCGGGGGGGGGGGCTGTGGCACAGGTTCGGAGAAATCGTCATCATCGTGGGCGTAATCGCGAAAGTGTGGCAGGGTATGATCAAACTTGCAGGGAACTTTGTAGCACTCAGAGTTCTTGACGCGGTACGATGTGCTCCTAAATTGGAAGCCAACGAATTTGCGGAAGTTGCACCACAGACCGTCGACAGATGAGACAAGATGGCGATTCCGTGCACACGACTTGTTGTGGTCACTGTAGAGGTAAACCAAGTCGCCAATTTCAACCGGTGTGTCGGGTGGAAGAGATTTCAGAGGGGCTTTGCATTTTTCGCTGTGCGGGTGGTTACGAGAGCGACGTTGGTGCTTAGCCTGAATCATGTTGAGATCAGCAAATCTGCTGGTTGGTGAATTGGTCACGTTTGAACCACATTTCGCGTGCTGACAGACTTTGGTTACGAATACGAGAGTTCAGGACTGCGGTAGTAAGCGAAAGCGTGAGTAGTGTTGATGGGCTACCGGTTGGGTCTTGGTGTAGTAGCTCGTCTTCCAATTCGCGAACTGCTTTCTCCGCGATAGGGTTTTTGTTTGGGTTTTTGATGCGGCCAATCTCAATACAATTTCGATGTTTTTGAGGAGTTTGTCCTTGACCAGCCGAGTGAAGCCTGGTGCTGGGTCTGTGCAGGTCACAGAGAGGGGGGCCGTCTAATGGGTGGAGCTCGATGCAAAGGCGTATAAGGGCTGTGCTGAGTGTATCGTGGCGTTCATCGTCAATGATGCATGACGTGGTGTAGGAGGTTGAGCATTCTCGCAAGATGAGGATCAGTTGACGGTTGCGCTTGATCACATCTGATGCAAAAGAGATTCCGACCGAATCTGGCGGCTCGCCTGTAGACTGCTTAGTGGTAGTGTGGGGCGTGTTCAGTAGTGATGCGCAATGGTGACAGCTGGAGCTAACTTCGTTAACAGACTTATCCCTTTCAGAACCGCCGTGTCAGATGTGCTCAAAAAAGCATTTCACTTAGTGACCACCGAGTCCTTATGGCACCTGACTATTTCCTCTCTTGTTTACAATGGAGGCTCACTGGCACACGCACCAACAGTAATTTATCAAAATGTAAATTGCGCCCTCAATCCCATCCGCGTGCGTGCATCACCCCGGCAACTTTAAAACACCTGCCCGCGTCCAATCCTTGACAATTGCAGCAAGCATCCACGCATTCTTCAGTCCTAGACTCTGACATGGCCGATGAAAATGCTAAAATTTTGGATGAAATCTTTGCTGATAGCGGTTCGGACATGTCCTCAGACGAAGATTCACCACTTGATGGAAGAAGACAGTGATGATGAGCCCATCGCCTGGACATCGACACCATCCGGTTCATCCAAGACCAAGAAGCCAAATTTCCGATGTGGATGGCATGATGCCAAGTCTTACACCCGGCGACCGCCTGTGCAATTTACAGCAAACACCGGGGCTACAGAAGACTTCAGTTCGTTCTCCCCCATACAAATCTTCAAACTGTACTTTTGTGAAGCAGTGTGGCAGATGACGGTAGATGAGACCAATCGTTATGCTGATCAATCTTTGGGTGCGGGTGCAGAAAATCAGCGTGCTTGGAGACCAACTACTGTACCTGAAATGATGGCATTCGTGGCCCTACTTCTTTGCATGGGAATCAACAAAAGGCCTCGTTACTCCATGGAGTACTGCTGGAGTCAGTGGCGTAACTAAGGGGGAAGGGGGCACGGGGGTGGGGGTGAAAATCTGAAACCAGTTTTGTCTGTAAAAATGGGGGGGGGGGTATTTTTAGTTTTGAACTTCAGAAACCCTAATAAAATATTTAGCTTTCCACCAAGTATCCACTATAAACAAAGACAAAGGATGAACCAAAATGTTAAGTATTATTTGTTTGCAAACAAAATGTCTATAAGTATAGAAACAGGTAGCCTTAAGATTGTTTTAAATGTTACGTCTGTAATTTGGAGTACTAGGCGAGGAACGATGATGCATTCTCGTGTAGGGAACAGTGGCACTTCTCTGCGAACAAGCAGTAGTCCATCCTTAGCAACCGATGCGACTGGTAGGTAACGCTAAACATCCTTGATGGTTGTGGGTTTTTTGGGAGGACGGGTGCCCTGGACCAGGTGAGCATGAGTACGGCGCAAATTTGGGCACTCCAACTGAACTACCAACCATGCGGCTCTGCTTGTAAATGGGAGCTTGGCGTCACCGGAGAGGACTTCCTGGGCAGACACTCGCATGACCGCCACATCTTCAATGTGTCTGACAAAGGTACATACTTGGCAAGTAGGTTCAAAGCAATCCGGGGCATTGCGACTAGCGAAATCGGAGGGGACATTTGCTGAACCAGAGAGGTGGCGAATGGTGGCTTGGAAGCGACTAACAGTGGAGAGGAATGTTGAAATCCGCGGGCTTGGACGCATGGTTTGCTGTCGGTGAGGACACATGCGTGATGCTTGGATTGAATGATGAATGGGCCAAAATGCTTGGTGGAGGCTGCAATGGAGAGAGCCTCTACTTCGCAGGGTATCCAGGTTGGCTGTCGTCCGCGTAGTTAAGCGCTGAAAAAACCTGTGAGACAAGGTTTACCTTTGCAAGTAATATACAGGGTTGCACCAACGTTGTGTTTCTTGACAGAACCATCGGTCACAATCCACAATTGGTCGTTGGGACGAGGAAGAGTGATGGTGTGAGTTGACGACAGAGCAGCTTGTCCCTTCTGGAGAGTATCGCGGAGATCATCGGACCAATTCAATTTTTCTTGAGTCGGACGACCGGCTACTGCCTTATCTAAGGGGGAGAGGAGAGATGAGCAGTTGGGAATAACACGGGCGAGGACTTTGAGGGCACCAATGAAGGATCGCAGACCTCCAACCTTTACTGGTATAGCACAAGTGGAGAGTGTTGCTATGCGGTGGGGGCTGGCCTGGATGGAACCATTGGACCAAATCCATTCCAGTATAGTGGTGCTCTTCGGACAGATGATGGTCTTGCGAGATGAGAGACGGAGGGCATTGGTGTAAAGGGCAAGTAAAACCTGCCTTCAGTTGAGAAGGATTTATTCGATCGTGTCACCTCCACAGTGCAGATCGTCTGCAAGCTTTGACACAATGCCTCTCTCGAGTAGGTCTCCCGTCCTAGGACACGGCACATAAGTTCCTCAAGTGCGGTTTCTGAACCGGGCATGCCCATTGCAGATCTGGTATAATATACTCGTACACCTTTGAATGGGGTCGTCACACCACAGTATTTCATTGACTGTCGGGAGATTGGAATTTGGTAGGATGTGCTGGTGAGGTCGATGGCGATGAGGTAACGCCATCGTGACTTGTTTTCGAAGATTCGAGTCGACGTCGGGCATGAGTGACGGTTGAGGTTTGCTGTTGCGGCCGACATCAGCGAAGGCTGTGACTAGGCGAAAACCTCCGTTGGGCTTTTTGATGAGGAAGGAGGGGTTGAGGTATTCAACAGGGATGCCACCATCTTCAGGGCGGGCAAAGACTCCCAGTTTTTTCAAGTTCATAAAACTTGTGCTGAAGCTCTTGGAGTTTTCCCTGAGCTTATTGAGGGAGTCGGCCTTTGCGCTCTGGGGGTTGAACTGGACGCATGTTTATTACTGCTTGAAAGGGGCCTGCAGAGCCATTGCAGCCTGGGAAGGCGGGGTAAAATACCTCGTCAAACTCCTCGAGTAGAGAGCGGAGCTGTGACTGAATAGTCGGCGTCAAAGTTTTATCGGGGTCGATAGACACGGAGCTAGAGAAGCGAGGTGGCTGATTGTTCGTCGGAAATTTGAGGGATGAACAATGACCGTTCTGGGCAAAATTGTTCCTGTCGTCGTAGAACGCGGGGCTCGGAAGTGAGATTTGGGATGCGCACTTTACCAGCAACACTGTGTATGAGGCTTGATGGGGGCCATGGCTTCGACGACTGTGACTTGGCGCTTGTGTCGGTGCGGGGCTCGAGTGCGAAAAAGTTGTCGTTGGGGGAAGTTGAACTTCGATGAACTCACCAGGCCATACGGTAGTGCTGTGGGAGGGGGCTCGGAGTACATGGGCTCGGCGGACTGTATGGTTTGAGAGGGGCTTTCCTTCGGAGCCATACAGGTAGGTAGTGCCGTCACCCAGAATAACTTGGCTGGTTGAATTGAAATGTCATTGGTTTCCACGAATGGAGTACCAGCCAAAATTTCGACGTCAAGATTTTCTACGAAGAGATCCTCGAACTGAAAATTTCTGCTATCTCTCGTGAGGGTTAGTTTGGTCTCCCCTATGACGCTCAGGGGGGATGATCCGTCTGCCTGGTGTGCCGATTGGGAACTATTTGAGATCTTGACCACAAGTTTTCTAGATGTAGAGTTGCGAATCAGATTTCCAGTGGCTCCGCTGTCAATTATGATGCGTGTGGCGTGATGGCCAATAATGCGTCAAAGTATGGAGATTGACGAATTTGGACACGGAATGCGGATGGTTCATGGAACTGGTCGACTGCTGCACATGCTATCTCAAGGGTTTCCTCATTGGAGTCGACCACCTCCTCGTAAATGTTGGCAACTTGGCGAACTCTCGCTGTGTATTTGCAGTCTTGTTCGGGTAAGTTTGGGAACTCGCCAAGGAAGTGGAGAGAGTCTGATCGACCAACCTGCTTACACAGTGGACATGACTTGAACGGTTTACTGTTTTGGGGTCGCAGTGTCGTCTGTCTACACTGCAAAAACGTTGGTCAAATCATGTGACACATTTTGTTGGGCAAAGTAATTTCCACAATTATTGGTCAATAACTGCCCAACGAAAGCAACAATTGATGTTGTCGGGCAAACAATTTGTTTGCCCCCTTTTTTACAAGAAGTGAAACAAAAGTTGGGCAAATGTTGGGCAAATATTTCGTAATCTGAATCCATCATAATTGTTGGTAATATTGTTGCCCATATATTGGGCAGTTTTGTTGTAGTTTTTGTTGTAGTTGAATTAATCGTAATTGGTGGTGAAAATGATGCACATTAGTTGGGCAATTTATCCGATCATGCGCACTTCGATCAAAGATTTGCCCAAAAACTGGGCAAGTTTCGCGCAACATCTGGGCATTGTTCCCGCGAAACGCCGTGCATGCATAAAAACATAACAACGATCTTTTCCAACATGGCGAGTGGAGGAGTGGCTGTGGCCGTGTCCTCTCTCTTAAACGAGCGGGGTTGCCCAGTGGTTATAGAACTGTTTGAAGGTTAGTTTTTAACTAAATATGAAGTGTTGTCTCCTGTTTAGTTGTACAAAGTCGTGAAAGTGGCAGAGCAAGCAACACAGTGCTACTGCCATTGAATTAATTTCAGTTTTATCATGCCATTCGTGTACATGTACATGTATTGTAATGATACAAACATCGTGCAGGCAGTGCGTTGTAGATAGACATGCAACGCCACGGCGTATGTGTGTCGTGTGTACATGCACATGTATGTAAAACAACAATACACGAATGGCACTATCACTGTATTGCTTGCACTGCAACTGTCACGACTATGTACAACTAAACAGAAAACAAACGTTATTTAGTTAAAAACTAACCTTCAAAAGCATCTACAAACCACTGGGCAACCCCACATTTTTGAGAGAGACGCCAAGGGCACAGCAATTGCCACCACTGGCCATTGTGGAAAACATCGTTTTAGATACATGGACGTACGACATATCACAGGAACTGTGAATCAAATGGTTAATTATATTCACCATTTGTTGGATAACACAATACTTATTGACCAACTTTTGTTCATAAAAAAACCCAACACTTGGTCAAGGATAATTGCCCAACTGCTACATCAAACCTTTCTACCCAACAATTGGTAAAAAAAATTAACCAAGAAAGTTTATTAACATTTTGCCCAACAGTAAAAGCAATATAATTAGACCTTTAAGCTGGTCAAAATATTTACCCAACATTGTTGGGTACAATTTTGACCAACAGTTTAGTGAGTTCATATTAGACCTAACGTTGATCAAAATGTTGGTCAAAATTTAACCAATATTTTTTGCAGTGTAGGTTTCGGTCTCGTGGATGAGGTGAGCCGAAAGGTGGAAGTGCGCATTGACCGTGCGTCCTCGGAAGTGTGGAGTTCATCCAGGAGGGAGTCGAGGGCTTGTGAGATCTCGGGTTTGATAGATGCCAATGTGCGTGAGCGGTTTTCAGTACCATAGCGTTGTTTGACAAGTCTAGGGAGGGTGGGGTTGATGAGTCTTAGCCAGGTGAGTACGATACAATTTTCGAGTGTGGGGGGGTTAGCTCTTCATCTTCAATAAGGGGTATGCCATGATGGCATATGCCGGAGTCGCGAAGGAGGAGGCTGTCCTCAACAAATGCTACAAGGCGTTGGTACAAATCTGTTTTTAGCAGTATGAGGCAAAGTCAATGAAGTGACCCCCTGTTGACTGAAACCCGAAGTGTAAGCGTACTGCCTGCCAGATGTTGGGAATAGAGGTGGAGTTGCTAACGATGGCGTTGCGGGATATGACTGGGCAGTAGTTTGCGATTTGTCCGAGCATGAGTTGCAACATGGTGACCTTTTTGTTGAGCGGTGCGGCGTTTTGTATCCTCAATGTCCGGACCATCGTCTGTGAATCCTCGGAGTGGAGAAGACTTGGTCTTTTTCTCCCACTTGAAGTCATCGATGAGAAATTTGGCAAAGTTTGGATCGAGGGAGAGGGTGTACTGGAGATTATGCTTCCAATTTGTATTCTTGCTGAGGGCCCATTGTGTCGGAGCCCTATGTGTGGATGTCATAATGAGATTGGGTGTCAATAGTCCGTAGGGAAATACGAGTAGTATATAAAACAGCTGCGTGTTCAGCTGGCTGATCGCTCACCTTTATTCGTAGATGCGTAGGATTGTTTCGAAACGCTGCCACCACGCCACTAAGGTAGTTGTAGTTGGATGTCCAAACAAACACAAAATAGAACTCGTTTTCACGAGAAACTACGGTTTTAATACTGCAAACAGTTAAAAAGGGTAAAATCACAATCGAACAGAGTAATCAAAACATGAAGTGAAGTACAAGTGACCACTGGAGGGCGCTAGACTGAACTGACGCTCAGTGTTGCCGTACCTTTTTTTTAAACAGACATTAGTGTAATTAAATTATTATGTTTGCTTAAAATTTCTGCATAGTAAGAATAATGCTGGGTGTTGTTTTTTTAAACATTATAATTATTTGTCACTCTTTGTTTCGATGGTTCACCTTCTATTATCTGATTTGGTGTTGTCAGTGTCATGAGTATGATTTTTTTTGTTTTGTTTTTGTTAATGTTCTCATAATAACAAAGCCTGGAAAACCTTAATTCGTTTTGTTTTAGCCAAGGATTTTCAATAGAGACAAAAGCAAAAAGATAACGACAATAACATAAGTAAGCGTAATAATTCTGCTACCGATTTTATTTCAATACGCACTTGAAATAAAAAAGACGAATTAATATCCAAATGTTGCCTTCTTTCTAACCTGGTAGAATGAGTTACTTCGTGAATGCAATAATGTTCATTGTCAAATAATTGTAACAACCAATATTTAACTTTTGGAAGATTCTTGGTTAAGTATGTAGTGCAATCTTTTAAGGATTATGCAAATACATGTTTCAATGCTTTCGTTAATATAAAAACATATGTATTCAATTAATAATTAAATAAATTTAAGATAAAGCACACTTTCAATCGTCGTTTCTTTTTTTTTAGGTGTGATTTTTGTCAATTACCTTCTGTACGCTCAAAGTGAGATCTTTTTATTTTGATAATAATGTCCGTGTCAATGACATGACTTTTCAAGGATTTTGTAATTGGATTATCTTTATGGTTATTATAGTCACAAGTATGTCGATTGATACTTGCGTCGTATGCCAAACCTTTCCGTTCCGAAGCCTTTGCCTGGTCTCACTATATCGAATTCGATCAACTGGTGGTTTCATCGGGAACTGTGTTCGATCTTCAAGACCCAAAGGCTCTGGATCAGAAAACTCGTTACATTGGATATGCCACAAACAATAACACGTGTTATGAATGATAGGAAATCGTGACTTAAGGAGGCACTGAACATGTTTCGAAATTGTCAAAGACCAGTGTTCTCACTTGGTTTACCCAACATATGCATAAAATAACAAGCCTGTGAAAATTTGGGCTCAAGTGGTCATCGAAGTTGCAAGAACATTATGAAAGAAAAAACACCCTTGTTGTACACATTTGTGTGCTTTCAGGTAGGAATAAAAACGTCTTGCAAGAAGTTTTTATTATTTTAGTGAGAAATTACCTCTTTCTCAAAAACTACTTTACTTCAGAGGGAGTCGTTTCCTACATTGTTTTATACTATCAACAGCTCTCCGATGCTTGTTACCAAGTAAGTTTTGTATGCTAATATTTGTTTTGAGTCATTACCAAACGTGTACGATAAAGAGCCACTATTTTGTGGTTTCATGACTCAAATAACGCAGAATACGGAGCCCCTACAAGGGCAGGTGAAAAACAATTGTTTAAAGATTAAAACATTTTCGTTCCCTCGTTCATTCGGAAAAAAATCGAGGAAATAAAATAGTTTTGGGAACGAAATAAATTGTTTTTACGGAACGCCTTGAGCACCTTGATTTGGTGGATTTTGACGTATTTAGGAGGTAGTCAACGACTATGATGAACACGAAAGGAGCAAGTAAATCACCCTGCAACCCAGTGGATTCATCAAATAAGGTTATGAGATATTTCCATTCACCATTACAGTGCTTCGATAATTAAGATACAGGGCTTGAATGGCATTGACCAATGCTTTGGGTATACCATGGTGGCGTAATATGGAAACAATACAGCTCTGTTGATCGAGTCAAAGGCTTTCTTGAAGTCAACAAAAGTGGCAGAGAAAGGAAGTTGTTGGTCTTTAAATCCCTCAATAACCCTTAGAAGGATGTGTATCTGCTATGCGCAACAGCGGCCGGGACGGAAACTGGTGTCATAGGGAACTCTTTTCCCCGGAGATTATGTCCACCATGGGAAATTAACATGGGCTGAAGGAGGATAATTCAAAAGAGGGCGCTATCAGGAGAGGTTTGTACACAGTTCGCCGTATGCATGGGGGGGGGGGGGCAGAATGTCCGGGGGACAGAATATCCGTTGCACCTATCATGGAATTATATTGGGTGCACCACACTGAATAAACTCCCGTACTAACCAATGCTAAATGCTAAATATTCAAAAATACGCTTCAGAGATGAGCAAATAAAACGCTTAATAATTTAAACAATTATTATAATGTTTTGTTGGTTTTGTCAAGATTCGTAAATCATGACATAAAGTTGAGAAACCCATTACTCGTTGTTGAAGTTTTCTTTTATAGAACTCTGTTTTTTTGTCAGGCATTCAACGCGCGATACCCAAGGCAAGCCTCTCATAATTAGTTGTTTCTGCTGGCAATTGTCACGTTTTCAAGCTATAAATAAGTTGAATTATCAGGCCCAACCTTGACGCTGTCGCACATTTTGTTTAGAATACGTGGCTCAATAAAAACCACCTCTCTCCCTTCCTGGCATGGCCGGAAACGTTTCCACGGTTTCCTTTTTCATTAATTGGAGGTTTTTGCAAATAAATAAATAACTAAACTCATTTCGTTTAGCGACAATCGAACGGCAACGGCACTTCTCATAATTATATGTTTTTGCTTGTAAATGTCACATTTTCACATTTTCAACCTATAAATAAGTCGTATAACCAGGCCCAACCTTGACGCTGTCGCCAAGAATTTTAGAATGTATACGTGGCTCATTAAAACCATCGCTCTCCCTTTCTGGCATGATCGGAAACGTTTCCATGGTTTCCTTTTCAACGGAGCGTTTTGCTAAGAATTTAAATCATTTATGTAGCGACAGCTGCACGACACCGGCACTTCTCTTAATAAGTTGTTTCTGCTTGTAAATGTCACGTTTTCAACCTATAAATAAGTTGTATAACCAGGCCCAACCTTGACGCTGTCGCCAAGAAATTTAGAATACGTGGCTCAATAAAACCACCACTCTCCCTTCCCGGCATGGCCAGAAAAGTTTCCAAGTTACCTTTGTCTTTCCGTATAAACAAAGCACTTTGCTAAAAATAGTTAGTTTTAATCATTTAGTTTGGCGACAGCCGCACGGCACCGGTGATCTTTTTTTTTAAGGCCTAGGCCTACTTGGCGTAGAAATTGGATTGTAATGTTTTAATAATCTAAACATTTTTAATTATTCTGACGAAAACGAACCTTTAACACTCAATGATGCCACCAGACACTTACCCCCAACAAAACAAAAATTCAACATTCCCTCCTGAGACCTACAACGAAATAGTATGGAAAAGGGAAGTTACCCTGGGTTGGTTTATTGACTAACACAATAATTCCATCCATGACCTCCCCTTTAAGAATTCCCACAGGGGTCGTGTGTACTTATCCCTTAGCCTTGGCCTAGCCACCCCTGGCTGTAAATAATCATGTCTTCGCCAGATGGCTTACAGATGGCTTGATGGGTTGGAATTTGGTTTGGTGAGGCCAGAGGCTCTAATCTGATGTTTCAGAGAATTTGAGGGATTATGTTCACCGAAAACTAACTGACATGCTTATTATAAAACGGACAGTTGAAAACAGTCCGATAGTGTAAGCGTGTGAGGTTTTTGTATGGTGCTGTCTCGACAGGTTTCTTTGTCGATTATATACCTTTAATCTCACAATTTGGCTTGGTAACTGGCCTATAGTATATATTGGCTGAAGGGGTAAAATTATCATTACCTTGGCGTGTGCCTGGGTGTTCGGTTGTCCATCTGAACTGGGTTGGAAGGGTGGGTTGGGAGTTGCCTCTTGGGGAAAGATAACATTGGATTGTTTTGGGGTTGAAAAGGTCAAAGGTCAGTGTCATGGTGGTAATTTATAATGTTGATAAATGGTTTCTGAACCGTAACTCCAGTTAGAAGTACCATTTGAACTTTAATTTAAGTGGAGGACTCTGTTCCAACACCTAACACAAATACTTGGTTATTATTTATTATTTATAATTGTATTTAAATTTGTTTGCAGTGTCTGATTTGAATTAATGTTAATGGTTTGTGCATCTTGTATCACAAAGTTATTTAAATACCTATTGATAAGTGTCCAGAATCGTTAGCATAAGATACATATCAAAACAAAACACAAAGTAAGTGAAAACCTTTTTTGTTTCTAACTGTTAGTTTATCAACACACAAACGCATCATTTGACAGCAGTTGAGCATGGTATTGTGTTTGTAGTGACTGTAATTTCTGAAACTGTCACAGAAAGCTAATGAATAATGCCAGCATGCACACATGGAGGACTTGCTTCCTAACAGAATACTGTGTGCATGGTATCGTGTTTGTATTTACCGTAATTTCTGAAAATGCCACAGTTACCATCAACGAGTGAAGGTTGATTTTATTTTCTAGATGTTTCAGTCTTCCGTATTTTAACTACCCTCAATTAATAATAACACAAACAAATTCAAAATGATACAAATTCATACGAGGAATTATGAACAAAGAGCAAAATCTTACTATATAACGTGCAGTACTGCCCTTTTCAATATCCTTTTCGGTGATAGTAATCATTATTGTAGGAAAATTTGCTATTTTCGTTATGGCTCCAATGTCAAATTCAGTTTTGTTGCCTCACCTCAGGTTATGAGTGGTGTAAAATGTCACTGTGTTTGATACCCCTCGAGTACAATTTGTGTCAAAATAGAAAATAAACGCTCCATGATGTCGCTTTTTAAATAATACGGTCTGTACATTTTTGTACAGAGAATTTTCAGTTCACCCTGTTAATAAGATGACATTAATCAAAATGAAATCGAGTTTCAGTTTATGACTGGCGCAGAAATTCCTTTTTGAAAATTTTACAAACCCATTTATGTTTGCCGTCCGTAATTAATAGACTAATAATTTGACACCATTTTAAAAGGTTATAGACTTGTAACTTTTTCCCACTACCCTGAGGACTCTTTATCTATGAAAATGTATTCATCACAAAACTGAAGTTGTCCTTGGAGTCACATTGTAAATACTATCGCAATTACTTTAGCTTCCCTGTATAATGGCCTGTACGGGTGAGTTAACAATATACATGTCATCAAGATATTGCTCCTCTCTCAGCTGATTACGGCGTCCCTTTGTTTTTGGTACGATTCCCATGTCAACAGAAAACATTTTCGGCTTCTTTTACCGCAGTGCCTGTCTGCAAGATTAACTGCATACATAATAAGAAACAAATATTATTCACGACCTGAGCGCATTTTGCTTTAATCTATTCTATTATACAGGATTGGTAGAGCTGACAAAAGAGTCACATACAATGTTCATGTTTTGTGGTGTAATCAACCATAATACATGAAATAAGAAACCTGTGAAAATTTGGGCTGAATACGTTGTGTGAACCAGGAAAAAAATAGTGAGAATTCAAGCACAATTTTCAGCATGTAAACACATTAATATTTTTAAATTTGGTTGTAATCATCGAAATCAGCTGTTAGTTTGTTTTGAAGTTTTCAAATACAGTTTTCTCGAATATGACTTCACTTCAGAGAGAAATATTTCACAGGAAAAATTGTTCAAGATTGAACTTCATAATCCTGTATAATGTATTTAAAACCACTAGTATAGGTTTTCTCGGTCAATTTTCGGCAAATGAGCAGCCAATTTAACCACTGCTCCGTTCTATTTCGCGCGAAATCGAATGCTGCTGAAAAGGGTCATTCGATTTCGTTGTATGACCAGTCAAATGTAGTGTTGCGTCATTCGATTTAACAAAATAACCATTCAATTTAACAATTCAGCAAGGCAGCATTCAAATTCACATGAGCTTTTTGAGGCGTGTGTTAAGGGCATCAATACGTTTTACTTATTGGCACTTTAATTCGAACGCACGAAAACTAAATTGGCTGCTCATTTGCCGAATTTGACCGAGAAAACCTATATTAATAATAAGATCTTATGAAATAGACCTTGCGAGTCTCGCGCATATACAAACATTGGGACCCGTTAAAGTGCGCAAGTTTGTTTCCTTCACGCACAAGACTAAACTTTTCACATATGCGCGAGACTTGCAGGGTCTATAGACCCTTGCATAACGCGCAACGCTTCAAAGTAGGCTATGCTGAGGTCACGCGTACATTTTCACGCACCAACAGCAGCTATCGTCCAATGAGCTGCCTCATTTTGCCTCAGCGAGGGCGCTGACTTGAAAAGTGTGACGTCATATGCAATGGGGTATTTGAGCATCACAAAGCGCAAATATCAGCGATATGGGATATTGGTAGACTAGTGTAGTATGCTCGATCTAGGCCGGCGACATAGCGTTCAAACGTATTCAATCGAGTAGGAGAGCACGTCTCCACTTGCCAGGCTACGACCGTCACCACGGTGGCCGCAAAAAGTGCGTACTAATTTCCCCGCGCTTTACCAGTCTGATCCGTATTGACTAAAAACTTACCGACACAGTATTGGTTGGTATTAGTCTGAGGAAAATTTTAGCCGAGGTCACCTCATTCATTCGTTTAACTGGGTCGTCTCGTTCCTTGTCATACAAAACGGGCGTTTTGCGACGCCTGTTGAAAAACACAGTACTTGTACATTCTAAGGTGAGAGGTTTAGCATATACATCAACAAAATGAAGTTTGTACCGACCATATTCATCACTTTGGCATTGTTGCTAGTTGTCGAATGCTTTGCCTCGTGTTCCCGTTGTCCATTTGAATGGACCGAGTACAACGGTCGGTGCTACCGTCCTTTCCTCCGAACTCTCGGCTATGAGGAGGCTGAGGAACACTGTCAATCCCAGACACCGAATGCTCCAGGGCACCTCCTGGAAATCGATTCGCTGGATGAAATGGTTTTCATCATGGAATACATTGATACAATCTTGGGAAATGAGGAAGATGACTATGTTTGGCTGACTAAAGATATTACTGTTGAGAAAGGTGGGTGACTTTTACAAACTGTGAATTGTACACTGACAACAAATTACTTTAATTTCAAGCTTTAAATTTTCCCGCTGCAAAGCCATCATTGCCATACCCACGTACTGCATTCAAAATAATGTCAACCCAAATTAGGCTTCTATATGTGACCGGTATGAGAATATACCCACCCCATCTAAATGTATATTATTTAATTCATTGCGTAACTATCTATGAATATGCATTAAGCCAAATCTTGAGTCCACCTTCTTACCGTTGGTGGCGGACTCTCACTTACTCAGTCAAACTCTGGACGAAGACGTAGAAACACCAACTTATACTTTCGTCCGTCTTGTCATTACAGGTAAACGATTTCTCATTTTATATTTCATACTCTTATCTCACTTATTCATAAACGCAAATCATTTACTATAACTAAATGTATTTTATACTTCTTGATTTAATGCTATTAGAGGGCGCCCTTTCAGAGGCAGCAACATGGTGTTTAAAGCTATGTAATTTTAAGAGTTGTTTTCAATTTTTCCCTGCTTTTTATATCGATATCTGTCTTCAAGTGTGAACTGTGATGTTTTGTGAGTACTTGTGATCAACTACACCTTCAATGTTTTGTGGACTTTGTTGTAATAGTGACATTTTTTGAACCATTTTGTGCTGCACTTTTTAGCTAATATAACTACCCCATTGGATAAGTGGCGCCAGACATGCTGTAGTGCCTGTTTGAACTGAAGATATAGTCTGGCACCTTGCTTCATTTCATTATGTGCTATCATAAATGCACTAATGTCCGACCACTGACTTACTGTAGAAACGTTTTGCTCTCAACAAGGCACCTGTGCAATGATGTCAAGCTTGATCAGGAAGTGTGGAATACTATTAAAGCCCTCCAAATAAACAAACCGTTCAGGAGCTGCCGTGCTGGAAGGATGAAGCAGCGCATAATTACGACCTGCATAGGACACTCACAGGATCACCAACTATCGACCAACTATCGCCAAGAGTGTAACAGTTCAAATCTTGTTCACATTCCCTTGCAACCGATGAAAAATAACTGTGCGCCATCGGTTAAATTTGCAGCTTGGAATGCTCGGTCAATTAAACCTAAAACTGTGTCTGTATGTGACTTCATCATCTCCAGTAAATTGGACATCTTAGCCATCACAGAGTCACGGCTGACAGATGACGACCGATCTAACCGGGCACTTGCCGATATTAAGAACACCCTACCAGACTTTGAACTGCATCACGTTCCAAGATCACATGCAGCTGGTGGAGGTGTTTGCGTGATCCTACGTAAGGGTTTCGAAGTGACAGTCAACAAATGTGCTGTGTACAAGGCATTTGAGGACATGGACATCACTATTCATGTTAAATCCACGTCAGTAAGACTTTATATTGTGTATCGCCCACCATATTCCAAAAGGAACAAGCTGACATCGCAGATGTTCTTCACAGACTTTTATAGCATGCTGGAATGTATAAACAATATTCCAGGTCGAGTTGTGCTTGCTGGTGATTTTAATCTCCATATGGATGACCAAACAAATTCTGATGCCAACACCATGATCAACATACTAAATGTTGCTAACCTTAAGCAGCACGTCAGTGTGTCAACTCACAGGAGCGGTCATACACTTGACCTTTTGATCAGTAGGGATACTGACAACGTCGTATCGGGTGTCACAGTTCAAAGTGACCTGCCATCTGATCATGCAGCCACAGTGTGTTACCGGAACATAGCTCGACCAGACCCTGTGAGATATAAGACTACCTTTCGCAAATTGCGGCAAATAGACATCGAACAGTTTAAGTGTGACATCAGCGCTTCACTTACCATCGACCCATCCGCAGATTTGAGCACACGTGTTGTACAGTATAATCGTGTATTGTCTGAGCTTCTCAACAAACATGCGCCAACAGTGACACGATCTATCACACTTAGACCCCATACCCCCTGGTACAATGACATGTTGCATGAGCAGAAGCGGGCAAAGCGTCGCCTGCAGCGAAAGTGGACATCATCTGGACTTGAGGTACACAAACAGTTGTACCACGAAGAGTGCCGCAAATACAATTCATCACTTGAGAAATCAAAGACAGACTATCACCGAGCACAAGTAAGTGACTGTGAACAGGGAAAGCTGTTCAACTTCATTGATAAACTTTCTGCTGCCAAACCAGCAAAGATACTCCCACTACACGACTCAGCCAGTGATCTTGCACATGATTTCTCTGAGTTCTTCTGTGAGAAAACTAAGAGGGCAGGGATGAGCTGGACATTTTATCTGTCATCACCCCTGTGCATGATGAACAAATCACGGTCCCACAACTCTCCAAGTTTACAAAAATGTCCCATGCAGCAGTAAAGTCATCTTAGACTCGAAGTCAAAGTCCTGCCCTCTTGATCCCATTCCATCGTGGCTGCTGAAGAGGTGTCTTGATGACCTGTTACCAGTTGTACGTGATATTGTTAATTACTCTATTACATCTGGAGAAGTACCCAGTACTTTCAAGGAAGCTCGGTTGACACCATTGATTAAAAAACCTACTCTCGATCCGGAGTGCTTAAACAACTATCGTCCGATTTCAAACCTCTCATTCCTCTCAAAAGTCACCGAGAGATGTGTCGCTGAACAGTTAACCGGTCACCTTGTTGCGAACAATTTACATGGTGAAAGGCAGTCGGCTTACCGTAAACATCATTCAACAGAAACGGCACTACTGCGTGTCTCTAACGACATACTTCAATCTGTCGATGCACACGGGGAGGTGATTCTTGTTCTACTCGATCTTACAGCTGCGTTCGACACCATAGATCATGGTATTCTGTTGCAGAGACTGTCCAACCGTTATGGCATAAACGGAACAGCGCTTCAGTGGTTTCGATCCTATCTCTCAGATCGTGCTCAAGCAGTTGAGATCGATGGCGTCCAGTCTAGATTGTCTCCACTCAACCATGGAGTCCCACAGGGCTCTGTGCTGGGTCCCATTTGTTTCACAATGTACACCGCACCGCTCGAGGATGTGGTGAGATCATCTGGTGGCGTTGAGTTGATGTCATATGCAGATGACACTCAACTGTACATGCTCATCAATTCCTCTGAGAAGGCTACGGGGAAAGCCAGTTCAACAGCTACTGCAACTTCACAGCTTGAGCAGTGTGTGCATAATGTGAAATCTTGGATGGCGGCAAACAGACTAAAACTTAATAGTGGAAAGACTGAGATCCTGCATATCACATCAAAGTTCACGAGGCGTTTGCTACCAGTCGAATATCTCCAGATTGGTTCGGAGTCTATTCAAACCGTGTCTTCAGCGCGAAACCTGGGTGTTACCTTTGATAACAACTTCTGCAAATTTTGCTCTTCGAAAGATCGGGCAAATTCGCAAATACCTCGACCAGAGAACTGCCGAAAAGCTCGTCCACGCATTCATTACCTCGCGGCTTGACTACTGTAATAGTCTGTTATTTGGTTTGCCAGAGTGTGAGCTTGTTAAGCTACAGCATGTTCAGAATGCTGCAGCTAGAATGGTCACCCGTGTAAGAAAACATCATCACATCACTCCAGTTCTGCATGAGCTGCACTGGCTGCCAGTCCGCAAACGAGTTGTGTTCAAGGTTTTGTTGCTGACATACAAAGCACTCCATGGGTTAGCGCCGAAGTACATCTCTGAGCTCCTCACTGAGCACAAGCCCACACGATCGTTGAGGTCCGGTGTCAAACACTTGTTGAAACAAGTGAGAACATCCACAGCATATGGTAATCGATCCTTCACAGCCGCTGCTCCGAAGCTGTGGAATGAACCCCCACTGACAATCAAATGTGCAGGGTCCCTGCAGTGTTTTAAATGTTTACTAAAAACGCACCTTTTTAAGTAATTTGCTTTGTGTACAGAATTTCAGTAGTTTTATTAATTTTCTGGTGGTTTATCGTTTGTTCTACAGTTGTTTTATTGTTCTTTGTGGATGGATTTTTCAATCGTTTCTGGTGGTTTTTTATTCCATTGTTCGTTTTAAAATTGTGAAATTTTGTGAAAGTATTATGCATTAGTTTTAACTGTCACAGCTGGTCTGTTTTATATAATCAGTGTGTTATTGATCAGGATTTTAAGTGTACAATGAATTAGTGTGTATTATTATTAAGGATTAAGTTGCTACTTTGTAAAGCGCATTGAAGAATCTTTGATTGATAATGCGCTATATAAATGCGGTTTTATTATTATTATTTAATTGATCTTATGAGAAGAGACTTTCTCTGAGCAAGATAGCGACCGTCATTGAACTTTTGGCGGGAACCCTAGCGCCATCTTAGTTTCCTTGGTTTAGTATATTTGCTTTTCCGAATAAGTTCATTAATTACTTTGTATAAGGTTTATGTTTTAATACCATTCTTCATTTGTAATTCATTGTTAATTGTTTTACTCATTCAAACTCTGGACGAAGACGTAGAAACACCAACTTATACTTTCGTCCGTCTTCTTGTCATTACAGAATAAAAGATATACACCGAATACACTATAACTGTATTGACTGTGCCGACTTCCTCTTAAAGCCATTAATAATTGGCCCGACCAGAAGGGTCACATATACAAAATCCATTTGGGTTCTTGGAATACTATATACACAAAGATAACACATCATTGTTTTGGGAAGACTATACTTTATTCCCATCTTCAATTAGCACACCATACAACCAGCCTTCAAATTCAATGGTCAGTGACGATTTCGTGAACAAAAAAACATAATACGGTTTGTTTATCAGGAATAAACGCTTAATGTAGCTGTTGCAAGCAAATTAAACTTCAAATTATTTTACTTTTGTCTGACAGTGCTTTGGCTGTAAGCGTTACTCGTTTATGTGTTTATATATTTTGCTTTATTTAGCCAGAGTAATAAGCGATAACATTTAGCATGGGATACAGGAAAGCTATATTAGCGTTTAAACAAAAATTGCACAATTAGCGTTAAAGGGGCTGTGTAGTCATGATCAAAGTAGGCCTGTGGCTGTACATGTAATTATGAGCTCTCACCCAGTTACTACGCGCGCGCCCTCCTTCCCCACCCCCTATGGACAGTGCGCAAGTATGCTGTAACTGGTTGAGAGGATCCGTGTACATACCGTCCAATCAGTTAACTTTTCAAAATTGTCTAAAGAAAAAGGAAAACGAACCTTTTACCGTTCTTTAATTTGTGAATGAAAAAGGAAAAACAAACCTTTTACCCTTTACCGTTTTTTAATCTTCAAAAGGAAAAAAAAACACGATCCCCTTTACCCTTTTCCGTTTTTAAATTTTCAAAAGGAAAAAAGGAAAAAACGAACAATATACCCTTTACCGTTTTTGAATCTTTAAAGGAAAACAATTTTAAAATGGTAACTGATTGGACGGTATGTACACAGATCTAAGAGTTCCTCATTCCATTATTTTGGGCCTGTTTTGATAATCCTTCATTTCTACGCGTGCTCTAACAGTAGTTTTGTTTTCTTCCCTGCAAAAGCAAACAACTTGATTCTCTCTTCGGCATTGGGCGAAAGTGAAGGTCACAATCATTGGATAGCATCGTGCAGTGTCTCAACTCCAGCCGTAGACGTCAATCACGACACTGGCACTTTCAAAATGATCGACTCTCCCGACTTTGTCGACAGCAGCTGCGCAGTGTACATGGACAGCGGCGCTTACGTGGACCTGGGTGACTTCGCAGACACTTGTGTTTCGGACCCTGATGTATGTACCTCAGAGATGGTATCTTGGTCCATTTGGCTCAAGTTAAACTCTACTGATCTGGCAAGCAATAACAAATTTTACATATCTGTTGGAGGGAGGACAAGAGGTGCGCATGGCATCACACTCCTTTATCAACATGGCCTTATACGATTCGGAGTCAGGAGTTATAAACGAAGGTTCAATGGATATTTTGGGTTGAAACCGCGCGACCGAGTACCAATAGACACATGGTTTCATTTCGTCGCAACTGTTGACTTAACTCATCAGGATGAAACTAACATTGTCAAAATATACCTCAACGGTCAAAGAGAGATTCCAGAGACAAACCCTATCAACGAGGACGTAAACGAAATTGACGGGTATACAAATCTCTTTTTTGGCCAAGTTACTCCTCGTACTGGGCAAGTTCCCGTCACATCAGATTACTGGGGTTCTGCAGCCTATAGTTTTATGTCGGTCTTTGACGGACTTTTGAATGACACCGAGATACGAAACATCTACGCCTGTGGGTCGATCGGTAAGGATATCTCACCATACTCTGCTTCCATTTTATTGAACCACTAAAAATAATTGTATTATTTTGTTTTATAGGTTTTTCCGTTCATTTCCGACCAAAAAGAAAAACAACAACGAAAACAGCATAGTTCTCTTTCATGCATTCGTACTAAAGCGCTTTTGCCTCTTAGGTTGAAAGTTTAATTCAGTTTCACTTTGAGGCATGCGAATTCAAAATGGCTTTATACCAAATTATAATTGAAGACGTTCTTTGTTGCCAGACTAAAGAAGCATGCAATTTAGCAGAGTAGGCGCAAAAAGAGATTTCTGCGCAAAGTTGCTGCGAATTTCTTTGTTGTTCAACCGATTGAATCAAACGATAAATCAGTTACACATAAAGTGAAAGTGACGGCTTTTTTGAAGAGCTTTCAAATTTGCGCAAAATAGAATAACGCGACGTTTAAATAGGGCTCTTACTTGCCGAAAATAATTGGAAAAACCTATAATAACAAACGCAGACAAGTTTTATCCCCACAATTGATCAACACGTGTATGTAATTAGTTAAATTTAACAGCCACAGAGCGTGGACTTTCTGCAGGCACGGTTTTTACACAACTCAATAGACCCCCTTGCATATGAAGTCACAAGCCTAAACAGCGCCCTCACTGAGGTCAAAGGAAGGCCTATCATTGGGTGAGAGTTGTGCGTGGCGCTTACACGCGCGCACTTTTCCATTGTTTGGCTTCAGAGATGGCGGCTAATGCAAGGGGTCTATAGAGGAAACCGTTAAATCTCTTAGAGATTGCACTGTCTGATTTGTATTAACCTTTGATATGAAGAAAGAGGGTACATCTGAAAACTTGTTCAGCTTGTATTTGTATAATTCTAAAAGTTATCTGGAAATTATAACACATTTTGTTTCAAATTTCTCTTATGACCAGTGCCGTTAAGGAAACATGTTGATATATTGGTCTATATATTCAAGTGTTCGTTTATGTGTTTTACTTATTTATTTATTATTTCACTAGCTTCAATTATTATTATTATTAATATTATTATTAATATTATTATTAATATTATTATTATATGTATATTTACCCAGTCAGTTTCCCTTGTGGTCCATTACTTGATATATGATATATATAAAAAAGTCGCATCCCCTTAAGGTGATCCCCGGCTGCCGCTTCCCAGGTTGTATCGTATGGGTGTGATCCCTGGCTACACGGCAGTTTGCGGTTGAATGGCTTTCTGACTGGCACCCCCCGAACAAAGATATTGACAAAATAGGGAGACCGCCAACATAGGGCTAGATAGCTCAGTTGGTAGAGCGCCGGCACGTTAAACCGGAGGTCGTTGGTTCAAATCCCACTCTAGTCAATTTTTCTTTGTTCAACCCAAAATCATTTTATATATATATATGTTTTTTGCTCTTCAATCTACGACAGCTTTGGACCTCCAGATACGCTCATTGTTTGCTAATAAGACCATCACTCCACAAGACATCCATCGTTATGAATGCCGAGCTAGCGGCATAGCGGCCCTTATGACTAGTCCTGACATATCATGGAAGGTGTACTACAAAGAAGGCTACTGGAAGAGTTTCAACACCAGCTCGGTGGATGAAGACGTCCAAATCACGTTGTTCTCGGTTTCTCCTTGCATCGTGGAGTCTGTCTTGGTGATGAATCCGAGCCGCTGGGCTGGCTCTGTAGGGGAAGTAATCTCTTGTTCAGCCAGCTTCGGCCCGTCGAATGCATCGGTTTCCATCTATCAAGGTATGTATTGAAAGGGACTACATATTTTTGTTTACTGTAAAACAAAAATATATACATAAACTTGTTATACATACCGATCAACAACAGCAGATTTAAAATGAAACGATTGAAACAATAGACCCCTTGCATACGCTAACCCCAACCATAACCCTAACCCACAAGGGTTGTTGGAACTATAGGGGTGTCGGAGCAAAGAGCAGCCACCCTATTTCCAATACATTTACACCAGCCATTCGAACTCGTTGTCAACACTATGCGAAACTCGTGCAAACAAAACTGATGTATGACTTCATCAGGACTTCATCACCATTTTAAAATATAGACACGATCTTTTGTGTATACAATTCTCTACTTTGTATTGTACATTTTCATATTTCCTTATTTGTTTACAACAGGAAAGAACAGAACGATCGGTTACGCCGACAATGACAATACGGGTAAATTTTCTTTTGCTATTGTTTTAAAATATCATAATTATAACGCGTGTTTATATGTCAGTAAAGATACTTGTCTCTCAAAATATGTCTTTTTCGATTTAATTTCCTCTGCAGGTTTCTTGTTCACCGGCAACGGGGTTCACTTCAGAAATTACAATCGTCCATTCACAGGAGACAAGGACAATACGACAAAATTGCCGTATATTTGCGAAAAGGCTCTGCGCTTTTAACCCTCCGGGCCAGAAGTTCGTAGAACGGGTGAACTAGTACGAGAGTGTATGTGTTTAAAAGACACAGACATTCAAATAAGTACAAAAGACTTGGCCAGGGTCGAAACACAAGCCCATAAGCATTGTTTTTCCATTAAAATAATGGTATAGACTACAGTAGTTTTGGAACACTTTTGAACGCAAGGTGGCAGCTGACTCACCTGGTAGCTTAATTCCCATTGTTTATGCAGTTCTGAACTTGTACACGTTTTCAAGAACAGTATTTGCTTGGTAAATCTGAACCTGCACACATTTTCAAGAACGATAGATACTACCGAGGAAATCTGCTATAGTGTCTCTATAAGTCATCCAGTAGTACCATTTTTGTGTTTGTAGGGACATCAATTAGTACGCCCTCCGTGTTGCTGTAACAGACATTAGTGTAATTAAATTATTTAATGTCTGCATAGTAAGTATAATGCTGGGTGTTTTTTGTACACATTAAAATAATTTTTTCGTTCTTTGTTTCGATGGTTCATATTATTTGGTGTTGTCATTGTCATCAGTATGAGGTTTTTAAAATAACTTTATTAGTAGCAGTTAGTTATGTTCTCATAGTTACAAAGCCTGGAAAAACATAATTCGTTTTATTCGATCCAAAGATTTCCAATATAGACAAAACCAACAGTATAACGACAATAGGATATTAAAGTAAGTGTAATAAGTTTACGTCAAACGACCGATTTGATTTCAATACGCACTTACAAGTAAAAAGATGAATCAATATCCAAATGTTGCCTTCTTTCTAAACTGGTAGAATGCGTTACTTCGTGAATGCAATAATTTTCATTGTCAAATAATTGTAACAACCAATATTTAACTTTTTGAAAATTCCAGTTTGGTATGTAGTGCAATCTTTTAAGGATTATGTAAATACATGTTTCAATGCTTTCGTTAATATAAAAACATATGTATTCAATTAATAATTAAACAAATTTAAGATAAAGCCGTCGTTTCTTTTTGTTTAGGTGTGATTTTTGTCAATTACCTTCTGTACGCTAAAAGTGAGATCTATTTATTTTGATAATAACGTCCGTGTCAATGACATGACTTTTCAAGGATTTTGTAATCGGATTATCTTTATGGTTATTATAGTAACAAGTATGTCGATTGATACTTGCGTCGTATGCCAAACCTTTCCGTTCAGAAGCCTTTGCCTGGTCTCACTATAAGTCGAATTCGATCAACTGATGATTTCATCGGGAACTGTGTTCGATCTTCAAGACCCAAAGGCTCTGGATCAGAACACTCGTTACATGGGACATGCCACAAACAATAACACGTGTTATGAATGATAGGAAATCGTGACTTAAAGGCACTGAACACCTTTGGAAATTGTCAAATACCAGTGTTCTCACTTGGTATATCCCAACAAATGCATAAAATAACAAGCCTGTGAAAGTTTTGGCTCAATTGGTCATCGAAGATGCAAGAAAATTATGAAAGAAAAAACACCCTTGTTGTACAATTTGTGTGCTTTCAGATAGGAGTGAGAAATTACATCTTTCTCAAAAAAATACGTTACTTCAGAGGGAGTCGTTTCATACAATGTTTTATAATATCAACAGCTCTCCGATGCTTGTTTACCAAGTACGTTTTTATGTCATATTTATTTTGAGTCATTACCAAACGTGTACGACACCTTTAAAGAGCCACTATTTTGTAGTTTCATGACTCAAATAACGCAGAATACGGAGCCCCTACAAGGGCAGGTGAAAAACAATTGTTAAAAATAAAAATATGTTCGTTCCCTCGTTCATTCGAGAGAAAAAAATTCGAGGAAACAAAATAGTTTTGGGAACGAAATAAATTGTTTTTACGGAACGCCTTGAGCACCTTGATTTGGTCGATTTTGACGTATTTAGGAGGTAGTCAACGACTATGATGAACACGAAAGGAGCAAGTAAATCACCCTGCAACCCAGTGGATTCATCAAATAAGGTTATGAGATATTCCCATTCACCATTACAGTGCTTCGATAATTAAGATACAGGGCTTGAATGGCATTGACCAATGCTTTGGGTATACCATAGTGGCGTAATATGGAAAACATACAGCTCTGTTGATCGAGTCAAAGGCTTTCTTGAAGTCAACAAAAGTGGCAGAGAGAGGAAGTTGTTGGTCTTTAAATCCCTCAATAACCCTTAGAAGGATGTGTATATGCTATGCGCAACAGCGGCCGGGACGGAAGCCGGTGTCATATGGAAACTCTTTTCCCCGGAGATTATGTCCCCCAGGGGAAATTGCCGATGCGCTGCAGGGGGATAATTCAAAAGAGGGCGCTATCAAGAGAGGTTTGTACACAGTTCGCCGTATGCATGGGGGGGGGGGCAGAATCTCCGGGGGACAAAATCTTCAGCTGCACACATCATGGAATTATATTTGGTGCACCACACTGAATAAACTCCCGGAATAACCAATGCTAAATGCAAAATATTCAAAAATACGCTTCGGAGATGAGCAAATAAAACGCTTAATAATTTAAACGATTATAATAATGTTTTGTTGGTTTTGTCAAGATTCGTCAATCATCGTATGAACTTGAGAAACCCAAAAAGCCTAAAGTTTCCTTTCATAGAACTCTGTTTTTTTGTCAGGCATTCAACGCGTGATACCCAAGGCAAGCCTCTCATAATTAGTTGTTTCTGCTGGCAATTGTCACGTTTTCAAGCTATAAAAGAGTTGAATAATCTTACCAAACCTTGACGCTGTCGTAATTTTTTTTTTAGAATACGTGGCTCAATAAAACCACCACTCTCCCTTCCTGGCATGGCCGGAAATATTCCATGGTTTCCCTTTTCATTCAATGGAGGTTTTTTTGCAAAAAATAACTAAACTCATTTGGTTTAGCGACAGCCGGACGGCAACGGCACTTCTCATAATGAGTTGTTTCTGCTTGTAATTGTCACATTTTCAACTTAAACATAAGTTGTATAACCAGGCACAACCTTGACGCTGTCGCCAAGAAATTTAGAATACGTGGCTCATTAAAACCATCGCTCTCCCTTTCTGGCATGGCCGGAAACGTTTCCATGGTTTCCTTTTTCATTCAACGGAGCTTTGTGCAAAGAATATTTTAAATCATTTAGGTAGCGACAGCCGCACGACACCGGCACTTCTCTTAATAAGTTGTTTCTGCTTGTAAATGTCACGTTTTCAACATATAAATAAGTTGTATAGCCAGGCCCAACCTTGACGCTGTCGCCAAGAAATTTAGAATACATGGCTCAATAAAACCACACTCTCCCTTCCCGGCATGGCCGGAAAAGTTTCATGTTACCTTTATCTTTCCGCAACAAAGCACTTTGCTAAAAATATTTTTTTTAAGTTTAATCATTTGGGTTTGCGACAGCCGTACGGCACCAGTGATCTTTTTTATGTAGGCCTACTTGGCGTAGAAATTGGATTGTAATGTTTTAAGAATCTAAACATTTTTAATTATTCTGACGAAAACTCACCTTTAACACTCAATGATGCCATGGGACACTTCCCCCCCCCCCCCCAAAAAAAAAAAAAAAAAAAAAAAAAATCAACATTGCCTCCTTAGACCCACAACCAAGTAGTATGGAAAAGGGAAGTTACCCTGGGTTGGTCTGTTGACTAACACAATAATTCAATCAATGACCTCCCCTTTAAGAATTCCCACAGGGCTCGTGTATTAGCCTTCGCCTAGCCACCCCTGGCTGTAAATAATTATGTCTTCGCCAGATGGCTTACAGCTGGCTTGATCGGTTGGAATTTGGTTTGGTGCGGCCAGAGGCTCTTATCTGATGTTTCAGAGAATTTGAAAGGATTATGTTTACCGAAAACTACTTAACATGCTTACTATAAAACGGACAGTTGAAAACAGTCCGATAGTGTAATCGTGTGAGGTTTTTTTTTTTCTCATGCTGTCTCGACAGGTTAATCAATACATACACTTAAATAACTTAATAGTTGGATCCAGTTCTCCCAATATAAGGTCAAATAATGTTAAATGATATTTCTTCAGTGACATCGATTTACAAATAAAGATGTGTTTCAAGATATCTGTGCTCTACCAATTTTTATTTTCTTTGTCGATTAAATACCTTTAATCTCACAATTTGGCTTGGTAACTGGCCTATAGTAAATATTGGCTGAAGGGGTAAAATTGCCATTACCTTCGGCGTTTGCCTGGGTGTTCGGTTGTCCATCTGAACTGGGGTGGAAGGGTGGGTGGGGAGTTGCCTCTTGGGGAAAGATAACATTGGATTGTTTTGGGGTTGAAAAGGTCAAAGATTAGTGTCGTGGTGGTAAGTTATAATGTTGATAAATGGTTTCTGGACCGTAACTCCAGTTAGAAGTACCATTTGATTTTTAATTTAAGTGGGGGTTTCGGCCTTACCGCCGAAACCACCTTTGTTTTCGTCGAGATTTTTTTTTATTTTTTTTATATTTTTTTTTATTTTACCATTCGAAAAAAAAAAATCATACCAGTGAAATTTGTCGTCGTTCGATCTCAATAACTACAGTCTTAAAACACACAAAAGACACATGTAATGAAAGCGTGTGCTCCTACTTAGATCCAGCAGCAGTTGTTTCGAGTGTTTTTCGTTCATTTCTTGGCGATATTACTGATTTTAAAACGCCCGTCCAAAAAGCACAATCGCCGTGTCTGTGTGACAAGTAATTGACGCTGTACGTAGCATAAAGGCTGTAATCACACACACAGCCTGTGTACACACAGATCACACAGATAAGGCTGCTGCAATACATGTACAGTTGATAACTTTGTGCATAGTGTGTGCATGTACCGCACAAACAAGCACGAAATTGGGCTAATAAAACTGTTTTAACTAGTTTAGTTTGAAAGTCAATTTATAAAATCAATTTATATTTTACAAGATTGAAAAACTGTCTGAGATTTTAACTTGCTGTTCTTGTTTAGCGAAGTTTCGGTTTCTTGCTGTTGCATTAAATATTGATCGCGCAAATGTTTTAGCTTTTCAGTTGCGGTGGGGGGTTTTTCTGCTGAAAATGCACATCAAGCACTTGTAAAACTCAATGGATCAGTATGTTTTTTATGAAGATTTCACATGAATTGATGATTGCCTACTTAGTATGGAATCTGCTCCGTTGTTTAAACCATGCAAGCCTCCTAATCCCACCATTGTCCGGAGTTTGGAATGAACAACCTGCTCGCTGAATCGTGACTCCACTTTCGGATTAGTATTGCTAGTGATAGCGTCCAGTTAGCACCTCTATTGATTGTCTTACAATACAAGCCATAAATAACGATTTTCAGGTTGTTAAAGGTATTCCCTTTGTTGGTTTTTTATCATTCTCGTTACAAAAGGGTTGAAAACAATGTTTTGTTCGTAACGGGCCGACAAAATTACCTCGTTGTAACCGTGTCCTCGCTATACCGTGCTCGTATAATCCATATTTAAATGCATTGAAACACGCACGGGCAGTTCGGGACCGACAAAAAACCTCGTATTAATTAACAGAACCTCGTAATATGCGAGCTCGTAATAACGGGAGTCGACTGTAATCTCTGTGCCATTGTTCCTTTACAGCACATGTACTTTATCTTTCATTTTTAGTTTTACGACATATTTTAGCTCCTCACAAGTGCCACATTCATAACATTTCATCCTCCCACATGACCCGAACTTACACCGGTCCATCTGTTCCAAACCGGAAATTCAAATACAATAGAAATTTCATCATAAAAAAGCGCTTTAAAGCGACAGGTTCCATTTTCATCAACTTGACCCACAATCGATCGCCATCATCGGGACTGTGACAACTTATAAATTAACAAACTACAGTACGTCACCAAGACATCATTCAATTCTTAATAGTTCGCCTTCTTAAAGCCGAAACCCCAGTATCTGTTCGTAACAAATTCAGTTCTAGTTTATATTTGAATTTGTTTAAATATAGTGTCTGATTTAAATTAATGTTAATAGTTTATGCATCTTTTATCACAAAGTTATTTAAATACCTATGGATAAGTGTCCAGAGTCGTTAGCATAATATACATATCAAAACAAAACACAAAGTAAGTGAAAACCTATTTTGTTTCTACATATTAGTTTATCAACACACAAACTCATCATTTGACAGCAGTTGAGCATGGTATTGTGTTTGTAGTGACTGTAACTTCTGAAACTGTCACAGAAAGCTAATGAATAATGCCAGCATGCACACATGGGGGACCTGCTTCCAAACAGAACACTGTGTGCATGGTATCGTGTTTGTATTGACTGTAATTTCTGAAAATGTCACAGAAAGCTAATGAATAATGCCAGCATGCACACATGGGGGACTTGCTTCCAAACAGAATACTGTGTGCATGGTATCGTGTTTGTATTGACTGTAATTTCTGAAAATGTCACAGAAAGCTAATGAATAATGCCAGCATGCACACATGGGGGACTTGCTTCCAAACAGAATACTGTGTGCATGGTATCGTGTTTGTATTGACTGTAATTTCTGAAAATGTCACAGAAAGCTAATGAATAATGCCAGCATGCACACATGGGGACTTACTTCCAAACAGAATACTGTGTGCATGCAGGTATCGTGTTTGTATTGACTGTAATTTCTGAAAATGTCACAGTTACCATCAACGAGTGAAGGTTGATTTTATTTTCTAGCTGTTTCAGTCTTCCGTATTTTAACTACCTTCAATTAATAATAACACAAACAAATTCAAAATGACACACTCAAGCAATCAATTAGGCTGACAATGATGCTGGACTGTTTACAAATGTGAATGTACATAGTAATGAGCTGTATTTAGCTAGGATTGGTCAATGGTCCTGGTGAAATAAAGTGCACAAAACCCAAAACCACAACCAGTAACCTTGCAAATTTAAGAGTTGAACAGTCTTTTAACAATCTTATTTTATTTTGAGAAAACATATGTTGAAGTATGTTTAGGGATAGTCAGTTCAGTTTGCCTGTTTTTCTTTTTCTTTTTTTAAGATGGCTCCCTTAAATATAATAACTAGGCCCCATGACCTCATCCTACATTGTAAAGAAACAAATCCACATTCCCTGCCATTTTCAAGCTATCCTGGACAATTCATTTCAATCAAAAATCATTAATTTTTTCCTCAACAAAATTTACACTCTTTTCTCCTTCAGAAATAAACGAGTTATTTTGTTGTTATCCAGTTGGGTAAACAAAACAAAACAAGAGCAAACTAAAAAAAAAACAATAAGCAGTTTAAATACCCCAATTCCTCCTTATGACTGATTTCCATTATCATCATAGATTGCTTTATTCAATCTTCATGAAATACAAAAAGCACTGTGAAAGCCTTACTGAGTAAGTCAAATCAAGGCTGGATGCTGTTTTAAAAAGCCATGCAACCTATGTTTTTGTCTGATTGAATGGCACCTCATGACTGAAATGGCCTCGTCATAAACCAGTGTGTAATGTTGAGGTGAAATACACAAACCTGTGTATATACATGAAGTAAAACAAGTTTTGAAACAGTTTTAATCAGTCCCTGCCTGGGAATGATAAGCTGATGAAACTCTTCTTAATTCCGTATTATTATTTTTTTTCATTTCTTGGTGTTAAGTCCAAAGTTCATCTCTTCGTTTACATCTGCATGTCGTTCACTCTTGCAGCTTATACCATTATCTGAAAACTGCCTGTTTTCACTTTCAGCAATCCATAACAAACTACTTAAAGGTATCCTACTGGATTGGTAGAGCTGACAGAAAAGTCACAGACAGTGTTCATGTTTTGCAAAGATCAGCAAAAAGTGGATAGCAGACTGGTGACAGTGCAGTATGGTGTCACCGTAGGCCTTTCTTGATATTCATTCATCATTGTATACCCAAAATGAGGATACCGATACAGTGCCAACAATACACCAATCCAGTACGCTCCAGCCCATTCTTTATTGACCATTCACATCCACGAAATATGTGACCACCATTTGGCGCTGCGCCTGTAGCCTCATTTAACATATTTATTATTGCGTCGTGCATATCTTAAGAAAGGCGTATACCTATACAATAACAAGCTGTGCCTGATTGGCTGTCACCCAGCCATCCAGCCACATAGGCCTAGAGGTAATACGAGAGTGTAATGCTTAAAAAGGTTAACAATTGTGAAATTGGGACGCAAATATTTTTAATTATACACTGATAATACAACATATAAACACAACAGACTTGTCTGACGTTTTCCTGTCACAGCTCAAAACTGGTTTTATTGAACCCACAAGGGCATGTCAAATTTGCCCATATCAATTAAATAGCCAAACGGGCAATTTGCCCAAAATAGTAATGCAAAGAAAATTGGGCAATTCATGTTCGCCTCAAGGTATATACAAACAAACAACGGCAGGCTTGCCCACCATGACAAACGGACCTGAGGTCGATTTCACAAAGAGTTAGGACTAGTCCTATCTCGAGTTAGGACGAGTAACTCGTCCTAACTCGGGACTCGTCCTAGGAACGATTTCACAAAAGATAGGAAGGGTTGAACGCGTCCTAATTACCTTGGAAACGGCCCCGAACCCGTCCTAACTTAGGATCGGTACGAAGGTCGTCCTAGCGATCGCGAAAAATTGACAAACTCTCCGTTGTTTTTTTCTTGTTATTAAAGCCAAACCTATTGAAAATGAATAAAAAAAATCGAACAGGCAAGCGAATTAAACAAGGAATTGTTTATTAAGCCTTGTTTATTTATTGGAAAACATCAGAAATCAGACTGCAATAAGTTACGAGATCGTCACCGTAGAGCCTAAAAAATAGAATGTACATAGCGAATACGACGGACGGAGGACAAAATCATCACATTCACGGCACCTTCTTTACAGTTTTTTCGCCCAAATTACATTTTCTCCCTCCTTTTAATCAACAAATATGCACAAACCAGCTTACCTCAGCTCTATATAATCACACACATTGATTGTTCCCTCTCAAAGGCCTAAAATCAACCGTAAACTATCAACATTTTGTCGCCAAAGCGAAAACAAAATGGCGACATTTTTTTTTTCTTCTTGAATCTGTGCTGCAGAAGGTTCAGATGGCCGTTTCATTAACGAAGCAATAAAACAACCAAACAGCCGTGCATACTTTTGGCTGACCACGAAGGTTCAGACGGCCGTTTCATTAACGAAGCAATAAAGCCATCAAAAAGCCGTTGCATTAGCATTTTCAGCCTCGTCCGAGAACTATATTGTGGTTTTATATTATTTACGACTCGTCCTGCTTAGGACGGGTTTTGTGAAATCGATCCTAGGATCGATCTTAGCTAGGATCGATCTTACGGCTGGGACTCGTCCTAAGTCCTAGGATCGATCCTAAGTTAGGATGGGTTTTGTGAAATCCACCCCTGGTCCAACATGACATCACAAACGCACGGGCAACGAGCGGCCACAAAAACGGGCAACGAGCGGCCCACGGGCAACGAGCGGCCCACATAAACGGGCAACGATCGGCCCACGGGCAACGAGCGGCCCACATAAAACACGGGCAACGAGCGGCCCACGGGCAACAAGCGGCCCACGGGCGACGAGCGGCCCACATAAAACACGGGCAACGAGCGGCCCGGGTTGATCAAACCCTTACATTATCTATACAGCCTTGCATGGGATTGAAATTTCCACCGGTTGAACCACCGGTCGGAATATTAGCCCCGTCTGAACCGACGGGTGCTAAAAGCATGCTTACAATTTCGGCTGTAGTCATTTAAACAATTATTGGTAAATAGTACAAAATTAGGCAATGTGAGACCTAATCCCATACAAAAACAGGCCCGACTGAGCCATTGGGACTTTTTCCTTTTAACAGAGTGAAATATATGCATTGATGCTATTAATAGTAACATGTATTCAAATTATTGCTGAAATTGTTAGGCATTTAGTCAATATGACTGTTATGCCTAGTATCTGTTTGGTCATTAAGATTTATGTCACAATTATACTACTACATTGATCTGGGACAGCTCACTATATGCATAATTCGTTGGTCAGTGTGCTTTGCAGCCCAAAACTTCAGAACCAAACACGAAGGTTGGAGTAGGGGACGGAGGTGGTTTGAAAGATCCGGTTCAACTAAAAGCTGTAACGAAAGTGATTCGACTTTTGTGTCAGTGTCCGTTCGCCAAGTTGTCATTGTTATAATTGGTCCTGATTGGTCCAGACTGGCCAATCGTTGCGAACCTTTGGGATACTGTGCATCCCTGTGGTGAAAGTAATTTCAGTGTTACGTAACCACTATGTGAGTGAGACAACGGAGGGCGCTATCCAGGAAGTGTATTCAGAGCCGTATATTGAGAGAGTTGCGACAACTTGCGATTAGAAGCCATTTTGTCTCCAAAAAATGCATTGGCGAATACAGGGTGCCAGACTAGTCTGCCCATTGGGTTGTGCTGCATTTGGGAACAAAATGGCGTCCAGCAACCACGTGACCGGAGAAAGCTGGTCCCTCCATGTCGCAACTCTCTCATTACACAGCTCTGAGTGTATTGCAGCGTATAAGACATTTTATCGCGGAGATATAAAATGGAATATAGCTATAAATTGGGTGGAATTATTATGTTTAATCTGTTTGGGCTTCATCAGATAAAAACAATGCTCGCTCTGCATATTTCCAGCCATGATATTACGTTTTATAAATATTCAAGTATACTGACCATTAATTTGTTAAAACTGGAGTTGATTATTGTAAAATTAAACATTCACCATTATGCACACCCTCACACTGGCTTGTGGTTTTGGCGGAGTACGAACCTAACAGAAAATAACATTAGTAATTCTTCAAAATAATTAATTTCCAACTGCATTTGGTACGTTCATATGATGTTTTCTTTAAGTTTGTCCTGTATTTTCTTGTTTATAATCATGGAATATTGTAACTAGTCATTTAATTCACAACAAATTACTCGCTAAAATCGGGGGTCAAATTCACACAACATTGACAAGTTATAGGAAGGCATAATAGACAGTGGCGTAGCGGGGGCAGGAGGCGGGAGCCCCCTACCCGCTCAGAACCCTTGACCCCTCCCCACCCCCCTCTTACCCCCAAATGAGCTCTGGAAATGCAATGAGATCGGTTGGACACCATGAAATAGAAGCCCCCCCCCCCATGATTTGCCCGCGCTTGCCCCCCCCCCCAAATGAATATGTCCATAGTTACGTCAACTGCACATAGATCCCCCTCCTCGTTCAAGTGGTAAACATGGTGGCCTATGCCTACTGTACGAACAAGCAACGCCTATGAATCAACAAAGGCCTAGTGATACAAAAATAAGTATTCTACCGAATTCCAAAATCTACTCCGCGGCATTGAATTCATAGCAATACAGTTCACAATAACAAATTTACACTGCAAAGTAGTGCCTCAATACTGGACGCTATTGCTAGCAATACTAATCCGAAACTGGAGTCACGATGCAGCGAGCAGGCTGTTAATTCCAAACTTCGGACAATGGTGGGATTAGGAGGCTTGCATGGTTTACAAAACGGGGCAGATTCCATACTCAGTAGGCATTCATCAATTTATGTGAAATCTTCAGAAAAGATACTGATCCATTGAGTTTTACAAGTGCTTGATGTGCATTTTCAGCAGAAAAAACCCCCACCGCAACTGAAATACTAAAACATTTGCGCGATCAAAATTTAATGCAACAGCAAGATTTCCCTGGTATCCCGCGTTAGCAATGAACCATCTAGCAAACACCGGTGGTTACAAATGAAAATCAAGATTGTATTTATTGACTGCTGCGACCATGCTGCGACCGAAGTTTTGCACCGAAACTTCGCTAAACAAGAACAGCAAGTTAAAATCTCAGACAGTCTTTCAATCATGTAAAATGCAAATTGATTTTATAAATCGACTTTCAAACTAAACTAACTCAGTTAAAACAGTTCTATTAGCCCAATTTTGTGCTCGTTGTGCGGTACATGCACACACTATGCACATAGTTATCCACTCTATTGCAGCAGCCTTATCTGTGTACACAGGCTGTGTGTGATTACGGCCGTATGGTACATACGGCGCCAATAACGTGTGATGTACACAGACACGGCGATCGAGCTTTTTGGACGGGCGTTTTTAAATCAGTAATATCGTCAAGAAATGAACAAAAAACACTCAAAACAACTGCTGCTGGATCTAAGTTAGAGCACAAGCTTTCATTTGAAGTGTCGTTTGTGTGTTTTAAGACTGTAATTCCTGAGATCGAACGATAACAAATTTCACTGTTTAATGCTATGAGAAATTTTCGAGTGGAAAAATAATAATAATACGAAACGAGAACTGAATTTGTTACGAACGAATACTGGGGTTTCGGCTTTAACAAGGCGAACGATTAAGAATTGAGTAATGTCTTTGTTGGCGTTATGTTGTTTGGTAATTAGTCCCGATGATGCAATCGATTTTCCACCAGACGTGAAAGAGTTAACGAAAATGGAACCTCTTGCTTTAGGGCACTTTTATGATGCAATTTCTATCACACAATCTTGTCATTGTGATGGCCAAAACAATAACTATCCCTTTAACGCTTCCGTATTTAATAATAATTAACTTGACACCTGATCACAATGACGACAACTTTGAGATTTGTCCCCGTGCAATGCCTTCGAACAAAAACACGTTGACAGAAGGCGCTATGAAAGGGGTGGTAACATAATGATTATAAGTAATTGAAAGCATATGGGCAAAAAGGCCGTTCAAAAATATAATAATAAATTAAAAACTAAACATGAAAAGTTACATGTGCCGTTAGTGTGTTCAAATACTGCCTTCTGTAATTCTTGTGTCCATGAGAATTGTTTTACACGAGTAGAAATAGGTGTCTATAGGGTTGTGGTGAACGAAATATGCTAAATAATTGATAACCCTTTGGGCGCTAAGAAATCTGAGATATTAATAGACAACTTTGCAAATACTCCGTGCGCATGCTTTAGCCGTGGAATGAGGTGCATACTTGTCTACTTAGCGATCAATTGTGTCGCTAACTACACCAGCATGCACCTCATTCCACGGCAAATGAACGCGTACTGAGTATTTGCGAAAAAGTTTATGGTCAGCCTGTATAGCACCCTCTTGTGTTTCCCTATTTCCACGCTCTATATCCTGCCATCGTTAGATAAATCATAAATGGAAGGATCAAAGGTCAGTACGATATCGCGTTGCACGCTGACGGGCTCTCTATACATGGCTGTGTAACAGGACCGTATCACTACGAACAGTGTCTACGCAAGATCACACACGGAGAAATCGTACAATTCTTTAAAAAAATACGTTTCTAAATCGGTAATATCGCCAAGAAATGAATGACAAACACTCGAAACAACTACTGCTTGATCTAAGTTGGAGCACAGGCTTTCATTTGATATAATGTTTGTGTCTTTTTAATTCTGTACTTCCTGAGATCGAACGATAACAAAATTTCACGTGTCAATGCTTTGAGGATTTTCGGAAAGAAGTATAAGAAAAAAAGAACGAGAACTGAATTTTGTTTCGAACAAATACTGGGGTTTCGGCTTTAAAAAGGCGAACGATTAAGAATTGAGTCATGTCTTGGTGGCGTAATGTAGTTTGCAATGCCTTCGAACAAAAACACATTGACAGAAGGCGCTATGAATGTGGCGGTAACGTAATGATTATTAGTAATTGAAAGCATGGGAAAAAAGGCCGTTCAAAAATATAATAATACATTAAAAACTAAAAATGAAACGTTACATGTGCCGTTAGTGTGTTCAAATACTGCCTTCTGTAATTCTTGTGTCCATGAGAATTGTTTTACACGAGTAGAAATAGGTGTCTATAGGGTTGTGGTGAACGAAATATGCTAAATAATTGATAACCCTTTGGGCGCTGACAAATCTGAGAATGGTCAGCCTGTACATGCTGTATAGAACCCTCTTGTGTTTCCCTATTTCCACGCTCTATATCCTGCCATCGTTAGATAAATCATGAATGGAAGGATCAAAGATCAGTACGATATCGCGTTGCACTGACGGGCTCTCTATACATGGCTGTGGAGGAGGACCGTATCACTACGTAAAGTGTCTACGCAAGATCACACACGGAGAAATTGTACAATTTCAAAAAATACGTTTCTAAATCGGTAATATCGCTAAGAAATGAATGAAAAAACACTCAAAACAACTACTGCTTGATCTAAGTTAGAGCACAGGCTTTCATTTGATGTGTTGTTTGTGTCTTTTATAGGCTGTAATTATTGAGATCGAACGATAACAAACTTTCACGTGTAAATGCTATGAGCATTTTTTTTGAAAGAAGTATAAGAAAAAAGAAAAACAATCTCGACGATTACAAAGGTGGTTTCGGCGGATAGCCGAAACCCCCAATAATAAATTGATTCAATAAGTATCTGTTTCCATTAAATGCTTTCATATTTTTTACATGATTTGTACTTGTAGTAAAGAAAGAAAACCATTCGCCATGCACCATATTGCATGGTTGTGACAACATTGCCGACGTGTACGCATCGTTGAACCACGAGTAATTCAAGCATTATTTATTTCGTCTAAGTACTGCGTCAATAAAAGCAGGATGGTCATTAGGAAACGAAAAGATTCAATTTTAGATGTGTGAGGAAAACCCCAAAATGAGTAAGCCCACGCAATCAGATAAGGACTGACAACCCAATCTGCATACACGGCTCCGGACCGAGGTGGGTTTGGAAACAGGGTCCACAGATGGTAAAAAGCAGGGATAGAATCCACTGAGCCAGCCTAATTTGTAAATAATGTAAATGTTAGCTCGAATTCGTCAAGCAAAAGGCAGGGATAGAATCCACTGAGTCAGCCTAATTTGTAAATAATGTAAATTTTAGCTCGAATTCGTCAAGCAAAAGGCAGGGATAAAATCCACTGAGCCAGCCTAATTTGCAAATAATGTAAATGTTAGCTCGAATTCGTCAAGCAAAAGGCAGGGATAGAATCCACTGAGCCAGCCTATTTTGTAAATAATGTAAATGTTAGCTCGAATTCGTCAAGCAAAAGGCAGGGATAGAATCCACTGAGCCAGCCTAATTTGTAAATAATGCAAATGTTAGCTCGAATTCGTCATG
Organism: Plazaster borealis; assembly: GCA_021014325.1. Classification (NCBI taxonomy): domain Eukaryota; kingdom Metazoa; phylum Echinodermata; class Asteroidea; order Forcipulatida; family Labidiasteridae; genus Plazaster; species Plazaster borealis. Next base: position 7,938,463 of record CM037468.1, read on the forward strand.
CGAGGGTGTTTTTTCTTTCATCATTTTCTTGCAACTTCGATGACCAATTCACAGGCTTGTGAGAACACTGGTCTTTGACAATTACCAAACGTGTTCAGTGCCTTTAAACGTTTTTTGTTTGTTTTTTAGGAAAGCATTTTGTGATGTGCAATGAGTTTAACATTTTTCAGTGTTAACACGGTTTATATTTCATTGTGCACTTATTAAGTTTGTACCTTGGTTTGACAGTTTTGTGATGTGATCATGCAACTTTTTGTCTTAAGGCATTTGATTACATTTCGCATATTTTTACTGGTGTATTTTTGCTTAAACCAGCGTCTAGCCGGAGGCTTGTAGCGGAAGGCAAATGTTGTTTTCAATAGAACCGTTCTGTCAAATCCGGTCGTACTACATGTCATCCTGTATAAGAACCCCCCCCCCCTTGAGATTATATAGTCATCCATGGGGTTTAGTTCACTAAACAGGTCACCATCACCCTTTGCCGTCGGCAGTCCCCAATGACATGTCCACATACAACAAAATACATACCATTGAAACACGTATGATTTTCGCCTTTGCAAATTTGTACACGAACCTCGCATTTTATTTCTAGATAAGGTCTGCAGCCAACACAATGTAATCTATCCATCATCAGGCTACTACGAACTCTTTTTTTTTTTTTTTTTTTTTTTTTTTTTGGGGGGGAGCCTCGGGACGCAGGATTAAGCTATTCCTTGTGTAATTTTCGCACTGCACCCATTTACCCGGACCAATAACTTTAATATTAAAACCTTGTCCCAGTTAACCCAACCCACATCCCAGTTGGCCTTTTGGATGGTGACCATGTTCGGACACTAATGCGTTCTGATAACCCCTTGTGGTCTGCACGATAGGGTTTAGGTTTAAGGTTTGGTTTAGGGTTTAGGGTTTAGGGTTTAGGGTTTAGGGTTTAGGGTTTAGGGTTTAGGGTTTAGGGTTTAGGGTTATAGTTCAGGGTGTAGGGTTCAGGGTTAAGGTTAGGGTTTGGGTTAGGGTTAGAATGAGGGTTAGGGTTAGGGTTGGGGTAAGGGTAGGGTTGGGGTTAGGGTACCTATATAAATATATATATATCAAATAAAAAATAGGGAGACCGCCAACATAGGGCTAGATAGCTCAGTTGGTAGAGCGCCGGCACGTTAAACCGGAGGTCGTTGGTTCAAATTCCGTTCTAGTCAATTTTGTTTTTCAACCCAAAATCATTTATATATGTATATATATATATATATACATTGGCTATAATTTTCCCGCTTCTTTCTGGACCCTTCCCTTAATCCCTTTCCCCTCTGTTTTTCTATAAATGGATATGTATTTGTTTGTACTTGTTTTATGCCTCTGAAGAAGGTCCGGTCTGGATCGAAAGCTAAGGCCATCTACCCTACTCATTGTATATATATATATATATATACGTTAAACCGGAGGTCGTTGGTTCAAATCCCACTCTAGTCAATTTTTCTTTGTTCAACCCAAAATCATTATATATATATATATGTATATATATAATGAGTAGGGTAGATGGCCTTAGCTTTCGATCCAGACCGGACCTTCTTCAGACGCATGAAACAAGTACAAACAAATACATATCCATTTATAGAAAAACAGAGGGAAAAGGGATTAAGGGAAGGATCCAGAAAGAAGCGGGAAAATTATAGCCAATCAAAGTTTCTATTTCAGAAACAATTGGTAGCTATAAACCAATAGGAGTAAAGTGGTGAGGACAAAGGATGTATAGTATGAAAGGATGGATTACTGGACCATAAAAGTGGTAAATGCATTGTTCGATAACAATGCAGGGAAACATGAAAGGGTAGGATTGGAGAGTTGCATCAAGATGCAACTAACAATGGTCAATTAAAGAATAGCAAGATCAAAGGTAGGATGATTTTGAAAATAGGTGTGAGGGACCTGTGGAAAAAAAGGTTACTACATGAGATAGTTACAATTGACAGAAAAAAAAGAACTTATTGACATTGAACAACTTATTCAATTATTCAACTATTTCAATTAATTCAATTATTCAATTGTTTCAATTTCAATTATTTCAATTTTATTCAATTATTCTTATTCAATTATTCAATTATTCAATTTACATTGAACAACTTATTATAAACAACTTTTTGACATTGACAAAAAAAACGAGGGCGCTATCCTGGAAAATGTATTGCAGTGCATAAAACATTTTATCACGGAATGATTTTAACATTCCATGATAAAATGTTTTATGCACTGCAATACACTTCCAGGATAGCGCCCTCGTTGTCTCACTTACATGGTAATTACGCAACTGTGAAATTGCTTTCCCAGGGACGCACAGTATCCCCAAGGTTTGCAAGGATTGACCGGTCGGGACCAATCAGGACCGATCATAACAATAACAACGTGGCGAGCGGACGCTGACAGTAAATTTGAATCACTTCAGTTACAGCTTTTCTTTGAACTGGATCATTCAACCCACCTCCGTCCCCTACTCCAACCTTAGTGTTTGGTTCAAGTTTTGGGCTGCAAATTGCACTGACCAATTTGATAGAGTGAGCTGTCCAAGATCTATGTAGTAATATGAATAACAGTGACATAAATCACAAATGACCAACAAGAATAATAGGCATAACAGTCATTTTGATAAAATGCCTAAAAATGTTATCAATAATTTAAATACATGTTACTATTAAAGTCACCTGGAAATAGGTGTTTTTTTTTTTTTTTTTTTTTTTTACAGAAGAGTATATGTATATTAACAATAAAACAATTTGTTGAGTAATTGTTTGTCACGATTTATATGTTAAAAACATTGATAAAGTTGTTTGAGTGTGACTCCGCCCATCCCTTTTTGTGACGTCAATCGAGGCAGACTTCGCCGCGATCGAACATCGACCCCCCTCGAACTTGCCTGCATTTACGTAGTAGTGAGCTTGTACGTTTCGTTTGGTTATCCCCCCAAAAAAGGGATTTTTCGTGCATTTTTCCGGCAGTGCCGACCAGGTGTATTGCTGCTGCATGCAGCAAAACGACTAAAGATGGGGTCAGTTAGCATTTGTTTCCTGCAGATCCCAAATTTAGGCAGTTACGGGCATCGAAAGTCAGGCTACCGAGGGCAAAGTGGTCCGGTCCGACATCGTTTTTCAGCGCTGCAGCGAACATGTTTCTGGTGTTCGGATCGACTTGAGCTGTATGCCGCGCCGCGGCGCGCCGATCCGATTTGTCATCACGGGGCCGCTAAATCACCTCGTATTATCCGTGTTCTCATTATGATCGTGCTCGAATCTTCCGTTTTTAAGACATAGAAACGCGCATGGACAGTTCGGGACCGGTGAAAAACCTCGTATAAACGTCGACTGTACACTGTCCTAGGATTGCATTGGGTGGTGACGTCCGAATACGAAAACGCATCATACTGATCAGGTACCCAGACGTAATGTACAGGGCCAGACTACACATTTTCTCTTCAAATATCCCGCGCCTCGATTGACGTCACGAACAGCGCCATGTAAACGGGGACCTATTTTTAAATTTATAATTAAAATACAAAAACAATTGTTTAACCTTAGTTAATTGTTTGTTCACATTCCACTCATAACAATGTATATATTAACGATAAAAGCTTCATTTTGAAAAAATACCACTGCCAGGTGCCTTTAATATACCATCAGTGCTTATATTTCACTCTGTTAGAAAAAAAAAGTCCCAATGGATCAGTCAGGCTTGTCATAACAGTTGGTCAAACATTACGATTGTCATTTTACATCTGCCATTGAATATTGTGGGAATGTTTTTGTATTCCTCATTTGGTAAAAAATATTAACAACTAATTGTTTGTTTTAACTGACTACAGCCGAAATGTAAACATGCTTTTAGCACCCGTCGGTTCAGACGGGGCTAATATTCCGACCGGTGGCAACCGGTGGAAATTTCAATTGCATGCAAGGCTGTAAAGATAATTTGTAAGGGTTTGATCAGCCCGGGCCGCTCGTTGCCCGTGTTTTATGTGGGCCGCACGTTGTCCGTGCTTTTATGTGGGCCGCTCGTTGCCCGTTGGCCGCCCGTTGCCCGTGGGCCGCTCGTTGCCCGTGATTTTATGTTAGCTGCTCGTTGCCCGGGCACGTGTGTTTGTTTGTTTGTTTGTTTCTTGGTATAACATTGTTTTGGGGCAAAGTTCCCGCCTTTGGCTATTAGTTGATATGGGCAAAGTAATGCTCTCGTGGGTTCAATAAAACCAGTTTTAAGCTGTGACAGAAAAACGTCAGACAAGTCTGGTGTGTTTATATTTTGTATTATCAGTGTATAGATATATATATGTATATATAAAGTACATACAAGTAAACAAACAATAACAATATAATAAAGTCACACTCTAACTTTATGTTCAATTTTGCTTCTACATTTTGGCTCGAAGAGACATTTAGGTGCATGTTTGGGGCTACATAGGTCGGGGCAACTTTTAGGTACATATTTGGGGCTACATTTAGGTCGGGCGACATTTAGGTACCTATTTGGGGCTACATTCAGGTCGGGCGACAGTTAGGTTCATGTTTGGGGCTACATTTAGGTCGGGCGACATTTAGGTACATGTTTGGGGCTACATTTAGGTCGGGGCGACATTAAGGTACAGGTTTGGTGCTACATTTAGGTCGGGGCGACATTAAGGTACATGTGTGGGGCTACTATTACATATTTTAGGTCGGGCTACATTTAGGGCTCGGGCTACATTTAGGGGCCGCACACTCGTCTATAAGTACACTGAGCTACGATAGAAATGAAGTGATCCGTCTCCGTCGAATAAGGGAGGAGGAAGGAGGAACAGTCCTCAACTGAAAAGGACGAGCATACACCTACAACAGTAATTAATTCCCACACGATGACGTCTTAAACAAAATTTAAATCTGCCTATACCTACTATTTGTTTTTTCTTAACAAGATGGTAACAAAAAAATTAAAAGCCCAGCACAGTAAAATACAATAAGATGACATCAGAATATTTATCATTGTCTTTTACCACTTCAAACCAGATCAATTGTTTAGTGGGCCCAGACCCCGGACATTTAGTGGGCCCAGACCCCGGACCCTCAGTGGGCCCCAGACCCTGGACCTTTAGTGGGCCCAGACCCCGGACATTTAGTGGGCCCAGACCCCGGACCCTCAGTGGGCCCAGACCCCGGACCTTTGGTGGGCCCAGACCCCGGACCTTTAGTGGGCCCGTCCTAAAACAGCACTTTCCGTTAAGCGCAAATTTTGAAATTGTAAAAACGTTGTATCTCATTGAAACAGCACGGTTGTACATGTACAAACAAAACGAATAAGCGCTGAGCTTAAAATGTTTTACACGGAGAATTTTCGTGCAAGATATGACGTTTTTGCAGAAACGAGATAATACATTTTTGTAAAATCGAGATACGACTTGTTTGAACTGACGCGAAGATGGACACAATGTACACTGAAGGAATTCTGTATAAGACCGCAAGACTGTAAACCAATATCATGTATCTCTTTATACTCTTAAAAACTGTTGCTCAGAATCGAGGAGAAAGTATTGCAAAAATCGCCTCAGATTACACTGCAGAGCATAAAATCATCCGGGCCCTTAAGCGGGCTCGGGCAACACGCCATAAGGCATTTGCGTTTTGCATTTACTGTATCCGCGTCTGAGATGGGACTTTATTTACCTTAATAACTACTAAAAACAACGTTGCATATTGTCTCCTTCATCATTAGCTTTTTGATAATAAGCTCCTGGTTTCATGCTCTGTTACCCTCAAACTGCTTCCTGAAATAGACATACTGTATGGCAAGGGACTAACTATACTTTACAGTAGAGCCTATTTGTTTTGGGAAATCCTACTAAACCCGGGGTATAAAGCTATAAACCCATTGTTGTCGAGCCCAACACCTTTCAGAGGGTCTGTAGATGTTTTCAGTATGAAATAAAATAATGTTGGTTAATTAATTTGCTAATTACAGGCTAAATGCACACTGTATTGTATGACAATAACAACCACACTAATACTCCCCAGGAAACACCGCCCAGCCACATCCCCTCACCCCAATAGCACGGTGTTAGCCTGATGAAAACCGATGTGCCAGTTTTCTTTAAGTTACCCAAACACACCCACACACATTTCCATTTCTCGAGCAACTAAACTGGCTTCCAGTTGCCCAACGTGTTCAATTCCGCACAATGGTCCACACTTATAAATCACTCGATCACTGTGCCCCGGATTATCTCTCTTCTCTCCTTCCACTCCAGACCGGTTCTTATTCCCTTCGCTCATCAGACGGTAAATCCCTCGCAGTCAATAAAACACATAAACTTGCAGGTGGCAGGGCCTTTTCCATTGCTGCTCCCCGATTATGGAATAGTCTACCCACCCAAACCAGAAACTCCAACAGTGTCTGAGCCTTTAAAGGCCCTGTACACTATTGGTAAGATCGAAAAACACAAATGTTCACAGATTCACACACAACTTACATGATTTAAAGTAAGTAATGGTTAACAGGGCTGCTTAAAAATGCTATCGTTTCTGAGAAATGAATAAAACAATAGTTTTTATCACGCGCGATATTTTGAAAAAACAGAAAACACATAAGGTCTCTTTTCACTATTTTCTCGTGATCTCGATTACCAATTGAGCTCAAACTTTCAAAGGTTTGTTTGATCATGCATATGTTGAATCACACAAAATGTGGACACTGATTTTGAGCTGTTACCAAAAGTGTACAATACATTTAAACTGGTTCTCAAGACCCATCTTTTCCCCTAGTCTGTAGCTGGTCGACAGCGTCTTTGTACTGATTTTTTTCTTCAGCGCCTTGTATCCTTTGGCAATTTGGCGCTTTATAAATACAGTTATTATTATTATTGTTATTATTATTGCTATTATTATTATTATTATTATTATTAAAACAACCTCCACCTGTCAAACAAGTCTCTCACAGGATTCCTTTGATAGCTACAAGGTGCCATAGGAAGGATGATTGATGGTTGTTTTATCAAACAAGGTTGGCAATCCACCCCTTGAGGTTTTGCCAAAATTTGTGTGTACAAACTAATGTTTTGTAATGAGACTTAAAAGGTGATTGAACTAACCCTGTGCAAATAACAACAGCCATTTGTTTCTGGATGGTTTAAAGGTGGACTACCCCCAAAAAAATTTTTTTTGGAAAATTCAATGGCAGAATTATGAAAAAAGGCAAAATCGAACTATACAACGTGCAGTACTGCCCTTTTCAATATCCTTTTCGTTGATAAAAATCATTATTGTTGGAAAATTTTCTGTTTTCGTTTTAGGGCTCCAATGTCGAATTCAGTTGTGTTGCCTCACCTCAGGTTACATGAGTGGTGTAAAATGACACTGTGTTTGATACCCTTCGATTACAAATGTTGTCAAAATAAAATATAAACGCTCCATGATGTCGCTTTTCAAATAATACGGTCTGTAAATTTGTGTACATAAATTTTTCAGTCCACCCTGTTTAGATGAAATTTAACCAAAATGGCATTGAGTTTAAGCTTAATATGACTGGCACAGATATTCCTCTTTGGAAATTTTACAAACCAATTGATGTTTGCCGTCAGATGTTATGCTTCACATTTCGCTCTGAAAGCGTAATTAGAAGAATAATTGTTTGCACCATTTTAACGTAAGGTCATAGACTTGTAACTTTGTTCTCACTTTCATGAGGACTCTTTATCTATGAAAATGTATTTATCACAAAACTGAAGTTGTCCTTGGAGTTACATTGTAAATACTATCGCAATTACTTTAGCTTCCCTGTATAATGGCCTGTACGGGTGAGTTAAATATACATGTCATCCAAATATTGCTCCTCTCTCAGCTGATTTACGGCATCCCTTTGTTTTTTGTACGATTCCCATGTCAACAGAAAACATTTTCGGCTTCTGACCACAAACATGACTTATTGTTTGTTCTTTTATCGCAGTACCTGTCTGCAAGATTAATTGCATACATAGGCCTAATAAGAAACAAATAGCATTCACTACCTCAGCGCATTTTGCTCAAAGGTATTATACAGGATTGGCAGAGCTGACAAAATAGTTACAGACAATGTTCATGTGTTGTGTAATCAACCATAATACATGAAATAAGAAACCTGTGAAAATTTTGGCTTAATACGTTGTGTGAGTCAAGAAAAAAATGTAAGAATTCAAGCACAATTTTCAGCATGTAAACAAATTAATATCTTTAAATTTGGTTGTAAACATCGAAATCAGCTGTTAGTTTGTTTTTAAGTTTTCAAATACAGTTTTCTCGAATATGACTTCACTTCAGAAGGAAATATTTCAACATAGAAATCAAACAAGGTGACACTGATGTTAAGAACACAGAATCAAAGTGATTTAATGATGAAACTATCAGCCACTTCAAATATCGATTGGGTTTAACAAATGTACAATGATGGAGTAAAACAAGTGTACATTAAAAATAGATCTTATACAAAATAAGTAATCTTACGGGCTTATACGTCAACAGGGATGACATACAGGCGAGGATCACGGCAACAGAAGATACAGCGAGGATCACATACACTGGCTCTAAAACGATCAACTCCAGGGGCGGTAAAACAGTTCTTTGCCGATGTGACTATGAGCTATCACGGGGTGAACTCACTCCAGCAAATGTCCAGAAGAAGACGAAGCAACAACGGGTACACAATCTGACACCCGCCACAACATATGGGGAAGAAGATCCAAAATACCGAACTGTAGATTAAGTTCGAAAATGTCCTTTCCGGAATTAAATTAAGCTCTGTAACTGCACTCGGTCAAACGCGAACTCTATCAAATGCTTCTCCAACGAGTTGAAAAACAATCACAGAAGTCGTAGCTTCCACCAGTCTTGAGTATTTGTGTCCTGTCGAAAATGTATCCGCAGCCCGTATATATAGGATTTGTGATGTTTTCTGGAATGCACTAGAAACTAACTAAACTTCCAGAACATTCTAGATCATTCATAACGGATTAGCACCGCCCACTAGGGTCAACGGACTTACACACAGAGAATGATTGACAGCGTGCGTTACGTAATTACATGTACATGTATTAGGGTCTCATAACATCTCCCCCTATAAAATTTAAAAAAAATTACACAAGGAAATTTTCGTTTCAAAAAGAACTGTTAACATAAACTTCAAAATTATTTAAAATTTAAGCAGTTTAGTTACGTCAGACTAGACATTTTACCATAATCTGCTAACAGCAATAATCTTACAAACACTGTTAGTGGTTTAGTTCATCAGAAATAAATACCAATTGTGTTTATGTACACTTTTCTAAACTCTGGACAGAGCATCCGCAATTACATTGCTCTTCCCAGTAATATGAACAATCTTGAGTGGATATGGTTGCAAAATCAAACTCCACCGGAATAACCTCTGGTTCTTGGTTTTGAATTTCTCCAAAAACACAAGTGGGTTATGATCAGTATAAATGATCGTTTCCCCAGCACCATTCGTTACACACACCTCAAAGTGTTGTAGGGCAAGGACTAAACCTAATGCCTCTTTTTCGATTTTCGACTGATAGGTCGCTCGATTCCAGACTCATCATCTTGGAGCAAAACTGCTCCGACACCAACATCACTGGCGTCAATGGCTATTCTGAACGCCTTGTCAAAATTTGGCGCAGCCAGAACTGGTTCGTTTGTCAGGATGGCCTTTAAATTATCAAACGCCTTTTGACAAGAGCCAGACCAAACAAACTTTACATTCTTCTGTAAAAGTTTAGTCAATGGAGTCGCAATGGTGCAAAGGTTTGGAACAAACTTTCTGTAAAATCCACTCATACCCAGGAATCCCATCTCTTTCCTGTGGGCATGGGAAATTCTTGAATGGCTTTGATATTTGCTACACGTGGTAGCAAGTGACCCTGACCGACCACATGACCTAAGTAGGTCACCGTTGCTCTGGCAAACTCACTCTCTTTGAGATTTACCACCAAGTTTGCTTTAGAAAGCTTATCAAACAGGGCACCCAAGTGTTTCAGATGGTCTTTCCAGCTATCGCTGTATACCAAAATGTCATCAATATAGACAACGCAATTGTCCAGCCCAGCAATGACTTGGCTCATCATTCTCTGAAACGTAGCCGGGGCGTTTGTCCTCCCAAAGGGCATTGTTTTACATTGGTAGAGACCATCGGGTGTCACAAATGCTGAAATTTCTTTGGCTCGGTCAGTCAAGGGCACTTGCCAATAACCTTTCAACAGATCTATTTTACTGACAAATGTCGAATTTCCCACTCGATCAATACAATCTTCCAACCTCGGGATCGGATAAGAATCCGTCTTAGTTTCTGCATTGACTTTTCTATAATCTATACAAAATCTAAGAGTACCGTCATGTTTTATCATGAATTTAACCTCCTCCCGAACCTTGGCTTACTTGTCAGGGTTAAGTGGGTAGGGAGCTTGTTTTATAGGTCTTGACTCTCCTACATCAACATCATGAACTGCTACCGACGTACGACCTGGTTTGTCAGAACAAACTTGCTTGTACTTCTGGAGTAGGTTTGATAAATCTTTCCGTTGTCCATTGTGCAAATAACCAAGGATTTCGTCCAAATTAGCAAGAATTTCTGAGTTAGAAAGCTGAACAGCTAAAAATTCAAGTTCAGACGTTTTTGTCTCCAAGTCTTCATTGCATGAGTTGTCATCGTCAGGTTTTGCCTCAATGACAGCTACCCCCACAGGCTGGCCAGAATTATCACGCTCATAATACTTCTTGAGCATGTTAACATGACAAACTCTTTGGCTCTTTCTTCGGTCTGGGGTACTGATATACGTAATTAACATCATTGAGTTTCTTTTTGACACAGTAGGGCCCACTAAACTTTGCTTTAAGGGGGTCGCCAGGCAGAGGCAACAGCACTAGCACTTTTTCGCCGGGTTTAAAGATGCGGACTTCAGATTTCTTGTCTGCTCTCGTCTTCATGACCCGTTGAGACACTTTCAGATGTTCTTGTGCCACAGAACATGCCTTAGACAACCTCTCCTTAAAGTTCGACACATAGTCGAGCAGATTGGTCTCCTCATCCTCTGACAAAACCTCTCTTTAGTGAGTTCCAAAGGCCCCCTCACCTCATGACCGTAGACCAAATCAAACGGAGTAAAACCAGTTGACTCGTTCGGCGAGCCCCTGGTTGCAAACAACAGAAAGGGAATTCCTGTGTCCCAATCTTCTGGGAAATCCTCGCAGTAAGCCCTTATCATATTCTTGAGGGTTTGGTGGTACCTCTCTAGAGCTCCTTGAGACTGCGGATGATATGCAGATGATTTTAACTGCTTGATTCCCAGCTCACGCAGAACTTCCTGAAACACACCCGACATGAAGTTAGACCCCTGATCGGACTGCACTTCTTTCGGTACACCATATCTTGTGAAAAACTGCATAAGAGCCTTTACAACAACTTTGGCTGTTATCTTCCTCAGTCGAATGGCCTCTGGAAATCTGGTTGACAAATCCATGATGGTCAACAAATACTGATGCCCGGACTTCGTCCGCGGTAGCGGACCCACACAATCCACCAGGACTCTCGTAAACGGCTCATCAAACGCAGGAATCGGTATCATCGGTGCAAGCTTGATTGATGGCTTTGGCTTTCCCACCATCTGACACGTATGGCACGTCTTGCAAAATTCCACCACATCTTGATGTAGCTTAGGCCAATAAAAATGAGCCATGACTCTTGCTTGAGTCTTTCTGACACCAAGATGACCCGCAACCGGAATTTCGTGAGCGATTCTCAAGATCTCATCACGGTAACATGGAGGAACAACAATTTGATGAATAATACTCCATTCTTCACTAGCTGGTTTCTGGGTAGGTCTCCATTTCCTCATTAACACGCCAAACTTGACGTAGTAGCATTCCGGAACCCCTTGAGCCTCTTCCTAAGAACACGCTGTCTGGGTGAGCTTCCTCAAATCTGGGTCCGCTTTCTGCTGCCCTATCAGCGTGGATCGGCTAAACTTAGCATCTTGAGACACTCCCTCCTTTTCTTCTAAATCACTGAAAAAGGTTTCAGCCAGCCAAACACCAGAGTCCTCCTCTATAGGCACTGACTCTGCAACCTCCTTTTCCGTCTGCTTCATCTGAGATCTCGTCACTGCACATTCGGGGAAGATTTCTGGAAACTCTTCCTCCAAATCATGAACTGGACTGTCGGCTACATCAGACACACACGACACATCACCACAATAAACAAATCTTTGTATATTTCATCAACTTTGTTGATTTCATCAGATATATTCGAAGAAAAAACACGGTTGCCATCGGCCTCACCGGACTTCCTACGAAGAAGAGTGTCCTTACGGACAAAAGCGACAGGCTTTTCAGACCGCATTCGCTCGTCAGCGATGAACTTGAAACATCTCGCCTTCGTGTGACCCTTCTTATGACAGTAATCACACGGAGGAAAGACTTATTCTGGTCGTCCTTGGCTCCACTCGGTGATGAAGGCTTCTTACCCAATGAATACGGACTTTCAGTGCTAGACTGTGCCTCGGAACTTGACTTGCCCTTCTCAGTGTTTTTGTAAAAACCCTTTGACTGGAAATCAGTTTTGCCCATACTCATTTTATGAGTTAATTCATAATCATCAGCTACCACTGCAGCTTTCTTTAATTTGGTGATCTTGTGTTCTTCCAAATGGGTTGTGATACTCAGATGGACACTGTCTTTAAAACCCTGCGCTGCAGCATCGCGCAGTATTTGACTGTACCGTCGTGAACAAATTGTGTTTAGTCATTAACGGTGCGGTCAAAAAATTTGAAATTGTTCATAATCCTCGACTCCCCCCCCCCCCATCTACAACACTGTAAAAGCCTGTTTAGCTTGGGGTGAGTCATCAACCTATACAGTCACCTTTAACTTCGAAGCCCTATAAAATCCCATGGGAATTGTATACCCATTGACATAGGATACACCCTACAAGGTCATTGATCTTGTGCCTCTACTATCAGGCAATCAATCATCCTGTCACTCTGGCTCTGTGGTTGGAGACCTCAGGCCGACACAAGAGGACCAGATGTTTATTATAAAATGGCCAGGGTGGGCCAAATAAATAAGATACCTTGTTTCTCAGTAGACTGGTAAGCAGTGCAAAAAAAGCGAAAAAAAGTTGGATTTGGGTAACTTTTTTTTTTTCTTTTTTTCGACTGCAATCCACACATGGAATTTGTTGTTGCCTTTTTTTGAGGGGTTCTGGGGATTCAGTGAACCTTTCTGAGTCTATTGAAACCATTTTAGAAGATTTTGTGAGGAGCTAAAAAAAAACTATACACGAACGTCTAATGGTGCAGTCAGCGACTGCGCGTATAACCAAAAAGTTGGATTTGGGTAACATGGTTTTTTGGGGATTTCGACTGCAATCCACACATGGATTTTTTTTTTGCCTTTTTTGAGGGGTTCTGGGGATTCAGTGAACCTTTCTAAGTCTATTGAAACCATTTTAGAAGAGTTTGTGAGGAGCTAAAAAAAAAACTTACACGAATGCGTAACGGTGCAGTCAGCGACTGCACCATGAGGGGACCACGTTAGTATGACCTTGATACTGCAGCGCAGAGTTAAATTCCTCCATGAGGACAACTTCTTTTAACTCCTCAAACATTTTCTCAATTTTGAGAGACTGATACCATCGATTAAAAACAATTTCCTTCTGTCTAGCGAATTCAACAAAGGTCTGGCCATTCGATCTAGTCAGTTTCTGAAATCTCTGTCTATAAGCCTCAGGAACCAACTCATACGCATTTAAAATGGATGCCTTAACCGTTGAATATTTACTACATTGGTCCCCTGAAAGTGTGGCATAGACTTTCTGAGCCTTACCCACAAAAGTGCTCTGCAGGAGCAAAGGCCAATATTTCTCAGGCCAACTGAGATTGTTGGCAATCTTCTCAAACGACAGAAAATACGTATCAACATCGTATTCGTTGAATTTTGGCACCAACCTCACGTTTTTCGCTAGATCAAAATCAATTGGAGTTCTCTCCTTGCCTTTCTTTGAACCAACTTCTAATTCAAGTTTACGCAGTTCAAATTCTCGTTCCTTTTCTTTTTCTTTTTCTTTGAGTTCAAGCTTTCGTAGTTCAAGTTCTCTTTCGTTATCTTTTTCTCTCTCTTGACTTTCTCTTTCTTTTTCTTCAAACTCAAGCCTGAGCCTTTCCTTTTCAAGCTCAATTTTTGCAAGCTCAATTTCTCGATCAAATGTTTGCGGAGACTGAGACAACTCTAAGTTCAGTCTTCCTGTTAGAACATTCACTAGTTTTGCCTTTTTTGGCACTTCTAGAAATTTCTACATGAACGTGTTTGGCAACTTCGTGCAACTCGTCTTTTGATAACTGTTGCAACTTCTCGATTGACAAATCTTCAGAATCCACGAAAGCTTGTGCATCAAACTCACTAGCCATGACTAGCAACAATAAAACGTGCAACCTTGTTTGACAGTTGTACACAGAAATATACGGCTTATTTTTGTTCGATTTCCCAGACAGGCCCCCAATTTGTTACGATCCAAAAATCTCCAAACTATCCGTGAATATAAATCACTCAAAAAGCCTGAATTTTCTCAGATGCAACAAAGAAATCAAACAAGGTGACACTGATGTAAAGAACACCGAATAAAAGTGGTTTAATGATGAAACTATCAGCCACTTCAAATATCGATTGGGTTTAACAAACGTACAATGATGGAGTAAAACAATAAACATTAAAGATAGATCTTATACAAAATAAGTAATCTTACGGGCTAACACGTCAACATTCGGACTTTCCTCAACTCACCAATCTGTTTGTGACAAGGGTTCAGATTGCCAATGAAATCAACAAGCTTCCCCCTGGTAAAGCTCGTGGTCCCAATGGTATTACTACTCAAATGTTGAAATTAGCATCTCCGGCAATCTTACCTGCTTTGACTAACTTTTACAATCACTCTCTCAGTATTGGCTGTATCCCAACTCAATGGAAATGTGCTAATGTGGTGCCAGTATACAAGCGTGGTGATAAAGAAAATATGCTTAACTACAGACCGGTTTCACTGACATCTATTGTGTGTAAATTATTAGAAAAAGTCGTCGTTAAACAGCTCCTAGATCACTGTCTGGACAATGGACTCATCGCTTCCCATCAACATGGCTTCTTGCCTGGGAGGTCATGCACCACGGCTTTAGTTTCTGCTACTAATGACTGGCTTTTATATGTGGATTCAAAAGTTCCAGCTGTCGACCCTGTATCATTGGATTTTAGTCCAGCATTTGATACAATTTATCATGATACACTAATCAAGAAACTTAGTTTGTGCTACAACATAAGTGCCACTGCCCTTCTCTGGATAAACTCATTTGTTTCTGACCGTGTGCAACGTGTTGTGTATAAGGAAGTCTCATCCGATTGGCTATCAGTTAGTTCCGGGGTACCTCAAGGATCTGTACTTGGCCCCTTGCTTTTTGTAATTTATGCCAACGATCTCCAGCTTCACTTGTCCTCCAGTATTGTTCAATATGCTGATGACATTTTTATATTTAGGAACGTCTACTCCCATAATTGTGATCCAGATCTTCAAAATGACTTGATAACTATAGCAGACTGGGCTAAGTCTAACTCTCTAAAGTTAAATCCAGATAAATGTAAAACTGTTCGCTTGGAGAAGCCTCCCAAAGCCATGTTATCATTTATATGGAGCTCCACTTGAATGTGTGGACTCTTTACAATTGCTCGGGTGTTCAATTCAGAGCAATTTATATTGGGATCTCCAAGTCAAAGAAACTGTATCTAAATGTAACCGTTTGATAGGACTGATCCGTATGATAGTTGGCAATCGCAATCCTGAAGTTTCTCTACACCTGTACAAATCACTTGTTTTACCAACTTTGGAATATTGCTCACCTGTTTGGTGGGTACACAAAAAAAGAAACATATTGACATACTCGAAGGAATCCAATGTAGGGCTAGCAGGATGATTTTGCGTCAAAGATATATGGAACAGTCCTACCAGGACAGACTTAATGCTATGGGAATAGCTAAACGTAGAGAATTGTTAAACTTGTCCTTTATTGCTAAACAGATTGTTTTTAACATTTCTTATTCTAGTTGTACTTTGTTGAGCAATTTTAAGATTAACAGCAGGCATTCCGAAGTTCTCACTTTTCATCATGGTAAACCTAGAACAGATTCCTTTAAATATTCTGCGGCTATTCGTTTCCCCAAAGTCTTTTCTGAACTTCGTGTTGAAACCAGAAACTCTTTGGTTCTTGACTCATTCCAGACGTTTCGTTCCATCTTGAGAGATGATTTAGGTAGTTAAGTTCATTTTGGTCTGGCTCTTTTTACTTGAGACTTTTTCGTTTTTAATATTGTGCTTCAATCGGGCCCTCGTTTTCCTTTTGAATACTATGTTTTTTTGGCGTTGCGTCGCAGGTTGGGGTTAATTTATTGTAATATAATATATAAATATATAGGGGTCTTAGTATTGTTTTTTGTATATTTGCTTTTTAATTATTATTTTGCTTGCCACCTTTTGTTTACTTTTTACTGCAATTTTTGATTTCTGTGTACAAAATATGTATTTTTATCCTTTTAAATGAGCAAGGTCTGGGAGGGCACATGACTTTTGCCTTTCCCTGGACGGCCTCTGCTTGTATATTGTATTGTCCAACGAATTAAAAAAAAAATAATAATAATATTAATAATAATAACAGGGATGACATACAGGCGAGGATCACGGCAACAGAAGATACAGCGAGGATCACATACACCGGCTCTAAAACGACCAACTCCAGGGGCGGTAAAACAGTTCTTTGCCGATGTGACTATGAGCTATCACGGGGTGAACTCACTCCAGCAAATGTCCAGAAGAAGACGAAGCAACAACGTGTACACAATCTGACACCCGCCACAAAATATGGGGAAGAAGACCCCAAAATACCGAACTGTGGATTAAGTTCGAAAATGCCCTTTCCGGAATTAAATTAAGCTCTTTAACTGCACTCGGTCAAAAGCGAACTCTATTAAAAAAGCTCCTCCAACGAGTTGAAAAACAATCACAGAAGTCGTAGCTTCCGCCAGTCTTGAGTATTTGTGTCCTGTCGAAAACTTATCCGCAGCCCGTTTATATATGATTTGTGATGTTTTCTGGAAAGCACTAGAAACTAACTAAAAACTTCTAGATCATTCATTACGGATTAGCACCGCCCACTAGGGTCAACGGACTTACACACAGAGAATGATTGACAGCGTGCGTTGTACACACGTAATTACATGTACATGTATTAGGGTCTTATAACAATAATAAGATCTTATGAAATAAACCTTGCGAGTTTCGCGCAAACCTAAACATTGGGACCCGTTAAAGTGCGCATGTTTGTTTCCTTCACGCACAAGAGCAACGTATACGTGAAACTAAATTGGTCCACAAAATGTTCACATAAACGCGCGAGACTTGCAAGGTCTATAGACCCTTGCATAGACCCTTATATAACACGCAACGCTTCAAAAGTAGGCCATATGCTGAGGTCACGCACACATTTTCACGCACCAACAGCAGCTATCGTCCATTGAGCTGCCTCCTTTTGCCTCAGCGAGGGCGCTGGCTTAAAAAGTGTGACGTCATATGCAATGGGTCTTTTTTGGCATCACAAAGCGCAAATATCAGCGATATGAGATAATTGGTAGACTGGTGTAATATGCTCGATCTAAGCCAGCGACATAGCATTTAAACAATTCCCATCGAAAAGGAGAGCACCTGTGCACGTATACGACCACACGTCTCCACTTGCCAGGCTACGACCGTCACAACCGTGGCTGCCAAAAGTGCGTGCTAATTTCTCCGCGCTTTACCATTCTGATCCGTACTGACTGAAAACTTACGAGCACAGTATTGGTATCAGTCTGAGAAGAATTTTAGCCGAGGTCGCCTCATTCATTCGTTTAATTGGGTCTTATCGTTACGTGTCATAAAAATAGGGCGTTTTGCGACGCCTGTTGAAAAACACAACCAAAAAAACTCTGGATAAAAAGTACGTGTCGCACCAGAAAGACCTGCACGAGTCGGTTGCTTTGTTTAAATTAGCTCAATTGTGAATTTGTACATTCTGAGGCGAGAGGTATTATACATCAACAAAATGAAGTTTATATCGACCATATTCATCATCGTCATCATTTTGGCATCGTTGCTATTTGTTGAATGCTTTGCCTCGTGTTCCCGTTGTCCATTTGAATGGACCGAGTACAACGGTCGGTGCTACCGTCCTTTCCTCCAATCTCTCGGCTATGAGGAGGCTGAAGAACACTGTCAATCACAGACACCGAATGCTCCAGGGCACCTCCTGGAAATCGATTCGCTGGATGAGATGGTTTTCCTCATGGAATACATTGATACAATCTTGGGAAATGAGGAGGGTGACATTGTTTGGCTGACTAAAGATATTACTGTTGAGAAAGGTGGGTGACTTTTACAAACTTTGAATTATACACTGACAACAAATTACTTTAATTTCAAGCTTTACCTTTTCCCGCTGCAAGGCCATCATTGCCATACCAACGTACTGCATTCAAAATAATCTCAACCCAAATTAGGTTTCTATACAAAATCCATTGGGTTATTGGAATACTATATACAAAAAGATAACACATCATTGTTCAAGGTTCAAGGTTCAAGGTTCATTTATTTTCCACAGTATCAAAAATAAAAAGAAATTTATCACTCAGCAAGATCGATCGGTACAAAAAATACAACTTAACAATATAGATATTGTTTTGGGAAGACTAACTTTATTCGTATCTTCAATTAGCACACCATACAACCAGCCTTAGAAAAAATAACGTAATCAATTTCAATTGTCAGTGACGATTTCATGAAAACAAAACATAACACGGTTTTTGTTCAGGGATAAATGCTTTAAAATGTGGCTGATGCAAGCAAAATTAAACTTCAAATTATTTGTACCTTTGACTGACAGTGCTTTGGCTGTAAGCGTAACTTGTTTGTTAATATTTTGTGATATTTCGCTTATTTAGCCAGGGTGATAAGCGATAAGATTTAGCATGGGATACAGGAAAGCTCTATTAGCGTTTAATCAAAAATTACACAATTAGCGTTAAAGGGGCTGTGTCGTCATGATCAAAATAGGCATGTGGCTGTAGGCCTACATGGAATTATGAACTCTCATCATGTTACTGCCCTCCCGCCCCACCCCCATATGGAGAGTGCGCACGTGAGAGGATCCGTGTACATACCGTCCAATCAGTTTTAAAATTGTATAAAGAAAAAGGAAACACATACCTTTTACCCTTTACCGGTTTAAAATCTGTAAAAGGGAAAAAGAAAAACCGAACTCTTCACATTACCGTTTTAAAATGCAAAATACAAAAACAAAAGACAAACCTCATTGTTTTACTATTTTTAACTCCATTATAAAGAAGAGGAAAATAAACCTTTCTTACCTTTTTATTGTTTTTGACTCCTTATTAAGAAAAAGACAAAGAAGAAACCTTCCCCTCTCACCGTTTTGGAATTTGTAATAAGAAAAAGAGAGAAGGTATGCACTTCCGTATTCCTGTTTTGTGCGTAAACCGAAAAGCCGTTTTTGGTGGGTTTGTTTTTAGTAACCAGCTTCAAATATAGAAGTAAAAGCAGCACACCTGTATTAATTTCTCCTTATTCAACTGAGACAATAGTGATAGAACATTATTTATAATATTTCGTTGCTGCCATAACAGAAACGCGAACAACTAAAACCTATCACCAAACTTTTTACCAATACAAAAAAGAAACTAGGCATTCAATTTTTGTTAATAACAAAAACAAGGTGTTAAATGAATTGGTACATTTTACCTTATTAATCCAATATTTTGTTCAGGAGTTAGATTTGTTCAAATATAAAACTTTAACTTCTGGTTTGAATTGAAAGTCAAGGTCAATTGGGGTCACACTCTGTGTTGCGTTTGTAAATTGTTTGAAGACATTTCCGATGAATTATAGATTGTAAAAATCCAATGTTTGGTTAAAGAGTTATGATTGTTTCAAATATGCAAAAATCAACCTCCGGTTTGAACCGGAAGTCAGGGTCAACTGGGTTTACACTTGGTTTATCGTTTGTTGGCTTTTGGAAGACCTTACTAATGTTGTATAAATCGAGAAATCTAATTTGTGGTTAAGGAGTTTCGATGTTTTCAAATAATATCTTAAACTTCCGGTTTGAAACGGAAGTCAAGGTCAAATAGGGTCACAATTTGTGTAGCATTTGTTAAGTCTTTCGACACCTTGCTGATGATGTATAGATTATAAAAGACAATGTATAAGTCAGGAGTCATGAATTCTTTTAAGTCACCCTTTGTGCAGCGTTCGTTAAGTTTTTCGGAGACCATTCTGATGATGTAAAGATCATAAAAATCGAATGTATGGTTCAGCAGTTATGATTTTTTTTCAAATATACAATTTCATCTTCCGTTTTGAATTTGAAACATTAAATTTCAAATTCCGCTTTGAACCGGAAGTCAAGATCAAATGGGGTCACAATTAGTGTAGCGTATGTTAGGTTTTATAAAGACCTTTCAGATAATGTATAGATTGTAAAAATCCAATTTGTGGTTCAGGAGTTACGAATTTTTCAAGTATTAGATGGATTATCTATATGCCGGGTGCGCAATATACAGCGATGCTAAATGTATTCCTACATGTAGTTGATGTAAACTGAACTACAAGTACCATTTACATGTATCCGTACACGTGTTACTACACTATCTCGCGTTATCAAAGTGGGTCAACACAAACGTGCGCTTTAATGCCGGTGGTTATAAGACAAGATGTAAATGTCAAAATGTTGTTATTTCTGTGCAAAAGTTTGAGCAGGCTCAACGTTCTACAACCTGATGCAAAAACTATGCTGAAGTGATAAGTAGTTTTTGAGATACGAATTTTATGAAAATATAAATTTCCGGGTTGAACCGGAGGTCAAGGTCAAACGGGGTCACTTTTTGTGGTGTTTGTTAAACCTTTAACGACCTTTCCGATGATGTGTAGTTTGTAAAAATCCAACATGTCGTTCATGGGTTATGATTTGTTTTCAAATATTAAACTGTTATTTAATGTAATTCAATACCTGATGACGTCATCATGACATCATCAAGTTTGTCTCGTTTTGATATTTAGGTTCAAATGTCTGATGAGATTCAATGTAAAATTCAATTTCAATCTTGAGTTATGCCGTAGATAAGCCCGAAAATGATGTTTTTCAAGAAAAAAACAAAGGCAAACTTCGACCTGGGGGCATGACCTCGAAGAAAAGGTCATACGATTTTGGCGTTAACTTTTGAAACGTTGCCCCAGTCTTGATCAATCCGATGCCCAATAATGAACATCGTAGCTTCTAAATTCAAGGATATACAGAGAATAACAAATGATCATTTTTCAACTGTAAAACCTTGTAATTGGACACCTGATGACGTCATCATGACGTCAGTAAGTTGGTGCCGTCTTCATATTGAGGTTCAATTGTCTGATGAGTTTCAAAATTCAATTCAATTTCCATCTTGCGTTATGATTTAGAGAAGAGCTCCGTGGAAGGAAGAAGAAGATGAAGGAGAAAAAAAAACACTAGAAAGAGGCTTTTGTATACACAAAAAACAGGTGTTCGTCAGTGATGTCATCAAATTATGATTAAATGAATTGGTGACGACATCTTACCTTATTAATCCAATAATTTGTTCAGGAGTTAGATTTTTTAAATATAAAACTTTAACTTTTGGTTTGAAATGAAAGTCAAGGTCAAATGGGGTCACACTCTGTGTTGCGTTTGTAAATTGTTTGAAGACACTTCCGATGAATTACAGATTGTAAAAATCCAATGTTTGGTTAAAGAGTTATGATTGCTTCAAATATGCAACCAAAACTTCCGGTTGGAACCGAAAGTCAAGGTCAAATGGGTTTACACTTTGTTTAGCGTTTGTTGGCTTTTGGAAGACCTTACTAATGATGTAAAAATCGAAAAATCCAATTCGTGGTTAAGGAGTTTCGATTTTTCAAATAATATCTTCAACTTCCGGTTTGAACCGGAAGTCAAGGTCAAATAGTGTCACATTTTACGTAGCGTTTTGTAAGTCTTTCGACAACTTGCTGATGATGTATAGATTATAAAAGACAATGTATAGTTCAGGAGTTATGAATTGTTTTAATCTTAAATAAAAATTTTCGGTTTGAACCGGAATTCAAGGTCAATTGAGGTCACACTTTGTGTAGCGCTCGTTAAGTTTTCGGAAACCTTTCTGATGATGTATAGATCATAACAATATAATGTATGGTTCAACAGTTCTGATTTTTTCAAATATTAAATTTCATCTTCCGGTTTGAACAGGAAGTAAAGGTCAATTGGGGTCACATTCTGTATATCCTTAGTTGTTACATACTTTCCAAATGATGAATAGATTGTTAAAATCGAATGAGTTGTTCAGAAGTTAAGATATTTTTAAATATTAAATTTCAACTTCCAGTTTGAACCAGAATTTAAGGTCAAACAGGGTCACACTACATGTAGCGCGTGTTAAGTTTAATAAGACCTTTCAGATGATGTATGGATTGTAAAAAATCCAATGTGTGGTACAGGAGTTACGAATTTTTCAAGTATTAAATGGATTCTATTTATGCCAGGATGCGCAATGTACAAGGTAACATGCAGCGATGCTAAATGCATTCCTACATGTAGTTGATGTAAACTGAACTACACGTTTAATGTACATGTATCTGTACACGTGCTATTACACTATCCAGCGTTATCAAAGTGGGTCAACACAAACGTGCGCTTTAATGCCGGTGGTTATAAGACAAGATGTAAATGCTTAAATGCTGTTATTTCTGTGCAAAAAATTTGAGCAGGCTCAACGTTCTACAACCTGATGCAAAAATTATGCTTAAACGATAAGTAGTTTTTGAGATACGAATGTTATGAAATGTTCAACTTCCGGTTTGAACCGGAACTCAAGATCAAATGGGGTCACTTTCTAAGTAGCAATTGTTAAACATTTAACGAACTTTCCGATTATGTATAGATTGTAAAAATCCAACAAGTCGTTCATGAGTTATGACTTTTTTGCAAATATTAAACTTTGATTTAATGTAATTCAATACCCGGTGACGTCATCATGACATCATCAAGTTTGTGTCGTCTTGATATTTAGTTCAAATGTATGATGAGTTTCAATGTAAAATACAATTTCAATCTTGAGTTATGCCGTAGATAAGCCCGAAAATGATCTTTTTTAAGAAAAAAACCAAAGGCGAACTTCGACCCAGGGTAACGACCCGAAAGTTAAGGTCGTACGATTTTGGCGTTAACTTTTTAAATGTTGCCCCAGTCTTGATCTATGCGATGCCCAAATATGAACATCATAGTTTTCATATTCGTTGAGATACAGCAAAAAGCAAATGGTAATTTTTCAACTTTAAAAACCTTGTAATTCGACACCTGATGACGTCATATGACAACTGTGCCGTCCTCATATCAAGGTTCAATTGTCTGATGAGTTTCAAGGTTCAATTCAGTTTCAATGTTGAGTTATGCTGTAGAGAAGAGTTGAGGGAAAGAAGAAGATGGAGAAAAAAAACCTAGACATTCGGTTTTTGTTGGTTACAAAAACAAGGTGTTCGTGAGTGATGTCATCAAATTAACAACCTATCTGTAGATTGTAAAAATCCAACATGTGGTTCATGAGTTTTGAATTTTTACAGATAATAAACTTTGATTTATTGTAATCCAATTACTGATGTCGTCATCATGACACCATCAAGTTATGTGCCGTCTTGATATTAAGGTTCAATTGTCTGATGAGTTGCAACGCTCAATTCCATTTTAATCTTGAGTTATGCCCCGAAACATATTTTTAAGTATTTTTAAGAATTAGATGGATTATCTTTATGCCGGGATGCGCAATATACAAGGTAACAGTGATTCTAAATGTATTCCTACATGAAGTTGATGTAAACTGAACTACACGTACATATGTACATGTATCTGTACACGTGCTACTACACCATCTCGCGTTATCAAAGTTGGTCAACACAAACGTGCGCTTTAATGCCGGTGGTTATAAGACAAGATGTAAATGTCAAAATGTTGTTATTTCTGTGCAAAAGTTTGAGCAGGCTCAATCATCTATCACCTGATGCAAAAAAATGATAAAGAAATACGTGGTTTTTGAGATACGAATTTTGTGAAATTTTCAACTTCCGGTTTGAACCGGAAATCAAGGTCATTGTGGTCATACTTTGTGTAGCGTTTGTTGAACTCTTAACGACCTATCCGATGAAGTATATATTGTAAAAATCCAATATGTGGTTCGAGACTTATGATTTGTTTACAAATATTAAACTTTGATTCATTGTAATTCAATACCTGATGACGTCATCATGACATCATCACGTTTGTGTCGTCTTGATATTTAGGTTCAAATGTCTGATGAGTTTCAATGTAAAATTCAATTTCAATCTTGAGTTATGCTGTAGACAAGCCCGAAAATGATGTTTTTCAAGAAAAAAACCAAAGGCAAACTTTGACCTAGGGGCATGACCTTGAATCAAAGGACATACGATTTTGACGTTAACTTTTCAACTGTTGACCAAATATTGATCTATCACATGCCCAACCATGAACATCATAGCTTTCATATTCAATGAGATACAGCAAATACCAAATGGTCGTTTTTCAACTTTAAAAATCTTGTAATTCGACACCTGAAGACGTCATCATAAATAACGTAAACTTATAGAGCGCCAAAATCCACATAAAATTACGCTCAAAGCGCTTCACAGAGAAACAGTATAAAAAGCTAGGGCCAAACACAATTTTTCTAAGCAAGAAACCTGAGTAATCACAAATTCTAAAACAACAGACATTATACAAATTAAAACAAAAACCCTAACAAGTCTTAAAAACTGGACCAGCCAGTAGCAGTTAAAAAGCAAAACAATTTAAAAGACGACAAACAGGCAATATAAAAACCCGACCAGAATCACCCCCCCCCATGACGTCATTAACTTTGTGCCGTTTTCATATAGAGGTACAATTGTCTGATGAGTTTCATTGTTCAATTCAATTTCATTATTGAGTTATGCTGTAGAGAAGAGTTCCAGGGAACATGGTCACAAAAAAACAAATTATGGGTGAATGATATGGTGTCGACAAGTTATGATTTTTTCAAGTATTAAATTTCATCTTCCGGTTTGAAGGGGAAGTCAAGGTCAAAATTTAATGAGGTATAATTCTGTGTATTGTTTCTTAAGTTGTTACATACTTGTCCAATAAAGTATAGATTGTAAAAATCAAATGTGTTGTTAAGAAGTTACGATTTGTTTAATCATTAACTTTCATTTCCCAGTTTGAACCGGAAGTCAAGGTCAAATGAGGTCACAGTGTGTAGCGTGTCTTAAATCTTTTGAGCCCTTTCTGATGATGTATATAGATGATAAAAATCCAATGTGTTGTTCAGGAGTTCTGATTTTTTTCAAATATTAAATTTCATCTTCCGGTTTAAACAGGAAGTAAAGGTCAATTTGAGTCACATTCTGTATATCGTTTTGAAAGTTGTTACATACTTTCCCAATGATGAATAGATTGAAAAAATCGAATGAGTTGTTCAGAAGTTAAGATATTTTTAAATATTAAGTTTCCGGTTTGAGCCAGAATTTAAGGTCAAACAGGGTCACACTTTGTGTAGCGCGTGTTAAGTTTATTAAGACCTTTCAGATGATGTATGGATTGTAAATATCCAATGTGTGGTTCAGGAGTTATGACATTTTCAAATATTGAATTTTTCGCTCGTTGTTTCATTGTATATTGCACAGTCACGCCAAATGTATTCATACATGTAGCTGTACAGTAAATACATTAGTCCTCAACTGGAGCGTCTTGGAACCAAGACTATAGGGAAGATGCGGGAGAGTTGAGCCATACGGAGAGTTGACCCACCCCCCCAAAACACCACTATCCCATAGAGTGGTCGAGTCCATATGCCCTCTGTTGGTAGTGTTTAACCAAACTTTCTTTTTGGCTACAACAGAGAATGTGAGAGATAAGTGCTCAAAGTAGGAGTGACACGAACATCTAAATTCCATTAAAAAGTGAATTTTGGAACTCCAGATAAGACCCTTTCTATTACTTACATGTTTAGCAATGAATGTAGTGATAATGTGTCTAATATATAGCCTAAATATTGTTGTTTATTATGGTAATTTTAATTGGATCTAATTCGATTGTTATAAATCAAAATCAAGTCATATGTCAAAATGGCTCTCATATAGGAGAGTTGAGCCAATGAGCATGGGGACCGTTGAACATAGGAAATAGCCATGATAAAATCTAATTTTTCAGAATTCATTAAGAAAATTGTTGGGAATAGTTTGAAAATGCCAGATTGGATCAAAGTATTATTACAATTATGAGTACATTTCACTTTTACCATAGATAAACCAATTACAGTTAATTATGTTCTGATTTCCAAAGTCCCATTGATTATTGTGGTGGTTTAACTTACCCACACTGGTGGCTCAACTTACCCATAGTCCGGGGAGAGTTGAGCCACTTTGCCATTTTTTTTCAAGCATATCCCATGAATAAACAATAGCAGTTGGTTCAATTATTATTTTATACTAAGTAAGTCAACACTCTAAAGCTTTACTTAAAACATTTAGTTAGGGGATCCTACATTTCATCTCTGCAGAATGGTGCAAAATGTAAAAAATGGCTCAACTCTCCCGCATCTCCCCTACACAATGTAAACTCACTACACGTGCTATGTGCAATTCAGCGTGTGCGAAGGGGCCTACATGTGTTTTAATACACTATCATGCCGTCGTGCGTTGTCAACATGAGTCACGTCAAGAGACACGTGCGCTTTAACGTTGGCTTTAACGTCCGGTTTTGACCAGATGTAAAAGTCAAAATGTTGTCATTTGTGTGCAAAAGTTTCAGCAGGCTAAATCATCTATCACCTGATGCAAAAACTTTGATAAAAAATAAGTGGTTTTTGAGATAAGAATTTTGTGAAATTTTCAACTTCCGGGTTGAACCGGAAGTCAAGGTCAAATAGAGTTATACTTTGTGTAGCGTTTGTTGAACGTTTAACGACCTATCCGATGAAGTATAGATTGTAAAAATCAAATATGTGGTTCAAGAGTTATGATTTGTTTACAAATATTAAACTTTGATTCATTGTAATTCAATACCTGATGACGTCATCATAACATCATCAAGTTTGTGTCGTCTCTATATTTAGGTTCAAATGTCTGATGAGTTTCTTCAATTTCAATCTTGAGTTATGCTGTAGACAAGCCCGAAAATGATGTTTTTCAAGAAAAAAACCAAAGGCAAACTTTGATCTAGGGGCATGACCTTGAAGAAAAGGACGTACGATTTTGACGTTAACTTTTCAAATGTTGCCCCAATATTGATATGTCACATGCCCAACCATGAACATCATAGCTTTCATATTCAATGAGATACAGCAAATACCAAAAGGGTCACATTCTGTATGTAGTCTAAAATTGTTACATACTTTCCCAATGATGAATAGATTGTAAAAATCGAATGAGTTGTTCAGAAGTTAAGATTTTTTTAAATATTAAATTTCTCTTTCCGGTTTGAACCGGAATTCAAGGTCAAACAAGGTCACACTTTGTGTACCGCGTGTTAAGTGTATTAAGACCTTTCAGGTGATGTATGGATTGTAACTATCCAATGTGTGGTTCAGGAGTAATGACATTTTCAAATATTGAATTTTTCGCTCGTTGTTTCTTTGTATATTGCACAGTCACGCCAAATGTATTCATACATGTAGCTGTACAGTACATACATTAGTCTTCAACTAGAGCGTCTTGGAACCAAGACTATACACAAATATTTACGTTTGTGCACCATTTCGCAAACCCAGTCATCCGTGAACCATGAATATTCAATTGGGCTTTTTAGCAACCTACGACCAGACTGAAGCTAGCCGCGTATTGGGCGTTTTTCAGGAAAATTACAATCCATGCAGTTCAAAGGGGTAACATTTCTGATTAGGTGTTCGGGCATACAGCCCGGAACACCTCTTGTTTTTGTTCGTTTTTTTTTTTTTTTCTAGGTGTTCGGGCATTCAGCCCGGAACACCTCTTGTTTTTGTTCGTTTTTTTTTTTTGTTTTTTTTTTTTTTTTTTATGTTTTAGGGCAATCCGCCCGGAACACCTCTTGTTTTTGTTCGTTTTTTTTGTTTTTTGTTTTTTGTTGTTTTTTTTTCTTTTTCTTAATTAGGTGTTCGGAGAGCTTTGCTCCGAACACCTCTTATTATTGTTCGTTTTTTTTTTTTGTTTTTTTTCTTCTGATTCTCTCCGTCCCTTGTCCGGTAACAAAGACACCTTTCCCAACATCACATGAACTTGAAACTTCACATATAGTTAGATATTTATTAGGAGATGAAACCGCTTTAGTTACGTCATGATGACGTCATCAGGTATCAAATTACAAGCCATTTAAGGTAAAAAAGTGACCATATGCGAAAGCCTGTATGTCCCCGAATATTACAGCTACAGTATTTATATTTGGACATATGATAGATCAAGACACGGGCAACATTTGAAAAGTAAACGCCAAATTAACATGACCTTTACTTCTGGTCGTAACGAAAGGTCAAAGTTTGCCTTGGTGTAATTCTTCAAAAAAAACACTTTCCCGGCAAAAACATTAACTTCCGTTTATCAGATCAACTTCAAATTTACACCATGTAAGGAACTTGATAAAACCTCAATCAAGTAGTTGTGACGTCATGATGACGTCATCAAGTGTTAAAATACAGTAAATCGAAGTTTAATCATTTAAAAATTCATAACTCAAGAAGTACATAAGCGATTATAACAATCTATAACACTATCGGAGAGGTCTTGACAAATGTAGCAAATACTACACAGAGTCTTATACCGTTTGACCTTGTCTTCCTGTTCAAACCGGAAGTTGAAAACTTCACAATTCATACTTTAAGAAATACTCGTACTTTTTACATACACATTACTGACAATTTTTACATCATGTTGTAGATTTTTAAGCCTTCTCAAACTTTTCCACAGAGATGTTACCTTTTTGACCTTCACTTATGGTTGAAATCGGGTATACATTGACCCGCTGTCAAACCGCGGGAATAAACTGCATTGAAAACACACACAATACGCGATATAAACCAGTTAGACGGTGAGCGGCTGCTTGCTCCATTGAATCAAACCGCAAGGTTCAAAGTCCTTCAAACATGCTTGTAGTCTAGTAGCCTTGATCAAGGCGTTGGAGTTTTTTCTCAATTTTATTTTATTGTTTTCATTTTTATTTTATTTGCGCCGCGCTACACACCCGAGCTACCAACCCGAGCTACCAACCCGCCCGAGCTGTGTGCATGGTGTCTGTGTCTGCAGTATACGGTGCGCGCGTGCTCGTGTGAGCTGTATGCGCCACTCACCGATCAACGCCTTGACGTTTCTGTCTCCCCGCCGATGACTCATTACTATAATGCGCGCGAAAGGCGAGACCCCATTGGTCAGTGGCGGAAGTCTTGTTTACTCATTCTTATGAATATGCATGCAGAATCCAGATGTGGCTACACTGGCGCGCCGGTTTGAATTTGGGAATACTTTGTTAAAATAATATCTATCTGAAAATGTTGCGTATTCTCCTCAGCTGAGCGAGACAATGAGGGCATGGAATTAAACAAATGAGGTTGCGTGGATCGATTTGTTACATACATTACATACACCATTTTCCAGCAGGAAGACGCTTTCTGATGTATTTTTCGTAGTGACGTAAGGCCCGATTGACCATCTACTGTCTCCATCTTGCATCATTAAACAGTGATTTAATCATTGTTGGTGCATTCACGGGAGGTAGAATATACAAAACAAAGACCTCAATAAACTACCATTATTGATTGTTTCAGCATGAAGGCATATAGCTCATCGCACTTTTTATATCATTTGGGCCGCCCCACTAAAAAAGAGCTGCCTTACCAAATTTCCCAAGTACATTCACTAGAATAGGGTAGCTAAAAATCTATTTCACATGTATCATGTGTGGCTGCATCCTGTCAATTTTTGTTTGGCAGTAAATTCTTATAAGACCCTGTCTGAGAACAATTCAAAAGTATGAAGACGGTGTGGCTGCACAGAGTCGGACTTCGAGAGGACATGTCAGGAAAAGACAGATGCAGAAACTACATCAACTCCAGAATTAATAACCAAAAGAATGGCGAGTGATCAGGGTAGTCCAATGAGGGAACTTGAGTGCAGCGCAAAAAGCTCCAGGGGCCGCGCCCGGGTTCAGCACCTGACTGACCAGCCTCGCAGATTACCGGTCAAAAATGGCTGAGACAATGCTACACACAAACGCCATTAAGTCGGTAACTACTCACATCGCATCACATACAGCAAGCATGATATTGATATGGTACAAAGGTCATAGTGAGAGAAGCTCGTGATTGGACGTCAAAATGAATAATTCATTTGCTTCCCATCCTGTGTTGTCTGCAATAGGTCTGACGAAAGATTTAAATATTCATGAGCTGCATACTAGCATATCCGAGAGCCCCCCCATTTTCGTCCAATATTGGACGAAAATATCAAGAAACACATTAAACCCGGAAGTTACAGACCCGTCAAGGCTGTCGGCCTGACGGCCTCCGCATGCGGAGAGTGGTACGAGTGCGGATGACCTGCGCACAGTGTGTGTACGGGCGTCGTACGACGTGATACAAACACAGTGTATACGGGTGGGTCGTGCGATGCGATACACACCTTACGCACACACATACGGGTGTGTTTACGGCGTCTTTTTTGGAGTGAAAAATGCGACTGCCTTGATCAAGGCTAGTAGTCTAGTCTCTTTTAAAGGTTCAGGCACCTGATTTTGACATTACGCTTTGTTAGTCTCTAAAACAGCCGTCCGTGCAAACCTCGCTAACAATCAAATGTCAGATTTTTTAAAAATTCATAATTCAAGAACTACACAACCGATTTTCAAACTTTGTTCAGTTATAAAATCCTTAGCCTTGGGTAACCGTCACCCCATGTTGACCTTTACTTCCGGGTCAACCGGAAGTAAGACCATATCTCAAGAACTACACAACCGATTTCAAACTTTTTTTCAGTTATAGACTCCTTGGGCATTGGAGATTAGCCTTGGGTAACCGTGACCCCATGTTGACCCTTACTTCCGGGTCAACCGGAAGTGGGACCATATCTCAAGAACTACACAACCGATTTTCAAACTGTTTTCAGTTATAGACTCCTTGGGCATTGGAGATTAGCCTTGGGTACCGTGACCCCATGTTGATCTTTACTTCCGGGTCAAACAAAAGTGACACCATATCTCAAGAACTACTCAA
This sequence comes from Plazaster borealis, assembly GCA_021014325.1. NCBI lineage: Eukaryota > Metazoa > Echinodermata > Asteroidea > Forcipulatida > Labidiasteridae > Plazaster > Plazaster borealis. The sequence continues at coordinate 7,969,863 of CM037468.1, forward strand.
CAGATTTTCAAACTGTTTTCAGGTATAGACTCCTTGGGCATTGGAGATTGGCCTTGGGTAACCGTAACCCCTTGTGACCTTTACTTCCGGATCAACCGGAAGTGACACCATATATCAAGAGCTACAGTTGGTTTTGTCAAAGCATGGTCATGGGACATGGACTCGGACATGTTGGAGGTTCTGGTACTTTGTATGACTAGTGGTACTTACAGTTGAGATGTGTCGACGTTACGTGAACAGAGACTCATTCACTAACTTTTGATGAAAACTTATCGTCATGTTTACGAAATATTTTTCAATTACATTTAAGCAACTGCTAGTTCGTGCAACAAGTATAAGCACAGAACAACTTTAGTAATCAAGCCGAAACTTTGCATGTATCCAAGTTGGGATATGTTACATCCAAAAAAGTGGTTCACACCACGACGACGTCGTCAAGAGTAACATGACATCACCTTGAAGGTGCAAGTTCAAAATCTATATAATGAGTAGGATACTTGGTCAAGCAAAAATGTAGCATGCCATTTCAAGCAAAACTATTTCAATGGAAGTTTAAACCCCTTCCAAACTTCCGAATCCGACCGAACACCTTATTTTTGTTATCAACAAAAAGTTAAGTCTAGTACTTCTTCTTCTTCTTCTTCTCCCCGTCGCGTTTCCGCTAACAAAAGCACACTTCCCAAGCACATATAAACTTGAAACTTCACATATAGTTAGATATTTATTAGGAGATGAAACCGCTGTAGTTACGTCATGATGACGTCATCAGGTGTCGAATTACGTTAAATCAAAGTTTAATATTTGAAAAAATCATAACTCATGAACCACACAGTGGATTTTCACAATCTATACATCATCGGAAAGGCCTTTGCAAATTCAAAAAAACGCTACACAGAGTGTGACCCCATTTGACCTTGACTTCCGATTCAAACCGGAAGTTGAAAATTTCAAAAAATCATATCTCAAGAACTACTGATACTTCAGTCACAATTTTTACATCAGGTTATATGTTGTTCTTCCTCCGCAAACTTTTCCACAGAAATGTTACCAATTTGACCTTCAATTATGGTTGAAATTGGGTATACATTGACCCGCTGTCAAACCGCGGGAATAAAACTGCATTGAAAACACACACAATACGCGATCTAAACCAGTTAGACGGTGAGCGGCTGCTTGCTCCATTCAATCAACCGCAAGGTTCAAAGTCCTTCAAACGTGCTTGTAGTCTAGTCTCTTTTCAAGGTTCGCGCAACCTGATTTTGACATTACGCTTTGTTAGTCTCTAAAACAACCGTCCGTGCAAACCTCGCTAACAATCAAATGTCAGATTTTTTTAAATGTTGACCTTTACTTCCGGGTCAACCGGAAGTGACACCATATCTCAAGAACTACTCAACCGATTTTCAAACTTTTTTCAGTTATAGACTCATTGGGCATTGGAAATTAGCCTTGGGTACCGTGACCCCATGTTGACCTTTACTTCCGGGTCAACCGGAAGTGACACTATATCTCAAGAACTACACAACCGATTTTTAAACTTTGTTCAGTTTTAAAATCCTTGGGTATTGAGTTTTTACAACTTCACAATCGCTACACAGAGTGTAGCCCCATTTGAACTGGACTTCCGGTTCAAACCGAAAGATGAAATTTGACATTTTATTTTGTTTTCTTTTTTTTAATACTTATTCTTCTTTTTCTCCCCGTCGCTTTTCCGCTAACAAAAGTCAATTCACAAGCACATATAAACTTGAAACTTCACAAACTTCACATATAGGTTTTCGGGATGGTGACGTCATCGATGATGTTATTACATTAAATCAATGTTTAATATTTAGAAAAATCATATCTGGAGAACCATAATTGCTAAACACAAGATCTTTGGACCGTGTGAAGGACCCTAGAGTATTTTTTAAATCTTACACACGACCCCCTGTGATATTACTTCCGTTTAATTGTTTTTAATTTATGTTTTGTTTTTCATTTTGTTTATAAAACACTAAAAAGTACTGAGTATACAGTGCTTCAAACAGATCAGGAAAGGGTTAAAACCAAATTATAAAAACAAACCGAACACCGTTTGTTTGTAATTTACAAACAAGATAAGTCTAGTTCCCCATTAATTCTTTTTAATTTGAGCGAATTTTGTATAATCTTTCTTTATTAGTATAATTGTTTTCAGAATTCTTTAAAAAAAAAACTTATCACTGAGCATACTTGAAGGTAGAATTCGAGTATTTGGCTGACCAATTAGTGAGTAAAATACACAACTGTAACCTTGCTCTATACTGTAACAAAGTAAGTGTACCCTTCATGTTGTGTAAAAGAAGAATTATTATTCCATAAGCGAAAAATCATACCACTGGGCACACTTAATTTTGGAGGTCCTAATTCGGATCACTAATTTATACGGCCGATTAGCCGCTAGAATACATGCCCTCTTCTATCATGATATACTGTGGCATGTACTCAAAAAAGGAATATAGCACTCGCCCTAAAGTAAATGTAGGCCCTACCCTTCATGTTGCAAAACAGATGAAATATTATTCCATAATCTAATAGACCATACCACTGATGCGCACATTTAATTTTGGAGGTGGCTAATTCGGATCACGAACTAATAAATAATTAGTCGCTCAAATGAACGCCATGTTCTATCATGCGTTTGTTATCGATCGCGTTTGTCAATATCGTGCCTTAATCATGATAGAAAATGACTTGTGTTCTAGCGGCTAATTAGGTGTAAATAAGTGATCGAAATTAGCCACCTCAAAAATCGAGTGTGCCCATACAGTGGTGTGGTCTGTCAGATTATGGAAAACAAATTCATCTGTTTTGCAACATGAAGGGTACATTACTCTCGGGTGAGTGCAAGTGTTGGTTTGTGATGAGGTCTTAATTGTGGCGGATAATTACTCACTAATTTGTCAGCCAAATAATTAATCTAATTCTACCTTCAAGTATGCTCAGTGATATATATATATATTCAGAATTCTGAAAACAAGTATACTAATAAAAAAGATTATACAAAATTTGCTCAAATTAAAAAGAATTAATGGGGAGACAGAAACGTTACAGCCTTGAACTGCATGGATTCTAATTTTCCTGAATAAGCGGCTGGCCGGCCCCGGAATTCGCGGATGGAAATTCTGGCCCAATACGCGGCTAGTTTCAGTCTGGTCGTAGGTTGCTAAATATTCACGGTTCCCGGATGACTGGGTTTGCGAATTGTGGCACAAACCGTGAATATTTACGTAAATATTCACGTAAATATATATGTTTGATGTCCCTTCAGGGCCACCATGTACCTAATTTGTGTATTCGCCTGACAATCACAACCCGCAAGAATATTTATTAAAAGGCAAATTAATGGCGCATAGGGTAAATGTTTACTGCATGAAATTTCGGACGAACTCGGCTGCACTCAGGTATCGCTGTGCTTAAACTGGTAAAGGGTTTCGTTTTTCCTTCTCTTGGTATACCCTTTTTTTCTTGTTTATATTGGCAAACAGTTTGGTGATAGGTTTTAGTTGTTCGTGTTTCTGTTATGACAGAAAAGCAAAAAAATGTATACTTGTCTCAGTTGAATAAGGAGAAATAAATACAACAAAAAAAATCGGTTTTTCGGTTTACGCACAAAACAGGAATACGAAAGTGAATACCTTCTTTCTTTTTTTTTAATACAAATTCCGAAACGATGAGGAGTGAATGTTAATCTTTTTCTTGTTCTTAATAAGGAGTCAAAAACAGTAAAAAGGTAAGAAAGGTTTATTTTCCTCTTCTTTATAACGGAGTTAAACAATAGTAAAACAATATGAGGTTTGTTTTTTGTTTTTTATTTTGCATTTTAAAACGGTAAATGGTGAAGAGTTCGGTTTTTCTTTTTCCCGATCGATTTGTTGTTTTCCTTTTGAAGATTAAAACACGGTAAATTTTAAAATGGTAACTGGTTGGACGGTATGTACACGGATCTGAAAGTTCCTCATTCCATTATGTTAAGCCTGTTTTGATAATCCTTCATTTATACGCGCGCTCTAACAGTAGTTTTGTTTTCTCCCCTGCAAAAGCAAACAACTTGATTCTCTCTTCGGCATTGGGCGAAAGTAAAGGTCACAATCATTGGATAACATCTTGCACTGTCTCGACTCCAGCCGTACAGGTCAATCACGACACTGGCTCTTTCAAAATGATCGACTCTCCCGTCTTTGTCGACAGCAGCTGCGCTGTGTACATGGACAGCGGCGCTTACGTGGACCTGGGTAACTTCGCAGACACTTGTGTTTCGGACCCTGATGTATGTACCTCAGAGATGGTATCTTGGTCCATTTGGCTCAAGTTAAACTCGACTGATCTGCTGGCAAGCAATAACAAATTTTACATATCTGTTGGAGGGAGGACAAGAGGTGCGCATGGCATCACACTCCTTTATCGAGACGGCCTTATAAGATTCGGAGTCAGGAGTTATACACAAAGGTTCAATGGATTCTTTGGGTTAAAACCGCACGACCAAGTACCAATAGACACATGGTTTCATTTCGTCGCAACTGTTGACTTGACTCGTCAGGATAAAACTAACATTGTCAAAATATACCTCAACGGAGACAGAGTGATTCCAGAGTCCAACATCATCGACGTACATGCTTCAGAAATTGACGGGTATACAAATCTCTTTTTGAGCCGAGTTAATCCACGTACTGGGCAAGTTTCCGGCACAACAGATGAGTGGGGTTCTGCAGCCTATAGTTCTCTTTCGGTCTTTGACGGACTTTTGAATGACACCGAGATACGTAACATCTACGCCTGTGGGTCGATCGGTAAGGATATCTCACCATACTCTGCTTCCATTTTATTGAACCACTAAAAATAATATTATTGTATGTTTTATAGGTTTTCCCGAATTTAAAATAGCGTTATATCAAATTATAATTAAAGACGTTCTTTGTTGCTAGGCTAAAGAAGCATGCAATTTAGCAGAGTAGGCGCAAAGAGAGATTTGTGCGCAAAGTTGCTGCGATTTTCATTGTTGTTCGACCAATTGAAGCAGTTACACATAAAGTGAAAGTGACGGCTGTTTTGAAGAGCTTTCAAATTTGCGCGAAGTAGAATAACGTGACGTTTAAATAGGCCTCTCCTTGCCGAAAATAATTGGAAAAACATAATATAATAACAAATGTTAAAAATGTAAAAAATATATTTTAAAAAAATTCAGTCGTTTTTATCAATAAACGCAGACAAGTTTTATCCCCAAAATTGATCAACACGTGTAATTAGTTAAATTTAACAACCACAGAGCGTGGAATTTCTGCAGGCACGGTGTTTGCACAACTCAATAGACCCCCTTGCATATGACATCACAAGCCTAAACAGCGCCCTCACTGAGGTCAAAGGAAGGCCTATCATTGGGTAAGAGTTGTGCGTGGCGCTTACACGCGTGCACTTTCCATTGTTTGGCCTCAGAGATGGCGGCCAATGCAAGGGGTCTATAGAAAATACCGTTAAATCTCATAAAGATTGCACTGTCTGATTTGTACTAATCTTTGATATGAAGAAAGAGGGTACATCTGAAAACTTGTTCAGCTTTTATTTGTATAACTCTTAAAGTTATCTGGAAATTATAACACATTTTTTTTCTTCAAATTTCCCATATGACCAGTGCCGTTAAGGTATTCAAGTGTTTATGTATGTATTTTACTTATTAATATTTATTATTTCACTAGCTTCAATTATTAGCTGTTCCGATGAAGTCGGAACAGCTATTGTTTTCGTCGAGATTTTTATTATTTTTATTAGCTGTTCCGACATAGCTATTGTTTTCGTCGAGATTTTTATTATTTTTATTAGTATTATTATTATTATTCTTTCTATCTGCCTAAATCCCCGTAGCATTTGTACACAATTTTGTTTAATTCCTTAAAAAAACTTAGTGAATATGAAAAACTTAAATCTTATATCATAAGGAAGCTTATGTCATGAAGTTGTTGTAAAATCTAATTAGCTTAAATTAATTAATTAGTTTACTTAGTTATAATGACATGGATATTTAATTAGCAAATCTTATTACCATCATATCTCAATAAATATACCCCCGATCGTCAAACTTGTTTAAGTTTTTGACTTCTGGGGTTAGGTAGATGTGCTTTCCGGCCTAAAATGTGGAACGACGTCACAATGACGTCATTTATTGCGCATTTTCGCCCGTGTACAAAACACATGGAGATAGTGAAAACAAATCCGACTACTAGAAACATAGTTTTTTTCATTAAGCTCAAATTTGACGTCCTAGATTGCACAAATGTTTCTTAAAACAAGAAATATGTTATTGACGGTCAGTTTAGAAGCATCAAAACTTATTAAAACATAGTCAGTCGAGAAAACCCCCAAATTCTCAGGCAAATTTAACGCCATGGGTACACTGCCTAGAATTTGATTTGTGTTTATATACGAAAAGAGTCAAATTCCAAACTTTTTAACCGATTGAGGGCGCTATACGAGTTTAACGGTGCAGTTTTTTGCTTTTTGCAACTCGCGATCAAGTCCTGAACCCTTTATGACCCCCTTTATGACCCGTGTTGTTGCGTTTTTTGTAGAATTATACATAGAGTCATCATACCTGTCGCCGACTGACACAAGTCTACGTTCATTCTCAGGCTAGGAATCGAGAAGAATCCCCGCTCTCAGCGCAGCGTTCTGTGACCGCTCAAATCAGGGCCCAATTTCATAGCGCTGCTTAACGGTAAGCAAATTTTCGTTCTAACTGTAGCAGAAAAGTTTGCTTAAGCCTTAGCGTATTTCACAGGTTAGCAAGAAAATACGGCAGCCATCTTGCACGTTCACAATGGTTTTGCATTGTTACGTCATTCATTTTCGTGCAGTAAGCACCGGAAGGTTAGCATGCCTTTTCGTGTGCTTACGGTTAGCAGCGCTATGAAATAGAAACTCGTACGTAAGCACAGAATCGACTGTTAAGCAGCTCTATGAAATTGGGCCCAGATCGTTATTCAGGTTTCAGCGTGGACGTGAAAAATAGACCGCCGTGTTCTGAGACGATGTGCCGGCGTGGCAGACTCGTCTGCGCGTGGATGGGTCCCGTTCGCCGGAAAACGATATGTTATAAATTTGTTATGCAAAGGCATTACTTCAGGAAACCGCCGTGTAGCAAACATTTTGTTTACTGGTGGTTGCAATAAAGCAATAAAAAGAAATAATTGAGGAAAGGTGAAAATGAGCTTTTCCATGGCTAAACGGTCAGTGTTGGATTTGGGGGTGTGAAGAGCAAAAATTACAATGCACTCATATCCCATATATTATGAATTTACTGTTTTAGCCAAAACAACATTTCAGGGTAGAAATTTGTTTACATTTACGAATTTAATACAACAGCATTTAGCTTAAGGCTAGATGCATTTACGGTTATTTTTTAGTAAACCCGTAACCGTTTCTGAAACGGTCAGTTACATGTGTAAAGCCCGGTTCATACTTCCTGCGAATGCCAATGCGAAGCAAATATTGACGACACAAATTCACAACGAATAATTCGCAAGAGTTGAGCCGTGCTCAATTTTTGTAACACGCGTTTCATGAACAAAAAACCCTCATTAACACAACCACTCAAACAATAAGAAACATTGGGTCTTCATTGCAACATTTTGACTTTGCGCAATCACCCTGCAAAAATAAACGATCATAGACCTTTTCGCAAATACACGGTGTGCACAAGTTTACCATAGCATGCAGGTCTAGCTAGCGATAAAAAGCAATCAATTTGATCGCTAGCAAGACCAGCATGCACTGCGGCTCTATGGGAAGCTTGTTCACACTGTGTATTTGCGAAAAGGTCTATGTGCAATCGATTTGTTGTGCAACGCCCTTTGGCGTTCAATGTTTCTTGCAACTAATGCCGCAAGCAAAGTAATGAAAAAACAAAGACTTCAGCCCGGTTCATACTTCCTGCAAATGCTTCGTGCAAAGCGAATTTTCTTGCGTCACAATTGAAAGGGCAGCGCGTACTGATTATTGCGGCACCAAAATTCGCTTCGCATTCGCATTTGCAGGAAGTATGAACCGGGCTTTAAGCCTGTAAATTGGAAACGGTATGGAGGTGTGTGGCATCGTGATCGCAATTATTACGGTCAGCATTTCGCTGCACTTTTCAAGTGAATTTGTCAACATTTATCCGAACCGTACAAATGTGAACGTTGAACCGTAAGATCTGTCACTTAATCGCACAACTGTTTACGTATAAGCCTGCGCATTCACAGTAATTTTTTTAAACATGTAACCGTTTCTGAAACAGTTGGCCACCCGTGTAACAGCAGGTTCATAAACAACATTTCAAGTAAAAAAAACCTGTTTACACAACCGGCATGTGATCAAAAACATTGAATCTCTTCATTCTTCATTGCAGCATGTTGACTTTGCGCAATCACCCATCGCAAAAGCGAGCATGCGCAATCGATTCGTGTGGAACGCCCCCTAGCGTTCAGTGTTTCTTACAAATATTGCTGCACGCAAAGTTGTATTGAAATAACAAAGACTACGAGAGTTACCTAAAAGAAAGAAATGTTATTTTAAAACACGAATGCTTTCACTAAGAGTTATTCCAGACCATTAAAACTAATCAAGGTACAATGTATTTCCAAGATAATTAACGATGAAGTGACAAATCGGACCCATGGATTGTGCCGTGAATGCGCAATCACGGCTAGGCGTCAAAGACTGCCGTGATATTGGAATCCTAACCGAGAGAAGACGTTCTAATAGGGTTTTCGTTAAAAGGCATTGGATTGGGATAAGTTATATACCATCGTGTACCTTATCAAATTTATTAGTATGAAAAACACATTTTTGTTACTGTGACGTCATCAGGTGTCAAATTACGGTAATTCAAAGCTTTAATTAGTTAATCTTTGCAGCACCATATCTGAAGAAGTATACAGCCTAATTTCAAAAATTGTTCACTTATAGACTCCTTGGGCATTGGAGATTAGCCTTGGGTTAATATGACCCCATGTTGACCTTTAGCTCCGGGTCAACCGGAAGTGAGACCATATCTCAAGAACTACACAACCGATTTCCAATTTCTTTTCAGTTATATATCCTATGAGCATTAAACATTGAACATCGGTTACCATGACCCCATGTTGACCTTTACTTCCAGATCAACCGGAAGTGGGACCAGATCTCAAGAAGTACACACCCGATTTGCAATTTCTTTTCAGTTATAGACTCTTTGATCATTGAAGATTGAACTTGGGTTACCGTGACCCACTGTTGACCTTTACTTCCGGGTCAACTGGAAGTGGGACCATATCTCAAGAACTACACGGCCAATTTTCGAATTATTTTCAGTTTAAATCCTTTGAGCATGTAAAAAAAACACGGAACACCTTTGCGTTTGTTCACAAACACCTAATGTCTAGTTATTATTATTATTTGTATTTTTTTGTTTATTTTGTTTGCTATTCAATCTACGGCAGACTTAGACCTCCAGATACGCTCATTGTTTGCTAATAAGACCATCACTCCACAAGACATCCATCGTTATGAATGCCGAGCTAGCGGCATAACGGCCCTTATGACTAGTCCTGACATATCATGGAAGGTGTACTACAAAGGAGGCTACTGGAAGAGTTTCAACTCCAGCTCGGTGGATGAGGAAGTCCAAATCACGTTGTTCTCGGTTTCTCCTTGCATCGTGGAGTCTGTCTTGGTGATGAATACGAGCCGCTGGGCTGGCTTTGTCGGGGAAGTAATCTCTTGTTCAGCCAGCTTCGGCCCGTCGAATGCATCGGTTTCCATATATCAAGGTATGTACTGGAAGGGACTACATATTTGTGTTTACTGTTTAAAATATATACATAAACTTTGTATACATACCGATCAACAACAGCAGATTTAAAATGAAATAATTGAAACAATAGACCCCTTGCAAGGGTTGTTGGAACATAGGGGTGTCGGAACAAAGAGCAGTCACCCTATTTTGTATACATTTACATTAGCCATTCGAACTCGTTGTGAACACTCCCTTTTACAAAGTAAGCGAAACTCGTGCAAACCAAACCGATATATGACTTCATCGCAAATTTTAATAGAGACACGATCTATTTTGTATACAATTCTCTACTTTATATTGTAACTTTTCTTCTTTCCTTATTTGTTTACGACAGGAAAGAACAGGACGATCGGTTACGCCGACAATGACAATACGGGTAAAAAAAAATTGCTATTGTTTTAAAATATCATAATTAAAACGCGTGTTTATTTGTCAGTAAAGATACTTGTCTCTCAAAATATGCCTTTTCGATTTAATTTCCTCTGCAGGTTTCTTGTTCACCAGCAACGGGGTTCACTTCAGAAATTACAATCGTCCATTCACAGGAGACAAGGACAATACGACGAAATTGCCGTATATTTGCGAAAAGGCTCCCCGCTTTTAACCCTCCAGGCCAGAAGTTCATAGAACAGGTGAACTAGTGCGAGAGTGTATGTGTTTAAAAGACACAAGCATTGAAATAAGTATACGAAAGACTTGGCCGGGGTCGAAACACAAGCCCATTAGCATGTTTTCCTTTAAAATAATGATCATAGACTACAGTGGTTTTGAAACACTTTTGAACGCTAGGTGGCAGCAGACTCACCTGGTAATGTAATTCCCATTGTTTCACACGTTTTCAAGAACAGTATTTACTTGGTAAATCTGAACCTGCACACATTTTCAAGAACGATAGACATTACCTGGTAAATCTGCTAGCACCCATAGTGTCTCTAAAAGTCCCCCAGTATTACCACTTTTGTATTTGTAGTGATATCAATTAGTGCGCCCTCGGTGTTGCTGTAACTTTTAAACAGATATTAGTGTAATTAAATTATTTAGGTTGCTTAAAATGTCTGCATAGTAAGTATAATGCTGGGTGTTTTGGGTTCGTTAAAATTATAATTAGTTGTCGTTCTTTGTTTCGATGGTTCACATTCTATTATCTGATTTGGTGTTGTCATTGTCATCAGTAAGATTGTTGTTGTTTTGTTTTTTTTGTTTTTTTTACTTTGTTAATGTTCTCATAATTACAAAGCCTTGAAAAACATAATTCGTTTTGTTCTAGCCAAGGATTTACAATAGAGACAAAAGCAACAATATAACGGCAATAAAATATGTAAGCGTAATAATTCTGCTTCAAACGACTGATTTGATTTCAATACGCACTTGAAATTAAAAAGACGAATCAATATCCAAATGTTGCCTTCTTTCTAACCTGGTAGAATGAGTTACTTCGTGAATGCAATAATTTTCATTGTCAGATAATTGTAACAACCAATATTTAACTTTTTGAAGATTCTAGTTTGGTATGTAGTGCAATCTTTTAAGTATTATGCAAATACATGTTTCAATTCTTTCGTTAATATAAAAACATATGTATTCAATTAATAATTAAACAAATTTAAGACAAAGCACACTTTCAATCGTCGATGCGATTTTTAGGTTGTTATTTTTTTTTTTTGGCAATTACCTTTTGTACGCTCAAAGTGAGATCTATTTATTTTGATAAACAGCATGTCATTTCACTTGCATACATTCGTAATAATGTCCGTATCAATGACATGACTTTTCAAGGAAGTTGTAATCGTATGGTTAATGTAGTCACAAGTATGTCGATCGATACTTACATCGTATGTCAAACCTGTCCGTTCGGACGCACTTGCTCGGTCCCACAACAAATTGGGAACTGTGTTCGATCTTCAAGACCCAAAGGCGTTGGAGCAGAACACTCGTTACATGGGACATGCCACAAACAATAACACGTGTTATGAATTTTAAGAAATCGTGACTCACTATTTTGTAGTTTCATGACTCAAATAACGCAGAATACGGAGCTCCTAAAAGGGCAGGTGAAAAACAATTGTTTAAGATAAAAACATTTTCGTTCCCTCGTTCATTCGAAAAACAATTCGAGGAAACAAAATAGTTTTGGGAACGAAATAAATTGTTTTTACGGAACGCCTTGAGCACCTTGATTTGGTGGATTTTGACGTTGTTATTAGTATTAGTATTATTAATTCGAGGGAACAAACTATTGTTTCAAGGGAACGGATTTGTTTATATTTTTTGTGGGAACCAAATAACATTAATTGAGGGAACAAAATAATCGAGCTTGTACGGAGACCTGCATATGCCAGTTTCTTTTTCGGTATTTTTTTTTTGTTTTTTTCGAATTTTCTTAGAACAACTACACTGAGTTGTTTTTCAACGGTTCTCCTAATTGAGCAAAGCAAAATAAACCAACGCCCAACAAAAATATTGCCAGGAATGCATCTTATATCTTATTTCTAACCAAAATTTACATAAAACTCCTCCTTTTGCTTTTTACTCAACCTGGTCAAATGCTTCAATGGCTGGATTTTTGGGTGTACGCGGATTTTGACCAGTGGTCATATATCGGTTAGAAGTGGTAATTTTATAAAAATGCCGTTTGTATATTTTGAAATAATTTCATAGGGCTGATATTATTGTGCTTTGTGGAGCACTTAAACTGTAGTTGAACAATTTCTTTTGAAGGATCAGACCACCCACTGATTCCAATAAGGAACCATTTCAGACATTGGTCCGCCCAGCTTCGATAGCCTAAGCAGCTTTGCCGGATATCTCCTACACTGAAGGGGATGTGTTACTTCTCAAGAATCCAGACCAGATGTGGCTGTCTTTAGGACGTACGAAAGGAGCAAGTAAATCACCCTGCAACCCAGTTGATACATCAAATAAGGTTATGAGATATTCCCATTCACCATTACAGTGCTTCGATAATTAAGATACAGGGCTTGAATGGCATTGACCAATGCTTTGGGTATACCATAGTGGCGTAATATGGAAAACATACAGCTCTGTTGATCGAGTCAAAGGCTTTCTTGAAGTCAACAAAAGTGGCAGAGAGAGGAAGTTGTTATTTTTTAAATCCCTCAATAACCCTTCTTTAGAAGGATGTGTATCTGCGATGCGTAACAGCGGCCGGGACGGAAGCTGGTGTCATAGGGAACTCTTTTTCCCGGAGATTATGTCACTCATGGGAAACTAACATGGACTAAAGGAGGATAATTCAAAACAGGGCGCAATCAGGGGAGGTTTGTACAAAGTTCGCCGTATGCGGAGGGGGGGGGCAGAGTCTCCGGGAGGGTGGGCAGAGTCTCCGGGGGACAGAATCTTCTGGTGCACCCATCATGGAAATAGATTGGGTGCCCCACACTTAATAAACTCCAGCAACCAATGCTACATGCTAAATATTCAAAAATACTCTTAGCCTCTTGTTAACCAATCAATTATTTCAAGACATCTAAACTTCAGATTTCTTTTTCAATTTGTAGGAAGGTCAGACGTTTGGAATATTTGCTAATTTAATAAACCCCTGACCGATAGGGTTAGGGTTAGTGTTGGTTACCCGAATAATGTGCTTTTTTCCCAAACCGATTTGCTGCCAATTTTTGTGAAAAACTTATCCACTTCCTATAAGTGGTAAAGCCAAATAGGACTAACTTTAAAGCCTAAAATGTATCAATTATCCTAAGAAGTTGAAGCACAGAACCCCCAGGTTGTGGTAACTTGTCATACTAACACAATCTATCCATATTGGATGGCAGCAAATCGGTTTGGGAAACAAGCACATTATGTTGTTCACTGTGCTTGCCCGTACATGTTGTCTTTTCGTATTTTAATGCTAGTCTTTTACTGTTCGTTGTAATCCACGCCTACATATTATGTTATTGTTAGGCATATGTATGTTATGTTAAGTTTTTACCAATTTTCCAGTGGAAATCGAATTTCTATATTTTTAATGTGGACAATAAATGCTATCTATCTATCTATCTATATATCTATCTATATTGAGGTTGCTCCTCAAAAGTCCTCCAACTCCGTACTTTGCCGTCTTCCCGGAGGACCCCCCGTGCCACCCAGGCAAAGGTTCCACCGGGGCCCGCGGCCTAGGAAGACCCATGCCCGATGTGCTCTCTCGATCCTCTTTTGATCACGGACCGAGTCTGTCCGGCCAGTTGGTGGGGAACGGAGCGCCGTCGGCCCCTTTGAGGTTGCTCCTCCGAAGGCCTCCAAAATAAATGCAACGCAAATATTAAACAATGCTGCTGCAATATTCTTTGTATTTTTATTGTGTTGTTGCATAAAAAAATAAATTGAAAAAATGTACAAATTGAATCTGGATAAAAAAAGGTAAAAAGTTACGCTGTGGTTTTCAGGCTTTCAGGCACCGGAATCAGTTTAATAGCACACACTGGCCCCTATCCGGCTTCCCTAGTTCCCTTATGGCGTGGCATCCGACCCACAGCATGTCCTCCCCTGTTTCCGATCCTAACCTTTGAATTGGCTCTCTCCATCAGTGGAGGAGACAAGATAGACCCCGATCACGCTGTAGCCACATCCAGCAATATTATATACCTATATGTAGGGTCAGCCGGACTCGAACCCAGACCGGGGCGTCTGAGCGTGAAACAGTCCCGACCGATAGGGTTAGGGTTAGTGTTGATTACCCGAATAATATGTGCCTTTTTCCCAAACCGATTTGCTGCCTGTTTTTGTGAAAAACTTATCCACTTCCTAAGCCAAATAGGACCAACTGTAAAGCCTAAAATGTATCAATTCTCCTCAAAAGTTGAAGCACAGAACCCCCAGGTTGTGGTAACTTTTCATACTTAACACAATATATTGGTTGCATGACCCGCAAAACGTTATTATTCAACAGATTTTGAGGGCCTACAAAATAATTATGATAATCAGTTTGGCGCACAAATTTTGGCCTATTTAGTGTGGTGCACCCTCTTGCATCACAATAACAGTTTCATCTTATTTTAATTGCCTGTATGCAAGTATCTTGCTTCAATGACGAATTACAGAATAATAAAAACAATGAAAACAAACCCTTGTTTTGCATCACGTGATTTCGGTTCACATACGCCCTCACGCGGTCAAAAATACGGCGAAATGTGAAAAAAATTTATCGACAGCTTCATGAATATTTTGTAGGCCCTTAAAATATGCTATACTAGACAGATTTAAGAGCTAAAATATGGGGTACCGTCTAAAAAAATGCCAAATTGTGACCTATGGGTTGTTGACGTCCAACTTGAGGTAGTTTAGATGACCTTGGCCCTGTTGACTTCAAACTTGAGGTATTTTAGATGACTTAGGCCCTGTTGACTTCAAACTTGAGGTAGTTTAGATGACTTAGGCCCTGTTGACTTCAAACTTGAGGTAGTTTAGATGCCTTAGGCCCTGTTGACTTCAAACTTGAGGTAGTTAAGATGACCTAGGCCCTGTTGACTTCAAACTTGACGTAGTTAAGATGACCTTGGCCCTGTTGACTTCAAACTTGAGGTATTTTAGATGACTTAGGCCCTGTTGACTTCAAACTTGAGGTAGTTTAGATGACTTAGGCCCTGTTGACTTCAAACTTGAGGTAGTTTAGATGACTTAGGCCCTGTTGACTTCAAACTTGAGGTAGTTAAGATGACCTAGGCCCTGTTGACTTCAAACTTGACGTAGTTAAGATGACCTTGGCCCTGTTGACTTCAAACTTGAGGTATTTTAGATGACTTAGGCCCTGTTGACTTCAAACTTGAGGTAGTTAAGATGACCTAGGCCCTGTTGACTTCAAACTTGACGTAGTTAAGATGACCTTGGCCCTGTTGACTTCAAACTTGAGGTAGTTTAGATGACTTAGGCCCTGTTGACTTCAAACTTGAGGTAGTTTAGATGACTTAGGCCCTGTTGACTTCAAACTTGAGGTAGTTAAGATGACTTAGGCCCTGTTGACTTCAAACTTGAGGTAGTTAAGATGACTTAGGCCCTGTTGACTTCAAACTTGAGGTAGTTTAGATGACTTAGGCCCTGTTGAATTCAAACTTGAGGTAGTTAAGATGACCTAGGCCCTGTTGACTTCAAACTTGACGTAGTTAAGATGACCTTGGCCCTGTTGACTTCAAACTTGAGGTAGTTAAGATGACTTAGGCCCTGTTGACTTCAAACTTGAGGAACCCTGCAGTGTACTACGCACAAAAGAAAACGCTATGCATTAGGCGGTCCACGAAAATCAAGGCACACTTACACACGCACTAATACAGTACACACACGGGGATTTAAGATGACCTAGGCCCTGTTGACTTCAAACTGGAGGTAGTTAAGATGACCTAAGCCCTGTTGACTTCAAACTTGAAGTAGTTTAGAAGACCTTGGCCCTGTTGACTTCAAACTGGAGGTAGTTAAGATGACTTAGGCCCTGTTGACTTCAAACTTGAGGTAGTTAAGATGACCTAAGCCCTGTTGACTTCAAACTGGAGGTAGTTAAGATGACCTAAGCCCTGTTGACTTCAAACTTGAAGTAGTTTAGAAGACCTTGGCCCTGTTGACTTCAAACTTGAGGTAGTTAAGATGACCTTGGCCCTGTTGACGTCAAACTTGAGGTAGTTAAGATGACCTTGGCCCTGTTGACTTCAAACTTGAGGTAGTTAAGATGACCTTGGCCCTGTTGACGTCAAACTGGAGGTAGTTAAGATGACCTTGGCCCTGTTGACTTCAAACTGGAGGTAGTTAAGTTGACCTTGGCCCTGTTGACTTCAAACTTGAGGTAGTTAAGATGACCTAAGCCCTGTTGACTTCAAACTGGAGGTAGTTAAGATGACCTAGGCCCTGTTGACTTCAAACTGGAGGTAGTTAAGATGACCTAGGCCCTGTTGACTTCAAACTGGAGGTAGTTAAGATGACCTAAGCCCTGTTGACTTCAAACTGGAGGTAGTTAAGATGACTTAGGCCCTGTTGACTTCAAACTGGAGGTAGTTAAGATGACCTAGGCCCTGTTGACTTCAAACTGGAGGTAGTTAAGACGACCTTGGCCCTGTTGACTTCAAACTTGAGGTAGTTAAGATGACCTTGGCCCTGTTGACTTCAAACTTGAGGTAGTTAAGATGACCTTGGCCCTGTTGACGTCAAACTGGAGGTAGTTTAGATGACCTTGGCCCTGTTGACTTCAAACTTGAGGTAGTTAAGATGACTTAGGCCCTGTTGACTTCAAACTGGAGGTAGTTAAGTTGACCTTGGCCCTGTTGACGTCAAACTGGAGGTAGTTAAGATGACCTTGGCCCTGTTGACGTCAAACTGGAGGTAGTTTAGATGACCTTGGCCCTGTTGACTTCAAACTGGAGGTAGTTAAGTTGACCTAAGCCCTGTTGACTTCAAACTTGAGGTAGTATAGATGACCTTGGCCCTGTTGACTTCAAACTTGAGGTAGTTAAGTTGACCTAAGCCCTGTTGACTTCAAACTTGAGGTAGTTAAGATGACCTAAGCCCTGTTGACTTCAAACTTGAGGTAGTTTAGATGACCTAGGCCCTGTTGACTTCAAACTTGACGTAGTTAAGATGACCTTGGCCCTGTTGACTTCAAACTTGAGGTAGTTTAGATGACTTAGGCCCTGTTGACTTCAAACTTGAGGTAGTTATAGATGACTTAGGCCCTGTTGACTTCAAACTTGAGGTAGTTAAGATGACTTAGGCCCTGTTGACTTCAAACTTGAGGTAGTTAAGATGACTTAGGCCCTGTTGACTTCAAACTTGAGGTAGTTTAGATGACTTAGGCCCTGTTGACTTCAAACTTGAGGTAGTTTAGATGACTTAGGCCCTGTTGACTTCAAACTTGAGGTAGTTAAGATGACCTAGGCCCTGTTGACTTCAAACTTGACGTAGTTAAGATGACCTTGGCCCTGTTGACTTCAAACTTGAGGTAGTTAAGATGACTTAGGCCCTGTTGACTTCAAACTTGAGGAACCCTGCAGTGTACTACGCACAAAAGAAAACGCTATGCATTAGGCGGTCCACGAAAATCAAGGCACACTTACACACGCACTAATACAGTACACACACGGGGATTTAAGATGACCTAGGCCCTGTTGACTTCAAACTGGAGGTAGTTAAGATGACCTAAGCCCTGTTGACTTCAAACTTGAAGTAGTTTAGAAGACCTTGGCCCTGTTGACTTCAAACTGGAGGTAGTTAAGATGACCTTGGCCCTGTTGACTTCAAACTTGAGGTAGTTAAGATGACCTAAGCCCTGTTGACTTCAAACTGGAGGTAGTTAAGATGACCTAAGCCCTGTTGACTTCAAACTTGAAGTAGTTTAGAAGACCTTGGCCCTGTTGACTTCAAACTTGAGGTAGTTAAGATGACCTTGGCCCTGTTGACGTCAAACTTGAGGTAGTTAAGATGACCTTGGCCCTGTTGACTTCAAACTTGAGGTAGTTAAGATGACCTTGGCCCTGTTGACGTCAAACTGGAGGTAGTTAAGATGACCTTGGCCCTGTTGACTTCAAACTGGAGGTAGTTAAGTTGACCTTGGCCCTGTTGACTTCAAACTTGAGGTAGTTAAGATGACCTAAGCCCTGTTGACTTCAAACTGGAGGTAGTTAAGATAACCTAGGCCCTGTTGACTTCAAACTGGAGGTAGTTAAGATGACCTAGGCCCTGTTGACTTCAAACTGGAGGTAGTTAAGATGACCTAAGCCCTGTTGACTTCAAACTGGAGGTAGTTAAGATGACTTAGGCCCTGTTGACTTCAAACTGGAGGTAGTTAAGATGACCTAGGCCCTGTTGACTTCAAACTGGAGGTAGTTAAGACGACCTTGGCCCTGTTGACTTCAAACTTGAGGTAGTTAAGATGACCTTGGCCCTGTTGACTTCAAACTTGAGGTAGTTAAGATGACCTTGGCCCTGTTGACGTCAAACTGGAGGTAGTTTAGATGACCTTGGCCCTGTTGACTTCAAACTTGAGGTAGTTAAGATGACTTAGGCCCTGTTGACTTCAAACTGGAGGTAGTTAAGTTGACCTTGGCCCTGTTGACGTCAAACTGGAGGTAGTTAAGATGACCTTGGCCCTGTTGACGTCAAACTGGAGGTAGTTTAGATGACCTTGGCCCTGTTGACTTCAAACTGGAGGTAGTTAAGTTGACCTAAGCCCTGTTGACTTCAAACTTGAGGTAGTATAGATGACCTTGGCCCTGTTGACTTCAAACTTGAGGTAGTTAAGTTGACCTAAGCCCTGTTGACTTCAAACTTGAGGTAGTTAAGATGACCTAAGCCCTGTTGACTTCAAACTTGAGGTAGTTTAGATGACCTAGGCCCTGTTGACTGCAAACTGGAGGTAGTTAAGATGACCTTGGCCCTGTTGACGTCAAACTTGAGGTAGTTAAGATGACCTTGGCCCTGTTGACTTCAAACTTGAGGTATTTTAGATGACTTAGGCCCTGTTGATTTCAAACTTGAGGTATTTTAGATGACTTAGGCCCTGTTGACGTCAAACTTGAGGTAGTTTAGATGACCTTAGATGCACTATCTTCCAAACTTTTTACGAAGCAATTATGGTTAAGTGACTTGCTCAAGGGCACAAGTGTTGTGACCGGGATTCGAATCCACACTCTGCTGCTGACAACACCATACCTTGGGTCCGGTGAACTCGACCACTTTGCCACGATACGACATAAGAAGATTGCTGACCCAAGGAGAGTATAAATGCACATGTTGGTGCTTGTATCACAAAGTGAACTATTCGTGCATTAATCTGCCCAACTATTTATTTAAAAAAAAACTGGACAGAAACGTGAAGGAGCGGGAAGGGAAACGGTATAATTGGAAGGGTTTTTAAAAATAATGCACTTTTTTTTAGAAATTATAGAATTGTTTGAGACAAATAAAGTAAAATGTTTAGTTTCCTCCTTCTTTTTAGTGTTTGTTTCTGTTTTGTTTTGTATTACTATTAATCAAAATGTTTAGCCTATCGAAACAAAGGGTAATTGAATCAATTAAAAATACATAACGACTACATTCATGCTCATGCCACTCCACCGTCTTCTCCCTGGTCAAAAGAGAATTTTAAGTATAATGACAGGTGTATGAAATATGTTTTTAAAGTTAGAAATTGTGAATTTGGGACGCAAACATTTGTAAATATAGCTATAAATCTGGATTTGATATGCTAATCTCACTGGTGATTAAAGGCCCTGTACACTATTGATAAGATCAAAAATCACAAATGTGCACAGATTCACACAAAACTTACATGATTTAAAGTAAGTAATGGTTGAAAGGGTTCCTTAAAATAATTCTGCCTAAAATGTTTCTGAGAAATGAGTAAAACGATAGTTTATATCACGCGCGATATTTTGAAAAAACAGAAAACACATAAGGTCTCTTTTCACTATTTTCTCGTGATCTCCATGACCAATTGAGCTCAAACTTTCACAGGTTTGTTTGTTCATGCATATGTTGAATCACATAAAATGTGGACACTGATTTTTAGCTGTTACCAAAAGTGTACAATACCTTTAAAACATTTTCCCTACCATGTGCATGTTATGATTCAGTCAGAGTTAATACTAATAATAAAGAAAGAAAACCATTCGTCATGCACCACATTGCATGGTTGTGACAAAATTGCCGACGTGATGCATCGTTGAACCACGAGTAATTCAAGCATTATTAATTTCGTCTAAGTACTGCGCCAATAATAGCAGGGATGGCCATTAGGAAACGAGAAGAAGGTTCAGTTTTAGATGTGGGAGAAAAAAACGAAAAATGAGTAATCCCACGCAATCAGATAAGGACTGAAAATCCAATCTGCATGCAAGGCTACGGACCGAGGTGATGGGTATAGAAACAGGGTCCACAGATGGTAAAAGGCAGGGATAGAATCCACTGAGCCAGCCTAATTTGTAAATAAAAATAATTATAATGTAAATATTAGCTCAATATCATCGAGCACAGAGAAAAATAGCAATTTTGATTAAATTTCGTGCTTATAAACGCAAACATGTTTACTGAAATGATGATGCTCGATTTTTTGTTCAGATGTATTTTGTTTTGTTTAGATTTGTTTGTTTCTTCATCTTGTTAAATCCCATCTTAAACAGCTATTTGAGCGAATTATTTAACGGGGATGCTATATCAACTTGTTTATTATGTGGTTGTTTATCATTTAAATGTAATTTTGATATTTGTACAATTCTGAATTTTTCGAATTATCGATCAAAAAATTAGGCCCCGTCCCGAAAGTTTTGAAAAACTTTAGCCTTTGACGGCGTGCGTCAAAAGGACAATACTTTGACGTCATGTGTGGGATGTTGCCTTGTTATATCTTCATGCTGCAACAAAGCAGCTATACAAAACGGAGCTTCCAAATATAACGTAACATGAGTGATGACGTAACAGCGCTTTTCATAGTTTATCATTGCCTACTCAGCACGACTCCTATAAATTTGCATACGATCTTTTAATACACAGTGTGTTAGTTTGAGTTTTAGTCACATGCTGCCAACAAGACATATGGAAGTCTGGTACAAAGAATAGATGGCTCCACTTATCGGAGGGTTCAGTTATGGGTTGTTCTGTTTTTCTATACTAATTTGTGCACGAAACATGAGTGGAAATATTGTTCAGCCCCTCAAAAAACAGTAACAAAAAACAACCTAGAGAACTCTGGAACTTGATCCCCCCTCTTAGGTATGTGGAATGGTCCAGTTTGGGATATCAAGGACTTTGACTCCCGATGGCATTGCACTTTGGAGAACACAGTGAAATAACTGAAGAATGTGCAATAACTGTAGTACAGCGCTCACTTAAGGGTTTTAAATTAAGCACAAGTAGCTCATCACATAACATTAAATGTTTACCAGATTTAGCTTACCAGCCAAAGTACCATGTCACATGTACTATTTGTGACTAGTATCCTGTTCATGTTGGGGTAATGAGCGTTGCAGCCATCTTCAGCCTCGAACCCGTTTCAAAGACAGCCTTGAACTTAAAAGTGAGTGAAACGGTTAAATGTAGCGTTACTGTTATTTTATTTATTAATCCGTACGGTTACTAATGTTTGTAAATATTGTATCGCGCGGTCAAGGACTTGTTTTGTTATTGTTCTTCTTCTTGTTTTGTTTAATACAGGTTCGCCACGAACAAGGTTAATAGCCACAAGCATGAATAGTTTCTCAAATTTGTGTGGGTTGGCGTCCGTTCGTGAATGCTGCGGCAAGAGATGCGGCTGATACCTGCTGTCACCTTGTTAAACGTGGATGGATTCGTCGTTCTTGTGAAAACACCATGACAGTTTTAGCTGTTATCTCAACAAGTAGACACTGTATTGACATGTGAATTTTATCGTATCTTTCTTGATAAATGTGCCATTCAGCAATACGTAAACAAGAAAAAACTAGACATTGAGTTTTTGTTTACTACAAAAACAAGGTGTTCGTGGTGAGCGACTGATTGAATACGTAACGACATTTAACATTATCAATCCAATGCCTGGTTCAAGAGTTATGAATTTTACAAAACGTATACATCAACTTCCAGTTTGGACCAGAGGTCAAGGTCAAGTAGGGTTACATTTTGTGTAGGCGGGATTAGTTTATGAAGACCTTTTAAATGATGGATGGATTGTAAACATCCAATATTTGGTTCAGAAGTTATGATTTTTTCAACTATAAAGTTTCAAATTCCGTTTTGCACCGGAAGTCAATGTCAAATGAGGTCACAGTGTGTAGCGTTTCTTAAATCTTTGGAGCCCTTTCTGATGATGTATAGATGATAAAAATCCAATGTGTGGTTCAGGAGTTCTGATTTTTTCAAATATTAAATTTCATCTTCCGGTTTGAACAGGAAGTAAAGGTCAATTGGGGTCACATTCTGTATATCGTTTGTTAAGTTGTTACTTACTTGTCCAATGATGTATAGATTGTAAAAATCCATTGTGTGGTTCAGGAATTATGAATTTTGAAACATTAAATTTCAACTTCCGTTTTCAACCGAAAGTCAGGGTCAAACGGGGTCACAATAAGTGTAGCGTATTTTAGGTTTTATATAGACCTTTCAGATGATGTGTAGATTGTAAAAATCCAATGTGTGGTTCAGGAGTTACGAATTTTTCAGGTATTAGATGGATTATCTTTATGCCGCGGTGCGCAATACACAAGGTAACAGCGATGCTAAATGTATTCCTACATGTAGTTGATGTAAACCGAACTACACGTTCAATGTAGTCGTATCTGTACACGTGCTATTACACTATCTCGCGTTATCAAAGTGGGTCAACACAAACGTGCGCTTTAATGCCGGTGGTTATAAGACAAGATGTAAATGTCAAAATGTTGTTATTTCTGTGCAAAAGTTTGAGCAGGCTCAACGTTCTACAACCTGATGCAAAAATTATGCTGAAATGATAAATAGTTTTTGAGATACAAATTTTGTGAAATTTTAAATTTCCGGGTTGAACCGGACGTCAAGGTCAAATGGGGTCACTTTCTGTGCAGCGTCTGTTGGACCTTTAACGAACTTTCCGATGATGTATAGATTGTAAAAATCCAACATGTCGTTCATGAGTTATGATTTTTTTTCAAATATTAAACTTTGATTTAATGTTATTCAATACCTGATGACGTCATCATGACATCATCAAGTTTGTGTCGTCTTGATATTTAGGTTCAAATGTCTGATGAGTTTCAATGTAAAATTCAATTTCAATCTTGAGTTATGCCGTAGATAAGCCCGAAAATGATGTTTTTCAAGAAAAAAAACAAAGGCAAACTTTGACCTAGGGGCATGACCTTGAAGAAAAGGTCATACGATTTTGGCGTTAACTTTTGAAATGTAGCCCCAGTCTTGATCTATCACATGTCCAATTATGAACATCTTAGCTTTCATATTCAATGAGATACAGCAAATACCAAATGGTCATTTTTCAACTTTAAAAACGTTGTAATTCGACACCTGATGACGTCATCATTACGTCAAGACTATTGTGCCGTCTTTATATTAAGGTTCAAATGTCTGATGAGTTTCAAGGTTCAATTCAGTTTCAATCTTGAGTTATGTTCGAAAGTAGTTTTTTGAAGGAAAACAAAACAAAGGCGAACTTCGACCCAGGGTAACGACCCGGAAGTTAAGGTCATACGATTTTGGCGTTAACTTTTTAAATGTTGCCCCAGCCTTGATCTATCACCTGCCCAAGTATGAACATCATAGCTTTCATATTTGTAAAGATACTGCAAAAAGCAAAAGGTCATTTTTCAACTTTAAAAACCTTGTAATTCGACACCTGATGACGTCATCATGACGTAATGACAACTGTGCCGTCTTCGTATTGAGGTTCAATTGTCTGATGAGTTTCAATGTTCAATTCAGTTTCAATCTTGAGTTATGCTGTAGAGAAGAGTTCTCCGGAAGAAGAAGATGGAGAAGAAAAAAAAACTAGAGCTCAGTTTTTGTTTGTTACAAAAACAGGGTGTTCGAGAGTAATGTCATCAAATTATGAGTGAATGATTTGGTGTCAACAAGTTACCTTATCAATCCAACGTCTGGTTAAGGAGTTAGATTTGTTCATTATAAAAATTCAACTTCCGGTTTGAACTGGAAGTCAAGGTCAAATGGGTTCACACTTTGTGCAGCGTTTGTTGACTTTTTGAAGACCTTAACAATGATGTATATCCTTTAAAAAATCAATGTCTGATTAAGGAGTTATGATTGGTTAAAATATTAAACTTCAACTTCCGGTTTGAACGGGAAGTCAAGGTCAAATGAGGTCACATTCTGTGTATTGTTTCTTAAGTTGTTACATACTTTTCCAATAATGTAAAGGTTGTAAAAATCCAATGTGTTGTTTAGTAGTTACGATTTGTTGAAACATTAACTTTCACTTTCCGGTTTGAACCGGAAGTCAAGGTCAAATAAGGTCACAGTTTCTAGCGTTTCTTAAATCATTGGAGCCCTTTCTAATGATGTATAGATGATAAAAATCCAATGTGTGGTTAAGGAATTCTGATTTTTTTCAAATATTACATTTCATCATCCGGTTTTAACAATAAGTAAAGGTCAATTGGGGTCACATTCTGTATATCATTTTAAAAAATGTTACACACTTTCCCAATGATGAATAGGTTGTAAAAATCGAATGAGTTGTTCAGAAGTTAAGATTTTTTTAAATACTAAATTTCTACTTCCGGTTTGAAGCGGAATTCAAGGTCAAACAGGATCTTACTTAAGTAAGATTTGAAACTTTGCATGGTGGGAATACGATATGGAAAGGTTTGCGGTGACACCATGTACATGTAATAATCTCTCTATGTGAGTTGGGGGTGGTTCTGAAAAGAACCGTTGGTTTCAACTCAAGAGTTGAAACCAACGGTTCTTTTCAGAACCACCCCCAACTCACATAGAGAGATTATTACATGTACATGGTGTCACCGCAAACCTTTCCATATAGGATCTTACTTTGTGTAGCGCGTGTTCAGTTTATTAGGACCTTTCAGATGACAAATGGATTGTAAATATCCAATGTGTGGTTCAGGAGTTATGAATTTTTCAAGTATTAGATGGATTATCTTTATGCCGGGGTGCGCAATAAACAGCGATGCTAAATGTTTTACTACGTGTAGTTGATGTAAACTGAACTACACGTACAATTGTACACGTATCTGTACACGTGTTATCACTATCACGCGTTATCTACGTGGATCAACACAAACGTGCGCTTTAATGCCCGTGGTTATAAGACAAGATGTAAATGTCAGAATGTTGTTATTTCTGTGCAAAAGTTTGAGCAGGATCAACGTTCTACAACCTGATGTAAAAATTATGCTGAAGTGATAAGTAGTTTTTGAGATACGAATTTTGTGAATTTTTCAAATTCCGGTTTGAACCGGAAGTCAAGGTCAAATGGGGTCACTTTCTGTGTAGCGTCTGTTGGACCTTTAACGAACTTCCCGATGATGTATAGATTGTAAAAATCCAACATGTCGTTCATGAGTTATGATTTTTTGTCAAATATTAAACTTTGATTTAATGTTATTCAATACCTGATGGCGTCATCATGACATCATCAAGTTTGTGTCGTCTTGATATTTAGGTTCAAAAGTCTGATGAGTTTTAATGTAAAATTCAATTTCAATCTTAAGTTATGCCGTAAATAAGCCCGAAAATGATATTTTTCAAGAAACAAAACAAAGGCAAACTTCGACCTAGGGGCATGACCTTGAAGAAAAGGTCATACGATTTTGACGTTAACTTTTGAAATGTAGCCCCAGTCTTGATCTATCAAATGCCCAATTATGAACATCATAGCTTTCATATTCAATGAGAGACAGCAAATACCAAATGGTCATTTTTCAACTTTAAAAACGTTGTAATTCGACACCTGATGACGTCATCATGACGTAATGACAACTGTGCCGTCTTCGTATTGAGGTTCAATTGTCTGATAAGTTTCAAGGTTCAATTCAGTTTCAATCTTGAGTTATGTTCGAAAGTAGTTTTTTGAAGGAAAACAAAACAAAGCCGAACTTCGACCCAGGGTAACGACCCGGAAGTTAAGGTCATACGATTTTGGCGTTAACTTTTTAAATGTTGCCCCAGCCTTGATCTATCACCTGCCCAAGTATGAACATCATAGCTTTCATATTTGTAAAGATACGGCAAAAAGCAAAAGGTCATTTTTCAACTTTAAAAACCTTGTAATTTGACACCTGATGACGTCATCATGACGTAATGACAACTGTGCCGTCTTCGTATTGAGTTTCAATTGTCTGATGAGTTTCAATGTTCAATTCAGTTTCAATCTTGAGTTATGCTGTAGAGAAGAGTTCTCCGGAAGAAGAAGATGGAGAAGAAAAAAAAACAAAACAAAAACTAGATATTTAGTTTTTGTTTACTACAAAAACACGGTGTTCGTGGTGAGTGCTTAAATGAGTAAGTCATTATACCTTATCAACCCAATTCCTGGTTCAGGAGTTATGAATTTTTCAAAAAAAATGAACATCAACTTCCGGTTTTGACCGGAAGTCAAGGTCAAATAGGGGTCACATTTTGTGTAGCACGTTTAGTTTTTGAAGACGTTTTAGATGGTGTATGGATTGTAAACCTCCAACAATTTGTTGAAACATTAACTTTCACTTTCCGGTTTGAACCGGAAGTCAAGGTCAAATGAGGTCACAGTGTGTAGCGTTTCTTAAATCTTTGGAGCCCTTTCTGATGATGTATAGATGATAAAAATCCAATGTGTGGTTCAGGAGTTCTGATTTTTTCAAATATTAAATTTCATCTTGCGGTTTGAACAGGAAGTAAAGGTCAATTGGGGTCACATTCTGTATATCGTTTGTTAAGTTGTTACATACTTGTCCAATGATGTATAGATTGTAAAAATCCATTGTGTGGTTCAGGAATTATGAATTGTGAAACATTAAATTTCAATTTCCGCTTTGAACCGGAAGTCAGGGTCAAACGGGGTCACAATAAGTGTTGCGTATGTTAGGTTTTATAAAGACCTTTCAGATGATGTATAGATTGTAAAAATCCAATGTGTGGTTCAGGAGTTACGAATTTGTCAAGTATTACATGGATTATCTTTATGCCGGGGTGCGCGATATACAAGGTAACATGCAGCGATGCTAAATGTATTCCCACATGTAGTTGATGTAAACTGAACTACACGTTCAATGTATGTATCTGTACACGTGCTATTAGACTATCTCGCGTTATCAAAGTGGGTCAACACAAACGTGCGCTTTAATGCCGGTGGTTATAAGACAAGATGCAGCAAAAAGCAAAAGCTCATTTTTTAACTTTCAAAACCTTGTAATTCGACACCTGATGACGTCATCATGACGTAATGACAACTGTGCCGTCTTCGTTCTGAGGTGCAATTGTCTCATGAGTTTCAATGTTCAATTCAGTTTCAATCTTGAGTTGTGCTGTGGAGAAGAGTTGAGGGCAAGAAGAAGATGAAGAAGAAACTAAAAATAGAGTTTTTGTTTATCACAAAAACACGGTGTTCGGTTGAACGTAACGTGATGACGCAATTAAAAATAAGGTCTTATTAAGCACATACTTATGCAGGACCATTTACTGCCAAAAAGAAAAATAAGCAGGGTACCAGTCACAAATTGCACATGTCTGGATAATCTTATCTGGTAAGCACAATAAGCTTAGCTACTATGTTGTAATTGAGCAGGTCAATGAAATTAAGCCCATCAGTTGGCTGAATCATCAGGAAGGTTTGAACCTTACTATACTCAATGCAGTCATGGCAGTTATACTCTTGATGAGCAAGATGCTGTAAGCATATATCAATTTCTGTCCCAAAATCTTGAGTGTTTTGCATACCGTATGCTGAAATGAACGAAATGTTGGCAATAGACAGAGATATCGATACCATTATCAGGTCTTCTTATGTGTATATAAATACTTTAATTAAAATAAATGCTCTGTTAATAATGTCCTTTACGAATGCAAACAATATATTGTTTCAATCTCTTGCTAATAATGTAATACATATAGAATATATTGTTATCTGGTATTATTTAACAGTTTACATGCAGTTTAAACCATTCTGTTTTTGTTTGTTCCACAGATTCCACAGATTCCACAGATTTCAATAAATACATTGAACAATAAAAAATAATTTTTCTACAATGTGTCTAGAATTTATTACTAGGCCTAATCTTGCATCACAATTTTTAACAACCCCTGTTTTTCACAAATGCAATGTTTGTTTGACATTGGCATCAGGTTTTATTTTGGTGTTATTTTGCACATTATGAAAGCCCTTTAAAAATTTCGCTTATCTGGCACAGGATGTTGTACATTAGGCCTAAAGATTTTGAGAATCCCCTTAAAATGTTTTAGAAACGTTACACAGACTGTCACAATGAGATCATTACTGCAAGTCCACTCCGGATTTTGAAGTTTAGTTTTAATCTTATGTCACAACAAAAACCCGGTTCTAAACGAAAGCAAGTTCAAAATAGGTCACTAACATAAAATTTTGTGCATGGAAGGAAATAGACTATGAAAAAAGCTTTTCGGTTGTAGCCGCAGGTTGGCAACGTCAGTTTTTGTGTTTGTCGCCGGTAGAGGGCGCAACATCGACTAGCTTGGAGTCCGGAGAGACACACAATGTCTGTGTGGACGCGCACGTTCAGGATGGAGGTCGACACGTACGCGCACTATGACTGGAAGTAAAAGTCAAACAGATATTATGTTAATGCAAAAATATTGTAAGTGTTCTGTGAAGCGTTTGTCAAACTTTTAACGACCTATCCGATGATGTGTAGATTGTCAAAATCCGAGTTAGGGTTCGTAAGTTATGATTGTTACAAATTTTAAACTTTGATTCATTGTAATTTATTGCCCGATGAAGTCATTATGACGTAATTAGGTCTGTGTTGTCTTGATACTAACGTTCAACTATCTGTAGAGTTTCAACGTTCAAATCAATCTCAATCTTGAGTTATTCCGTAGATAAGCTCGAAAGTTATTTTTTGAAGAAAAAAAAAGAAGGCGAACTTTGACCCAGGGTAACACCCGGAAGTTGAGATCGTACGATTTTGGCGTTAACTTTTCAAATGTTGCCCAAGTCTTCATCTATTCGATGCCCAAGTATGAACATCATAGCTTTTATATTCGCTGAGATACAGCAAGAAGCAAATGGTCATTTTCAAATTTAAAAACCTTGTAATGACGTCATCAATGACGTCATCATTCCAAAAAAGTGGCGGTTTCATCTACTCACTATTGCCTATGTACATAGCAAGTTTTAAGTTTGTACAAGCTTTACTTTTGTTCAAAATTGCTGGGGAAGGTTCAGAGAGAAAGAAGAAGACGGGGAAAAAAAAAAACATAACAGAAACAATAGTTGTTCCGCTGTTAGCCGAACACCTAAAAAAAAACAGAACAATAACAAGAGGTGTTCGTGCTCATATTGCACGAACACCTAAAAACAGAACAAAACCAAGAGGTGTTCGTGCACATATTGCACTCACACCTAAAAAAAACAGAACAAAAACAAGAGGTGTTCGTGCTTGTATTGCACGAACACCTAAACAGAACAATAACAATAGGTGTTCGTGCTGAATTGCACGAACACCTAAAAATAGAACAATAACAAGAGGTGTTCGTGCTCATATTGCACGAACACCTAAAAAACAGAACAAAATCAAGAGGTGTTCGTGCACATATTGCACTCACACCTAATGAATCTACTTGATGAATATTACGGTAGTTTTTGTGAACTTGACCCCGTCTGTGCTGTCCGCAGATAAGCTCTTATCCGATGCATCTCGGAATCCCGGGCTCAAGTCACAGAGAGCTCAAAATGAATCTATGTGTGAAATCGAGCCCAGGTACCAACGCGGGCTTGGGTTCCCACGTAAACTGGAGGAGACGGTCAGCTGGATCCCCCAAAGAGTCAAGACGAACTTATAAATGCTCCGCGGCTGCCCCATGTTCGTATAAGAGCCACAATAGTTTTAGAGGTATAATGTTATTGATTATTAGGCCCTAAATTAGAAAAACAGTCAAATAATCAGAGAAAAAATCCGAGAGTTTGTCTCTAGTCGCCATTATTTATTCCATTGTCTGTTTCTTGTTCCGTTTCTTGTCGTGTCCTGTTGTATTTAATTCTGGTCCAATTCACAACAAACTTGACATCTCCACTAATGCCACACTCAGTCATTGCAAAGCTCAGTGCTTCCACGCGAATGGGTCGTCATTATCGACCTCATAAGTTATTACCTCCTGAACTTGCTACTCTTGCCCTTGCGATGAAACAACAAAGTCAGTGACTGACATTTCAAATTGATGCTGCATCCTTTAAGTCCTTGACCACAACGGCGTGTTTAAATATTTACAAATTTACAAACGTGAGTATATTGTTAACTTAACCGTTAACGCAAATTGTATCAATTTCACTTCCTATTACATCAAGTTCAAGGCGGTCTTAGTAATGGCTACGGGGCATCTACAGTACTTAGAGGTTGACGGACGATTGGGAACAACGTCACAGCGCAGACTGCTCTGAGACAGAAAACTGGACACGTTTAGCTGTCTTATCACGCATTAAATAGCATTAAACACACTTTTAATTGTTATTTTGTATTGATTTGAGAAAGTTATCAGCTTTCATGTTTAAGGTATTGCATGGACAACCCCTGCCGGTGATAAGTGTGGCAGTTAATAAATAACTATACATTGTCTAGCATAGGGCTTAACAAAATATGCAAACGTTATTGTTTGTTTTTCGTATTGAAACAACATCATTCGTTCTAGTTCCGAGAAAAAGTTCTTAAACACAAAATTATTTCGGCAAAAACGGGCCATGCAACCAGGTACGGATTTAGGGAGGGGCGTAGCGGGCGCATGCCCCCTTTATTTCACCGACTGAAACAAATTAGTATTAATTGAAAGGCATATCCTAATTTCCAAATTAATAAAAACTAATCTGTGAACTGCTACGGGGCATCTGCAGTGCTGAGAGGTTGGTGGACGAGTGGGAACAACGTCACAGCGCAGACTGCTCTGAGACAGTAGGAGTACTCTAACACACAACATTTTCCAGGAGTATTTCTGCGGGCCCCGGACGCATTTTTTTTACAGCGCAGCGAGGGGTTTTGTACTGTAACACTGTCAATTCCGTCTGGAGATCGGAGACTACGTTTAACCCTGAACCCTAAACCTAACCCTAACCCTAATCCTAACCCTAACCCTCACCCTAATCCTAACCCTCACCCTAACCCTCACCCTAACCCCAACCCTAACCCTAAACCTAACCCCAACCCCAACCCTAACCCCAACCCTAACCCTAACCCTAACCCCAACCCTAACCCTAACCCTAACCCCAACCCTAACCCTAACCCCAACCCTAACCCTAACCCTAACCTTAACCCCAACCCTAATCCTAACCCTAACCCTAACCCTAACCCCAACCCTAACCCTAACCCTAACCCTAACCCTAAACCAAACCCTTTAAAGGCATAAATGTTTGTAGTATCATCCAAAGACAGGAATTTGCAGTATTATAGAACAAAACCCCTCGCTGCGGTGTTACAAAGATATGCGCCCCGGACCCTCAGTGGGCCCAGACCCCGGTGATTTTGTTTTAATGTTTACCGTTGTGTGATTTTGATAGCGTTTGAGCGCAATCTCCTTTTATAAATTTATAATTATATTTTTATCGTTGGCAGGGGTCTGGTTGTACACATCTTAAGGTGACAGTTTGTATACTTTTGTATAACCTTGACAGCCCCTGTCCAAGTTGTAATCATTGTGTATATGTCTAAAGATTTAAAATACAAATAAAAGTAATACCATATACCTCGTATCAGCGTTGACACTAAACCCCGAAATTGATGAGCAGGTTTTTTTCACACTAGTTTGTATCGAGTCTGACATTTCACAAGTTGCCTTTCCGATTTTTGCTTTGACACACACTCCCGTAAGTTAAAAGTGAATGAATTTGCCTTATTTTGAAGATGTTAAGTGCCCCGAAACACCAATAATGTCCTGCAGTAAATGTCTTGTTTAGGGACCTTCTTTTGGCGATGGAAATATGACGTTGTGTCGGTGCAAAAACACGTCCTAAAACAGCACTTTCCGTTAAGCGCAATTTTGAAATTGTCAAAACCTTGTATCTTATTGAAAAAGCACGGTTGTACATGTGCACACAAAACAAGTAAGCGCCGAGATAAAAAAAAAATTACTGAGCATTTTCGTGCAAGATATGACGTTTTTGAAGAAACGAGTTATACTTGTTTTGTAATTAATTCGAGATACGACTTCTTCTTTTTTTTGACGCGACGATGAGCACAATGTACACTGAAGAAACTTCAGACCGCAAGACTGTAAACCAATAACATGTATTTCTCTGTATACTCTTAAAAACTGTTGCTCAAAATCGAGGAGAAAGTAGCCAAGAATCGCGGGCTCGGGCAAGAATCCATAAAGCATTCGCGTTTTGCATTTACTATGGGAGGACTTGGTTGATAATGATACTGTATCCGCTTCTGAGATGGGACTTTAATTACCCTAATAACTACTAAAAACAACGTTGCAAGGAGATAATATTATTATCTCCTTCATCAGTAGCTTTTTGATAATAAGCTCCTGGTCTCATGCTCTGGCAATATCCTTTTCGTTGATGTTAATCATTATTGTTGGAAATTTGCTTTTTTAATAATGGCTCCAAGATCAAATTTTATTTTGTGATCCACTCATTCACTCATGGATAGAGTCCTAGTGAAAATGGGGAATATTACAATTGCCTCATCTCATGTTATAGGTGGTGTAAAATGCAACTGTGTTTGATACCCTTCTTGTGCAATTTTGTTTTCTTCAAAATAAACAAAAAACCTCGCTGATGTCACTTTTCAAATAAATACGGTCTGTACATTTTTGTACAGAACATTTTCAGTTCACCCTGCAGTGTTAAGATGACATTAATCAAAATGGCATTGAGTTTCAACTTATAACTGGCGCAAAAATTTCTCTTTGAAAGAGTACTTATTAGAATAAAATATTACACAATTTTAACGTAAGGTTATAGACTTGTAACCTTTTTACCCACTTTCATGAGGACTCTTTATCTATGACAATATTATTGCATCACAAAACTGAAGTTGGCCTTGGAGCAATTTTTTAAATACTATCGCAATTACTTTAGCTTCCCTGTCTAAATGGCCTGTACGGGTGAGTTAACAATCAGTTATACATTTCATCAAGATATTGCTCCTCATTTAGCTGATTGCAGTGTCCCTTTTTATTTGTACGGTTTCCATTATCAACAAACAACATTTTTGGCTTCTGACCACAAAAAATACTTTGTTGTCCTTTTACCGTAGTACCCCTATCTGTCTGCAAGATTCCTTGCATACATTATTAAGAAACAAATATCATTCACTACCTGAGCGCATTTTGCTTAGAGGTATTATACAGGATTGGTAGAGCTGACCAATAGTCACAGACAATGTTCATGTTTTGTGTGATCAACCATAATACACGAAATATATAAAAAAAAAAGTGAACATTTGGACTTAATACGTTGTGTGAGTCAGGAAAAAATAGTGGGAATTCAAGCACAATGTAAACACATTAAAATTTGGTTGTAGTCATCGAAATCAGCTGTTAGTTTGTTTTTAAGTTTTCAAATACAGTTTTCTTGAATATGACTTCACTTCAGAGGGATATATTTCACGGGAAAAATTGTTCAAGTATTAACTTCCTAATCTTGTATAATATCTTTAAAACCAGTATAAATAATGAGATCTTTTGAAATAGACCTTGCGAGTCTCGCGCATAATAATAAACACATTGGGACCCGTTTAAGTGCGCAGGTTTGTTTCCTTCACGTGGGACTTAAGTGGTCCCTAAAATGTTCGCATACGCGCGAGACTTGCAGAAGACTTATTTGATCCAAGTCTGTGATCCTGGTTTTTAGTCTACCTGATAGCCATTACATTATTGCCTGAAATAGCGCCCATCTTGTGGATTTTCCTCCGTCATTAACCTCCGATCATAGACTTGGGAATCTTGTTCATCGGTTTGTACACACCCTATGGCAAATTAGTCCAAAAGTGGACGGAACACTCTGATTGGTCAGATTCGCAGAAACCTTCAATTAGATGCATATATTCAAATTTAACCGTTTAAACCAAAAGCGCGCCGCGCGCCCACGGGATAAAGTACAGCAACACAAAATTGATGATGCACATGTTCAGAATAAATAAAAAAAACGTTGGGGGAAAATTACTCGACGATTCCATTGAAACCATAGGTAACACAGTTTTTCGTCTTCCAAGAATCAGTATATTTTATATACGTACATTTTTCAGTATTTTATGATCTTGTATAATTTTAGCTATAAATTATAAATACTACCGTACCAAGCACTATACAAAAATAAGACCAATGATATTTTACAGAAAATCTGAAGTGGTTTTAGCCTATTGGTAATTGACGCAGCCAATGTGGCCTCCTAATTGGCCATCGCTCCGGGATCAGTGCTGTTATGTAAATTTCAGTTGTGAATAAATGAATATACCGTATACACAATAGAGCCAAGTCTGAGATCGCGAGTCAGAGCGTGTGATAGCCAATCAGCGGGGGAGTTTTACGTGGCTGATGCAGAGAAATAACCGCGAACTCAGACTTGAAATCAAGTCTAGACTTGCAGGGTCTATACAACCCCTTGCATAACGCGCAACGCTTCTGGTAGGCTATGCTGAGGTCACCCGCACATTTTCACGCACCAAGAGCAGCTACAGTCCAATGAGCTGCCTCCTTTTGCCTCAGCGAGGGCGCCGACTTGAAATGTGTGACGTCATATGCAAGGGGCCTTTGGGCGCAACAAAGCGCAAATATCAGCGCTATGAGATATTGGTAGACTGGTGTAATATGCTCGATCTAGGCCGGCGACATAGCATTCAAACGTTTCCAATCGAGTAGGAGAGCACCTGTGCACGTCTAATAACGACCACACGTCTCTACTTGCCAGGCTACGACCGTCACCACCGTGGCCGCAAAAAGTGCCTGCTATTTTTTCCGCGCTTTACCATTCTGATCCGTATTGACTAAAAACTTACCAGCACAGTATTGGCATCAGTCCAAGGAGAATTTTAGCCGAGGTCGCCTCATTCATTGTTTAATTGGGTCTTATCGTTACTTGTCATACAAAACAGGCGTTTTGCGACGCCTGTTGATAAACACAACCGAAAAACGCTGGATAAAAAGTACGTGTTGCACTAAAAAAAAACATTAGCTCCATTGTGATCGCTAACTTGTACATTCTGAGGTGAGAGGTTTAGCATTACATCAACAAAATGAAGTTTATATCGACCATATTTTCCATCGTCATCACTTTGGTATCGTTGCTGGTTGTCGAATGCTTTGCCTCGTGTTCCCGTTGTCCATTTGAATGGACCGAGTACAACGGTCGGTGCTACCGTCCTTTCCTCCAATCTCTCGGCTTTAAGGAGGCTGAGGAACACTGTCAATCC
Source organism: Plazaster borealis (assembly GCA_021014325.1). Classification (NCBI taxonomy): domain Eukaryota; kingdom Metazoa; phylum Echinodermata; class Asteroidea; order Forcipulatida; family Labidiasteridae; genus Plazaster; species Plazaster borealis. Next base: position 8,005,707 of record CM037468.1, read on the forward strand.
CAGACAGCGAATGCTCCAGGGCACCTTCTGAAAATTGATTCGCTGGATGAGATGGTTTTCATCATGGAATACATTGATACAATCTTGGGAAATGAGGAGGGTGACTATGTTTGGCTGACTAAAGATATTACTGTTGAGAAAGGTGGGTGACTTTTACAAACAGGCTCTGTGAATTAAACACTGACAAACAAATTACTTTAATTTCAAGCTTTAACTTTTCCCGCTGCAAAGCCATCATTGCCATTAGCCTTTTTGAAATATGGTGGACACTATATAAGTGCACTGTTGGGTTTGGGCGTATACAGACAATTATACCCAAACCTATATAGTGCCATATAGTATTGTGTCCACCATACCTCAAAATGGCTTATACCCACGAACTTAACCCGAACAAGGCTTCTAGAAAAAAAAAATACATTGGCTTTTTGGAAAACTGTATACAAAAAGATAACACGTCATTGTTTTGGGAAGACTAGTCCCATCTTCAATGAACACACCATACAACCAGCCTTAGAAAAAATAACGTCATCAAATCCAATGGTCAGTGACGACTTCGTGAAAAAACCATAAGACGATTTATTTTCAGGGTTACAGGCTTACTGTGGCTGTTGCAAGCAAATTCAACTTCGAATTAGTTATTTGAGTTCAATTTCGTGTACTTTTGACTGACAGTGCTTTTGCTGTAAAGCGTTAACGTACTCGTTTATTAATACTTTTTTTTTTTTGATATTTCGCTTTATTTAGCCAGGGTAATAAGCGTTACGATTTGGCATGGGATATATAAAAACATGAATAGCAAAACCTTTATTGGGGTTTAAACAAATATGTCAAAATTACCATTAAAGGGGCTGTGTCTTCATGATCAAAGTAGGCCTGTGGCTGTACATGGAATTATGAACTCTCAACCAGTTACTGCCCTCCCTCCCCACCAACTATGGAGAGTGCGCATGTATGTTGTAACTGGTTGAGAGTTCCCCATTCCATGCACAGCCACACGCCTGGTTTGATCATGACGACACAACCCCTTTAATGTTTTATATCCTTCATTTATACGCGCGCTCTAACTGTAGTTTTGTTTTCACCCCTGCAAAAGCAAACAACTTGATTCTCTCCTCGGCATTGGGCGAAAGTGAGGGTCACAATCATTGGATAACATCGTGCACTGTCTCGACTCCAGCCGTACAAGTCAATCACGACTCTGGCACTTTCGAAATGATCGACTCTCCCGACTTTGTCGACAGCAGCTGCGCTGTGTACATGGACAGCGGCGCTTACGTGGACCTGGGTGACTTCGCAGACACTTGTGTTTCGGACCCTGATGTATGTACCTCGGAGATGGTATCTTGGTCCATTTGGCTCAAGTTAAACTCGACTGATATGGCAAGCAATAACAAATATTACATATCTGTTGGAGGGAGGACAAGAGGTGCGCATGGCATCACACTCCTTTATCAAGACGGCCTTATAAAACTCGGAGTCAGGAGCTATACACGAAGGTTCAATGGATTCTTTGAGTTGAAACCGCACGACCGAGTACCAATAGACAAATGGTTTCATTTCGTCGCAACTGTTGACTTGACTCGTCAGGATAAAACTAACATTGTCAAAATATACCTCAACGGTCAAAGAGAGATTCCAGAGTCAAGCCCTATCGACGAGGACGTAAACGAAATTGACGGAAAAACAAATCTCTTTTTGGGCCAAGTTAATCCTCCTACTGGGCAAGTTTTCGTCAAAACAGATGTGTGGGGTTCTGCGGCCTATAGTTCTCTATCGGTCTTTGACGGACTTTTGAATGACACCGAGATACGAAACATCTACGACTGTGGGTCGATCGGTAAGGATCCCTAAACATACTCTGCTTCCATTTTATTGAACAACTCAATAATATTATTATTTTCCCGTTCATTTTCGGCCTACAAGAAAAACAACATCAAAAACAGCATTTTAACTTTCATTCATTCGTATTAAAGCGCTTTCGCCTCTTAGGTTGAAAGTTTAATTCAGTTTCACTTTGAGGCTTGCGAATTTAAAATAGCGTTATATCAAATTATAGTTGTAGACGTTTTTTGTTGCCAGGCTAAATAGGCGTTCAGTTAAGCAGAGTGTAGGCGCAAAGGGAGATTTTTGCGAAAAGTTGCTGCGAATTTGATTGTTGATCAAAAAATTGAATCAAACGATTAATCAGTTACACTTAAAGTGAAAGTGACGGCTGTTTTGAAGAGCTTTCAATTTTGCGCGAAATAGAATAACGTGACGTTTACATAGGCCTCTTACTTGCCGAAAATAATTAGGAAAACCTATAATAACAAATGTTAAAAATAAAAACATTAGTTCAATTTAACGGTTACTTCAACTGCAATAACTTTAAGGTTTTCCAGGTCATTTCGGCGAATGGGCGACCAATTTTACTTGCATGCAGTCGTATTCAATTGATTTTGCCTCTTCAGTTAAAAACCGTCATTCAATTTCATGTTTATGCATGCGTGCTTATAATATCATTATATTCAGTCCGTGACATCACAGTGGTGTTTACAAAACAGCCACAGAGCGTGGACTTTCTGCAGGCACGTCTTTTATACAACTCAATAGACCCCTTGCGTATGACGTCACAAGCCTAAACAGCGCCCTCACTGATGTCAAAGGATGACCTATCATTGGGTGAGAGTTTGGCCTCAGAGATGGCGGTCAATGCAAGGGGTCTATAGAAGCAAACGTTAAATCTCACAGAGATTGCACTGTCTGATTTGTATTAACCTTTGATATGAAGAAAGGGGCGCATCAGCTTGTATTTGTATAACTCTTTGAAGTTATGTTGCAATTATAACACATTTTCAGAATTTCCCATATGACCAGTGCCGTTAAGGAAACATTTTGATTTAATGGTCTATTATATTCAAGTGTTTATTTATGTATTTTACTTATTTCGTCACCGACGCCACGAACAGACACACACGTAGATACCAATAAAAAGTAGCAATCGGAGAAAACAGCGTTTAAAGTTGAACGTTTTTTTAAATCAAGCTTTCGTACAAATTCCGGGGTATTTTCAACTACTTTTCTTACATTGAGGACTTGATGCTTTGAACTTAATATGTACGGTGCTTTTTACTGTTTTTCATCCTAAATTAATAAGCAATAAAGTAAGAAAGGTTTGTGTCAGTTCGTGGCGACGAAAATTACGCAACCAGGCATTTTCCGTCGCCACGAACTGACACCATCCAGTGTATTACAATGCGTGTGTGTCAGTTCGTGAAAATGTAGGTCACGCGCGCGCTACACACCAAGGTTGGTGTCAGTTCGTGGAAACGTTTTTTTTTCACTTTTGAGGTTTGTGCGCGCCGCGTGTTGCAATGGTAAATTGAACCTTTGTGTCAGTTCGTCAAACGATAAGTGTCAGTTTCGGTGCAAAGTTGCCTAGCCTCATCATCGTAATTAAAAAAGTAAAGCTCCTGAAGCGTCGAAACTTCATGAAATTGTAGGCCATGGTTAACTTTGCCTAAACATGCACAAAACTGAAAACTTAAAAAAAAGGGGGTTTTGTACACATGGTGTCAGTTCGTGGTATCGGTGATGATTTATTTAGTATTTTAGTATTTCACTAAATTCATTTTTTTTTTTTTTGTTTTTTTGGGGGGGGGCTATTTAATCTACGACAGACTTGGACCTCCAGATACGCTCCTTGTTTGCCAATAAGACCAACACTCCACAAGACATCCATCGTTATGAATGCCGAGCTAGCGGCATAACGGCCCTTATGACTAGTCCTGACATATCATGGAAGGTGTACTACAAAGAAGGCTACTGGAAGAGTTTCAACACCAGCTCGGTGGATGAAGACGTCCAAATCACGTTGTTCTCGGTTTCTCCTTGCATCGCGGAGTCTGTCTTGGTGATGAATACGAGCCGCTGGGCTGGCTCTGTCGGGGAAGTAATCTCTTGTTCAGCCAGCTTCGGCCCGTCGAATGCATCGGTTTCCATCTTTCAAGGTATGTACTAGAAGGGAATACTTGACCCATTGACCCAATTGACCCATAGCACAACGGGCAGTGCACTTACACGCGCCTATCCAGTTTGTCATTTTGAGAGTCAAAATGTACCAAACAGGAATTGAACCCCAAAAGGCTGGAAATGGTAGACGCGCATTGTGCGGAGGTGCGTTTTGTGTCGTTACAATCGGTCAATAGACATTCATGTACATGGATGACGTCACTGCAACCTAATGGCCTCGCTTAGCGGGTCAAAAGGCATCGGTTAAACACCTTCCCAAGAATAATTGTTACGGTAATAGATTGTGAATTTCTATTGGTGGAGAACCCAATCACGTAATATGATACAAAGTCGCATGTACATCGCTCAGGGGAACATTAGTGATGTACCCCATGGGGTAAATTAGCTTGATCGTGCCCACCACTGGTCGTTTCCAGCGCCTTGTACAATTAGAAAATAGCCCCGGGTTCGAGATTGCAATTACTTTGGTACAAATTGATATACGCGAATCTGGACTTGAAAAGAACTTGTATTGCGATGTGTTTATAAATTTCACACATTGGTTATGGTTTGAATACAAATTTTTAAAAAATGCTTAATTTAGAAATATTGTAAATATTGTAAACAATTTCGCAAATTTGGAATAATATTCTTTGTCTTAAAAGCTGACCTTAAATTCCACTTTGAAGCTGTATTATCTTATGGGGTTAATATCCCACCCTTCTAAACACTCCCGGGTCATTATTGATCCATATTACTGGTCCCAGGCGGCCTGATGACCCTTTTTCCCTTGACCGGAAATGGATTAAGAAATGAGAGGTTTCAACTCGGATTTTGCGTTATTTTGACCCTTTTTCTGGGTGATTTTGACACACATTCCGGATGATGCTGACGCAGAAAATGGTCAGGCCCCACGGGACACGGATCCGGGTCAAATTTCACCCGGACTTTTTTAGAGTGATGTCATGTGTACTAGTTCTACAATACTGTAGCATGCTAGTTTTGGTTACACCCCTATGTTCCAAAACCCATGTGTTCCGACACGCAGTTTCCTAATCCCAATGCTTACCCTAACCCTCAATCTAACCCTAACCCTTACCATAGCGGGTGCATCACAAGGGTTGTCGGAACATAGGGGTGTCGGAACATAGAGCAGTCAACCTAATTTGTATACATTTACACCAGCCATTCGAACTCGTTGTCAACACTCCCTTTTACAAAGTATGCGAAACTCGTGCAAACAAAACCGATTTATGACATCATCACCAATTTTGATATCCGATCTTTTTTCTACAACTCTCTACTTTATAATGTAATTTGTCTTTTTTTTTATTTATCTTTTTTACGACAGGAAAGAACAGGACGATCGGTTACGCCGACAATGACAATACGGGTACATTTTATTTTGCTATTGTTTGAAATTTCATACGTATAACGCATGTTCGTTAATCTGTCAATTAAGTATACTTGTCTCTAAAAACATGTATTTTCGATTTGATTTCCTCTACAGGTTTCTTGTTCACCGGCAACGGGGTTCACTTCAGAAATTACAATCGTCCATTCACAGGAGACAAGGACATTACGACGAAATTGCCGTATATTTGCGAAAAGGCTCCCCGCTTTTAACCCTCCGGGCCAGAAGTTCATAGAACAGGTGAACTAGTACGAGAGTGTATGTGTTTAAAAGACACAGACATTCAAAAAAGTACGAAAGACTTGGCCAGGGTCGAAACACGGGCCCATTAGCATTGTTTTTCCATTAAAATAATGATATAGAGTAATTTAAAACTGGTTTCGGAACACTTTTGAACGCAAGGTGGCAGCAGACTCACATGTTAATTTAATTCCCATTGTTTATGCAGTTCTGAGCTTGTACACGTTTTCAAGAACAGTATTTACTTGGTAAATCTGAACCTGCACACATGTTCAAGAACGATAGATAGTACCTGGGAAATCTGCTAACACCTAGTGTCTCGAAAGTGAGTATCCCCTTTTGTATCTGTAGGGATATCAATTAGTGCGCCCTCGGAGTTGCTGTAACTTTCAATTAAACAAACATTTGTGTAATTAAATTATTTAGGTTGCTTAAGTTATTTAATTAAAATTTCGGCATAGTAAGTATAATGCTGTGGTTTTTTTTTACACATTTTAATTATTTTTGTCGTTCTTTGCTTGGATGGTTCATATTGTATTATCTGATTTGGTGTTGTTATTGTCATCAGTTTGAGGGTTTTTCTAAGTAGCTTTATTAGTAGAAGTTATTAATGTTCTACTAAATAATAAGCCTGGAAAAACATAATTCGTTTTGTACTTGCCAAAGATTTACAATAGACACAAGCAACAAGATAACGACAATAAAATAAGTAATTGTAATAATTCTGCTTCAAACGACCGATTTGATTTCATTACGCACTTTGGTAGCTGTAGGGCGCTTGTAGGACGCTTAATTAGCACGTGCGCGTCAAAATGCAAGTTTTTTGACGGAATCCACTTCAAATGAATCATGTTTTTATAAGACTTAATACCAGCCTCGCTACCATGGGCAGCTCCGTATCGATACCTCTCCTCACAATCGAACAAGGCATTCTGGGAAAGAAAAAAAAATGGCGCGGCGAGATCGTACACTATGGGAACGAGGTTGGCTCAATACGTAGGCTACTATGGTTGCCACGATGCTCTGTGATTAAACATATTGGTGACTTCGGTCGTAGTACGCTCAGCGTCACAATAGAACACCTGCAAGTAATAAAACATGATCTCACAAGCACTACTTATTAGACGGGATTTATATAAAACATAAAAGTGTAAAATAATTGACATCACGGTATTTTAAGGGTCTTTGTGAAGGGTTTGTAACATCTGTGTTTAGACAGTAAGGAGTATTGTACACTTTCGATTCAAAGCTATTAAAAAGTTACTCTGCTCATGCAATGAAATGCAATTTCCAAGTCTTAAAAACATTTTTTTTGAAAGCGCAAATAAAATTTAATGAAATTAAATGCATTTTCGCTAGTTTCGAGTAGGCCTACTTGTCTTTTTAACTATTGTTAAATGTAACGAGTTTATTTCAATTTGATAGTGAAAGAAAGAACATATCAGATTTCCAGTTAACTTCAGATGAGTTTTCAATATTGCAATAGCCATTAAGTTGTACAGAGTCATTTTGTTCTAATGCACTTTTTGTTCTGCTTGTAAACTTTGTATAGTTTTAGAATGGAAGTGAACACTCCAGGTAAAACATGTTTTCAATTTTGATGAATAAGGAAAGGTAGAAAGCCATCACACTTTGCAATTAAGATCGACATAAAACTTAAGATCAAATATGCCTTTGGGGAATTGAGCTAAGAAACCACTTAGCTGCTAATAATTGTATATGTAACTGAACGGTTCCAATGCGATATATGACGTCATCATAGTCAGAGGATGATTTCTTCTTATACTTCACCTTGTATTCAGTCGCACGTGAAGTAAGCCTCCTTGCGTGATGACACCAGATACCACTGTAATAATCTCCCTAAGGTCACCCTCCAACCGGGAATTAGCAGAGACACTTTGTACAAAACACAACAAAGAGAATACAATCATTCTAATGTTTGTGTCAATAAATAAAAATACACCCAAAGATTAATCAATAATTTTCACTTAAAACTGAATTATAAATAACACAAACATAATACTTTGCGATAATATTCAAGCTTTTAAAACATATCTCAGATTTGTAATTCCAACATTGAAACGCCGATGTATTACTAATCAATAACACCCTATATCAAATCAACAATAAACCATTGGTTATTATTGGCAGACTTTTCAGTATAAATATTGTTGTCACTGTAAACTGAAAATATGAATCAGTATCCAAATGTTGCCTTCTTTCTAACCTGGTAGAATGAGTTACTTCGTGAATGCAATAATTTTCATTGTCAAATAATTTTAACAACCAATATTTAACTTTTTGAAGATTCTAGTTTGTGTGTAGTGCAATCTTGTAAAGATTATGAAAAAATACATGTTTCAATGATGTCGTTAATATAAAAACATATGTATTCAATAATAATTAAACAAATTTAAGATAAAGCACAATGCACTTTCAATCGTCGTTTCTTTGTTTGGGTTGTTATTGTTTGCAATTACCTTCTGTATACGCTCAAAGTGAGAACTATTTATTTATATAATAATGTCCAATATCAATGGCATGACTTTTCAAGGAAGTCGTGATCGGATTATTTTCTTTATGGTTATTATAGCCACCAGTATGTCGATTGATACTTACGTCGCATGCCAAACCTTTCCGTTCAGAAGCCTTTACCTGTCTCATTATAAATCGAATTCGTTCAACTGATGCTTTCAACGGGAACTGTTCGATCGTGTTCGATGCCCAAAGGCACTGGATCAGAACACTCAATACGTGGGATATGCCACAAACAATAACACGTTTTATGAATGATAGGAAATCGTGACTTAAATGCATCGAACACGTTTGGAAATGGCTCTGCGGATAATTAATGGCAATAAAAATTACTTTGTAAGAAGTACAGCAGCTTTGGATAGTATAATGCATTTTGAGAAACGTTTCACTTCGAAGTACTGCGGTTATGGAAAAATATATATCACTTGTTACCCCCCAAAAACATTTGAATCTGAGAAGCGATACGCGTAACGCTTCTCAGAGTATATTCCAATGCAGATTATTCTTCCTGCGTGGACTAAACCGCTCCAGATTTTTGGCAATACTCAACAATGCTAACACCTTTTAAAATGAAATTTTCACAGGTTAGTTTTATGGTATATTTCTGTAACTATATAGGATTGAAACAAAGCAATGGGTTCCAACTGCCATATGTACGGACCCTTTAAAGAGCCATTATTTTGTAGTTTCATGACGCAAATTACGTATGAGTACGGAGCCCCTGAAAGGACAGGTGAAAAAATTATTTTGAAGATTAAAACTTTCGTTCCCTCGTTCCTTCGAAATATGCAGAAAAAAAATAGTTTTAGGAACGAAATAAATTGCTTTATGGGAACGAATCATTATTTCGAGGGAACGGAATTTGTTATTGTTTTTGTTGGAATCAAATAATGTTTTGAGGGATCGCAATAATCGACCTTGTATACGGAGACCTGCATTTGCCAATTTGTTTTTCGGGACATTAAAGTTATTATTTGTATTAATATTACTTTTTCCGAATTTTCATAGAACTGAATTGAGTTATTTTTCAACGGTTCTCCTAATTGAGCAAGACAAAATAAACCAACGCCCAACAAAACGATTGCCAGGAATCCATCATATATCTTATCCCTTTAACCAAAATGTACAGAATACTTCTCCTTTTGCTACCCTGGTCAAATGCTTCAATGGCTTGAGTTTTGGGTGTACACGGATTTTGACCAGTGGTCATTGTAAGAAGTGGTCATTTTATGAAATACAAATGCCGTTTTTATGTTTTAAATTAATTTCATAGGGCTGATACTTTGTGCTTTGTGAAGCACTTTAGCTGTAGCTGGACAATTTCTTTTGAAGGATCAGATGACTCACTGATTCCAAGAAAGAACTTTTTGGGACATTGGTCCGCCCAGCTGCGATTAAGATAGTCGAGCTAGCACCAGCGAAACACAATTATTGTCTTCTAAAAATGAAAAAAAAGTAACATTATGTATGGTATCCATGAGCCTCGGTAAATGAACGCCGATATGAATAATTATTTGACAGGGTTATAGCCATATTTTTATTAGAACTAAACGCCATCAAACCTTAACATGGCACTGTTAGTTATCGAAGTTCTACAAACACCAGCAAGAAATGCGTATTAGAGAAACACTGTTGATAACTAAAGGGTCTGTACGTTTGGTAATGACTCTAATTGAATGAAAACTAATTGCAATAAAAACTTACTTGGTAAGAAGTATACAGCAGCTTTGGATAGTATAATGCATTTTGAGAAACTTTTTACTGAAGTACTGCGGTTATGGAAACATTTATATCAGTTTTTATCCCTAAAAACTTGCATCTGATGAGAAGCGTTACTGCAGTAACGTTTCTCAGAGTGTGGAATACACTATCAGAGATTGCAGATCAATCTTCCTGCGTGCCAAAACCGCTCCAGATTTTCGGCAATCTCAAACGCTATCACCTTTTGAAATGAAATTTTATATAGGATTGAAACGAACAGTGGGCTCCAATTACCAACCGCCCTCATACAATTAAGTGTGGTATAGTTGATACTAAAATGTATGGAAAATGACGAGGCAAATTGGTCAGAATCCCTGTGTGGGTGGTACAGACTAGGGACAATAATGGGGAACCAAACAAAAAGGAATTATATTCAGTGGGTATTACCAAAACTTATGTAGTCCTACACGTGATGACTCAATGTGTAATGACATAAGAAGAAAGAGGTCAACAAATCATTATTATTATGTTGTCGCGAAGAGAGTTATTTTTCTCGCAGAAACACAAGGGCAAAATGAGTGAAGTTTTGCTTACAAAGATAATCTCTAAACTATCCATTTCTATGAACAGAATATAATGTTCAACAGCTCGCAATGGATTTACAATACTTCTTTGTGATTACAGTCTTTTCGTGTAAATTTCTGAGCTGGATAGAAACACGGAGCCCCGCCCCAAAACAAAAAATAGTTCGGCGAGGTTGAATTTGAAGAGCGCCACCAATGTTAGAAGTTGTATTCGTTTCGTGTCCCTGGGAAATCCTCGTGAAACCCGCTCTGACGCCATTTTCCGGCTTTTTGTGTGCTGCAGATTCAATCCAACTCTGTGAATTTACACAGGTGAGTCTTACGTAAGAAAACTGCTCATAGGAGAATACATTTTATAAAGCATTCTTAAACCCATTGAACTTGTTTAACTATTCTGTTTGTAGTGTTTAATGTTGGTTTAATGGTTTCAAATGAATGGAGAAAGGGACGAACGATGTGCATGACGTAACGTTAGCCTTTTCTTGGTCAACTCGTCCGTGAACCCACTCCCTAAAAAAAAGTCCGCTTCGCCCCAGTATAAATTGATTTAAATTGATTTTCGCCCCATTGTGAAAATGCTATTCTTGTTCGGATATATGGGGAAGACTAATTTAAAGTATGGATGAATGAAGTTTGCAAAATGCAAGCTCTTTTTTGGGAACTGTAATTCAATTTGAATGACATTATTTATATATAATAATAATCATTTTTTAAAATAAGTTAAGTCCGGTTCATACACTTCCAGCGAATGCAAATGCGAAGCGAATATTGACATCACAAATCCGCAATGAATTATTCACAAGAGTTGCCCCATGCTCAACCGCAGCAAAAACAGAGATGTGCATGATGTGACGTCAAATTCATGTCAAATTCATGTCAAATTCACGTCAAATTCGCTTCGCGGTCGCATTTGCAGGAAGTATGATTAGGCCTATGAACCAGGCTTTTTAGGCTATTATTATATTTGTCTTCAAAAATCAAGAATAAACAACACTAACATTTTGTTGAGTAAAAACACAGTTAAATAAACAAATCTACATGTGGAATTCCCTACATGTAACTCTGGTTTCTCTGGCATCGGCATGATATACATGTATGTAATCATGGTAATGGGCATACATTTTACATCAAATTTGATGGTATTTTGAAGTAAAATTCTTTATAAGAATTTTCATTAAAGTCTTTTTGTGTAAATTTCTGAGCTGGATAGAAACACACAGCCCCGCTGTTCAGCGAGGTTGAATATGAAGAGCGCCACCAATGTCATTGGGGAGATATGCTTCATTTTATTTTTAAGCCGTACATTCTGTAGGATTCTGCAGTGTGGAGTTGTTTTACTTTAGAAATACCGTCGCCCTCGGTTTTCAATTTCAATACCGCGATATAAACAAAACCGTGACCGCATGTTGATAACTATCAATAAATTAATTTAATTGTCTTACTTTGATACTGTAAGCGCTGTGATTTAGTATACTAAGTTGAGCGTCTTTAAATGCTGATAACATTAGGCCAAATAACAAAAAATACCAGTTGATCGTCCGGATTTTTCAAAAATGAGGAGGATGAGGGCCTTACTATTTACTATTTACTATTTGTTATTTTTTTTCCAAGATGGCCGCCAAGTATTCCAATTTCAACAGGCGACTAAATCTTCAGTTTGAAATCACCTCTGTTTGTTGCATTAGGACCCGGGTTAACAGGGATTATTACACTAAAAGATGAACATGAATAATAAATGACTCTTGGTACAAACAAAGACACTACTGAGTTGATGTTCAACTTCACCATTGTCGAAGTCTCCCGTCGCAAAGTCTGAGAAAATATCAATAATGCGTCTTTCGTCCCCCACTGACCGTGCATACCAAGGCTTAAGAATCTTGCCTTTATTTGCGCGAATTAACACGCACACACCATCTTGCAGCTCACCTCGGATAAATGTTGATGTAAAAAAACGTGTTCAGATACACAAACGCCACACGAAATGCATGGGTCATCAAAGTACGTGGCATAAGACCAACTCAACACGTTTGAAAGGTCGAGTCAACCCGTTAAAACTTACACCGTAATAAACCAGTCGAGATGTCTCAATATGGTCGAGTTGCCCGTCCGTAACCCAGGAGCTTAACTTCGTTCCCATAAAGTGATCGATCTCTTAACAGTATTCGGGACGGCATGTTCCCATGCATGCAGCACGCGCGGTAGCAAGGTTGTATGCTCATCATGTTATGCATGCAAGTGCTGGAGCTTGCATGCGTGCAGTGTACGATGTACATGTACATGTGCATGTACAATGTTCGACACGACCGATGGCCATGCAAATAAAATGGTTCTGTGTTTCACGACCTAGTTTTTCGTGTTGTAAATTCTAAAACATCGGTAAGTTTATCAAAAATTTGAAGAAAAAAAACGTCGTAGTTAGTTAAAAATACAAACAAATATTGTTTTATTTTGAAGAAAAATCAAAAATAGTAAATAGTAAAAAAAAGGATGCGGCCTCAAAAAAGGATGCGGGTGGGGACGATCAACTGGTATTTTTTTTTATTTGGCCTTATGTGCTGTTGCCACTACCAAAAAAAAATAATAATAAAATAAAAGCTTATCTGTTTGGCCAGAAAATGAGGGGAATTCAAAGCCCAGTTGCCAATTTCGACGGACTATTTATTGTTTGCGGTTTTCAGCAGTTACATGTACCTGTGCAACCAGCCGTATCTGTTGCGGGCAAGTGATCATAACTGCACAGCACGCAAGTTCTACGTCCTGCAATGCCATTTGGGTGAGCTACCACCTCAAGAGGGCACTACATTTTTAGTGCGCCCTCTACAGGCAGCTCTGCGACTTCCTGTCTACATGTTCGGATCGGTGTCAGGGCGCGCTGGTTAATAAGTGCGCATTGACTGGGTATGCGAGTAACAAGATACCGGTTGTAAACATGGAGACTAGATCACGGTCGGTACTTTTATCAAGTATCAACCATCTGAATTTCTTAGCACTGATCCACGAACAGTAAGCTTTTTTTGATAAGTCAATCTATTTGGCCAAAGACAAGGTCAGCGCTTAGCTCTGTTGTTAAATAGCCATGATTCCAATTCAGTCACTAACATGAGTGAGACTGCGTGGTGTTTGTTGTTGTTTTGGGGTTGTTTTTTTTTTCATCCGAAAAAGTTCTGAGTAATACCGAATACCGCGTTTTTTTGGCAACGGTATACCCTGGATCTCAAAATAAAAAAACACCCAAGCTTAGCGTGTAGATCACGGGGTGCCGGAACATTGAGCATTCACCCCCCTTCAATGCAGGGGACGATTTTGTCAAGAAATTGTGCATAGCAAAATATTTGGACTGAACATTTTTGTACACACTGAATGCTAATATTGAGTATGATTTTTGAGTACATGTAGCAACTAATACATTTTGTGTAGCAATACTAGCATGTTTCTCCGCTATGGGAAATCCTTCACTGTAACTGTAAGGGTAATGCCAATAATTTCCCAACAATTTTAAATACTCTTGACTGTGCAATGGGTTTTCGAAAAACAGCATGTGTGTTGTTGGGTTTTTTTCCCTTAAATTGTTCCCTTAATTATCAAGTTAATTTCATGATTGTGGGGAGGACAATTAAAACGATGATGTATTTTGTTGAAATTTTTATGGAGAATCTGCAATTGAAAGCTAGCATTAAGTTCAAATCAAACAGGCCTGCTCAGCAGCCTTGTTAAAGGGTGACTGATGAGTGTTGTAATGATCATAGCAGGCCTGTGGCTGAACATAGAATCATTTAACTCTTAACCAGTTACTGCAGGCGCGTGTGCACTGGCTGTTCAAAGCACAATATAATGACGGCGCCCTCTTTGTGATGTGACGGTCGGGTTAGTGTAGTGGTATCTTTCCTCGCCTTCCACCTCTAGGACCCCGGTTTGAACAAGCCGGGGGCATCAGTGGAGTGGGTTTTCAGTCCCTACCTGACGGCATGGGTGTTCCCTGGAATAAGTATCTGGGGTTTTCTACCACATCCAGGGTTCTCCCCATGCACAAGCTAGCGTATCGGGCCGATACGTAATAATAATTTCAGCCGATACGCAAACAAAACAGCCGATACGCAAACAAACAAAAACGGTAGTTTTACAAAAAACATGAAAGAAAAGCAAATAAAAATGCTCCAAATTGCACAGTAGGGCTTTGAAACCCAAGAAAAACACCAAGTAGAAAACATTCCGAAAACATTCAGCACACTTCGGACAGGCCTGGCTTCGGCCAAACATCAACAATTGTGGCCCAGAATGCCCCACAGTTTTGAAAAAACCTTGGGAGAACCCTGACATCTAAAACTTAATTTTCCTTCCTTGTCTTCTCTCCATTTGGGTTCTTGGCTAGTACAATGATTTTTTTGAGAGTCCTTGGCTTCACAACCAGAATAAATTCAATGAAATGAAATGACGGCCAGCACTTGTAGTAACTGGGCCATAATAATTAATAATTCCATGTACAGCCACAGACCTGCTATGATCATGACGACAGTCCCCCTTTAACTTATTGAAGAACTGCTTTCCGTCCACTTAGCGTATATGTACTTAATTCCAGTACTGGTTGTTTTCAGAACCATCATTGGAAGTTTTATAATGCCCAAACGGTACTTTTGACATCTTTACAGACTTTTGTCCAGCGAATCTCAGTGATAAAGATGGCCGTCCCACCAGTATACGCAGACTTGGGCAAGTCAGCTAGAGATATCTTTGGAAAGGGCTTTGGTAAGTTTACTCTTTGATTTGGTGATTGATACAAGATCACGAGTGAGACTTTGTTCTTGTAAAGACCAAACAGTTTATCGGTAAAAGGTATATGCAACTCAAACTTAACAAGAATCAATTGATGGCAGCTCAACACCCTACTCAACTACTAAATCTGACGACTCTATTGGGATGTTGTACATTGCCTCATGCCCACCGTATCAGAGACTTAGCTTGAATTCGTAAACAGGGTCCAATTTCATGGCACTGCTTACCGCGGAATTCTGCTCTTATGCCCTGCAAAGCACATGTTCTATGGGCTGAATGTGCAGAATTCGGCAGTAAGCAGAGGCATGAAATTGAGCCCCGGTCATCCAAATAAATTGCACACTTAACACACATAGAGTTGGATGTAAATGACTCGTAAAACATGTGTTAGATGAAAAGATACCAAAATAAATCTTGTAAAATAATGTACCCAAGTTAAACAACTTATTGAGTTTTAAACAAACAATGGGATTTAAGATTCCCTTTGTTCCCACCCCCTTTCAGTCCTCCTTTTCTGCACCAACCCCCAGAAAGCCACATAAAAAAAATATATATACATGTATGTACATATTATCCAGGCATACCAGATTTTTGACAGTGTCCCAAAAAACCCAGTTGCTGATCATTTATTTCTTTGCTGCCTGTAAACTAAAACAGTTTATATGCTTTTGTTTGTTTGATATTGTTTATGTAGGTCAGAAGTGCAAAGATAAATCATTCAATACTTGGTATTGTTAGAGAAATACATGGTGTGTGTGTCATAATCTAAACCAGCAGATCCAATTTCCTGAACTAATTTACAGGGTCGTCCTAGCAGTGACCCAGGTGTGATCACATGAATATTGCTTGCACTTCCTCTTGAAAACAGACATCATTGGCAACAGAGTAAATTACGAATGTACCTACAAAGTAACTACCTATTGAGTTAAACCTTGTCCCAATCTTTGCCATGGTGCACTTGTTTTAACTCTTTCATGCGCCGACCGATCGCTAGCGACCGGTTTAAATCCCTTCAAAAAAACAGTTGTAAAACAAAAAATAAAGATCGCCTGGCCACACAGTTTCAGAATAGGGAAGAGGTCTCTTGAGGGTGCTATTGGACCTGTTTTTGGGGGGTCTCCATTTAAAGAAAAAAAAACCAGGTAAACAATAACTGTGTCCATAATGATCAGTTTATCACTAAAATAAATGGTGCGTGAAAGGGTTAACTAAATATTTCCGACATTAATTTGTTAGTTAAACAAACATTTAAAATGCAAGGAAAGTGTGACTGGAAATGACAAATCAGAAAATAGAATCAGCTATTACAAATACTGCTGACCAACCAAAAGGACCACAACAAAAATGGTTAGTGGTCTGATGTTTTGACCCTGGCACTAGTAGCAGAGTCTTTCTCGAAGGCTAAACGACAATATGACACACATAAACAGGTATACTGGTGTAACAAGAACATTTAATTTATGTGATTTGTTTTGTTTTTGAATTTGTCTTTGGTTTTTGTTCCTAGGATTTGGTTTTGTAAAGCTAGATGCCAAGACCACTACCCAGTCTGGAGTCGTAAGTTGCTTTTTAAGACATTCTAATTTGACATTCTAAGCTTCAGTATACAAAATTCCGAAACCAAAAACTAATACAGAAACAAAAACCCATCCAAAACAACAGATTGGTAATGTCTGAACGTCGATTACTAAAACTTGTGCTTCAAGAAATAATTGACCAGAAACGTTTTATAGCAAGCAAATTCATTTGCAAGATATATCAAAATGTAGAAAGGTAATTTCCAAAGACTTTTATAAAAGTACTTTATTATGTTTTGGGGTGTTTCTTTTGGACAGGACTTCAATGTTGTAGGAACATCAAATAATGACACCGGTAAAGTAGATGGTAGCCTGGAGACAAAATACAGCTGGAAGGACTATGGTAAGTCCAGCAATGCACGGTGCATTTTTCATTGATTCTTCATTCCTAGCATTTTGTTTTAAATGTTATTCTTGTATGATGTTGCCATGGTGTCTGATTGTAGCATTGTTTTTTTTTTACGACAGGGCTGTCCTTCAAGGAGAAATGGAACACAGATAATACACTGGCCACGGAAGTGACGATTGAGAACCAAATTGCTCAGGGCTTGAAGATTTCATTCGACACTAGCTTTTCACCTCAGACTGGGTATGAACTAACCAGATTATTATCACCCCCTCCCCCCTTGCCATCTATGTCTTGTTGCCTGTGTGAATGAGCACTAATTGATACTGATTAGTAGTATACTAAAAAAGGGCACAGACTTCATTGCCTGTCCAGGCTTCAATTTAATTTTCACAGATTTGATGTCCACAGGTTCAATATAAACACAGATAGGCATTTAGGAAATGTGATTGATTCACAAGGACAAATTGTGTAATAGATATATCAATGATAACATCGAAACGAAATGGTTTGGGACAATGATCTGAATGATTGAAAAAACAAGGTGGCCACTTCATTTTAAAGAGCTGTAGAAATGTGGATAAAAGATAGCAAATCATTAATTGGTGAACAAAAATCAATGAAATAGCAAGGTTTGCCCTTAACTTTTTCAGTTTATTACACGGAGGCGATGGCCTCTGTTGCCCCTGGTCTTGGCCTTGTGCCCCTTCAGAGGCCATTGAGGCCATGGCCTCTGTTGCCCCTGGTCTTGGCCTTGGTGCCCCTTCAGAGGCCACAGAGGCCATAACCTCTGTTCCCCTGGTTTGGCCTCTGTTGCCCCTCTAGAAGTTGCCCATATACTATAACATTTTCCAATGGAAGTGCCCTTTGCAAAATGGAAATGGCCTTGCCCTCTCGAAGATGAAATTCCAGGCCCTGGTTTCACTAGTCTGCCAGTTTTTTTCACTAGTCCATATTAGAAAGAGATGCTTTTCAATACTGAACTGGCCAGCTGGACCACTGGGACAGAATAAGCATATGGCCAGTGGACCACTGATAAAAAGGAGATCACTGAATAGTCTCAAATGTTAAAGGCACTGAACACGTTTGGAAATTGTCAAAGACCAGTGTTCTCACTTGGTGTATCCCAACATATGCATAAAATAACAAGCCTGTGAAAATTTGGGCTCAAATGGTCATCGAAGTTGCAAGGAAATGATGAAAGAAAAAACACCCTTGTTATACACATTTGTGTGCTTTCAGACAGGAATAAAAACTTTGTGCAAGAAGTTTTTATTATTTTAGTGAGAAATTACCTCTTTCTCAAAAACTATGTTACAACAGAGGGAGTCGTTTCCTACAATGTTTTATGCTATCAACAGCTCTCTGTTGCTTGTTACCAAGTAGGTTTTTATGCTAATATTTGTTTTGAGTCATTACCAAACGTGTACGATACCTTAAACTTCATCTTTTTTAACTAACGCAATGATTTGTTTTCTTTGATTCAGTAAGAAAAATGGACGTATCAAGACCAGTTACAAGAGAGACTACGTCAACCTCAACACAGATGTAGACTTTGACTTTGCTGGACCTACCATCCATGGTGCTGCTGTTGTAGGGTAAGTCAAGGAACACGTTATTGGACTTTGTCGAAGCTGTCACATCCCAGCAAAGCAAGGGGAGTGATTTTGGAGTATTTAGAGTGGTTGGGGTGCAGGTGGAAGGCAGTATATGTGCTGGAAGTGACTAGCTATGGGCTGTCACTGACTTTGTCTTCCTTTAGCATTAAGAAATACTGAATCTCACTGAATTGAGGCGTGTTGTGGCCGAGTGGTTAAGAGCACCGAACCCAAGCTCTGGTGTTTCTGGTCAGCAGAGTGTGGGTTCGAGACCCAGTCTTGACACCTGTGTCCATAAGCAAGCCATTGTTGCTTCGTCCTTTGGATGGGACAAAAAGCCGTAGGTCCCATGTGTTAAACAAATTTAAAAAAATTAAACCAATAAATGCACGTAAAAGACCCCAGTACACACTTATCACTAAGAGAAGGGGTTTGCCATAGTGTTATCTTCAATCATTTGAAGGCTGCACTCAAAAAGAATAAGAAGAATTAAAGAGAGTCCAGACTATTTTCCTTCCAGCCTCAGTCCAGTTACATTGGCAGGCATGAGAATGGGTTACGTTGAAAAAAATAGAAAATATTGATCCACTATTAATGATCCCAATCAAGCCGCAGGCTTGTCCCGAACCGAAGATGAGGCATGCTGGGGGTCCAGGGGTCTAGGCCCCAGGCGGGGTTAAGGGGGGAACGCTCCCTTTTAGAAAATTTCGACAATTTAGGTACTGAAAAGTATCATTTTCAAGCAATTTTCTATGTTATTTTTAGATCTGAATGTCCATATTAAACAGCAGAAACAAACTCTTTAATATAATAATTACGTGTGAATCGGACAAACGGGTTTATAAAACAGCTGGGGAGAGTCTAAAAAAACAAAAATCTAAAAAGAAAAATCAAGGAGAAATAATATTTATTTTATACAGTAAAATACTGTTTTTGTTCATCCAGGGTATCCTTAATTGGTTATTCATAAATACCTCAGACAATTTCGCTATTCCTATTGGTGGAGAGCACGTCACGTGGGGGTGTTTAAACGGATGATAATGCACGGCCAAGAGTGTTTATAACCGGCTGGGCTTCGCGTATTGGACGCCCAAGCTCCGCCAATTTACTTACGCGGAACGCAACATATAGTTCCCGCGCGTAGCCTAATCTTTTTGTACACGCACGTACACGCAACCCAACGCGCACAAAACAGAATTTTACAAACGTTTTTTGAAAATGTACAAACTTCGATGTCAGAGATTGTCTTTTTACCACCGATTTTCCTTATTCTTTCACTTTTTAACAAAAAGGCATTTATGAATGGTAATAAATGAGTAGTGACTCGTTCTTAAACGGCCGTTTAAAACCTTGCAGGGTCGTGGCCGTGCGATAAAGGCCCTCGCCTTCGGCTCGGGCCTTTGTCGCCACTCTTTTATTCCCTTATTTTTGTAAAATGAAGCCTACACGTTCTGTATTTTTTTCAAAAACAAGCTAAAATTTCTGCGGAACTGTGCTCTGTTGACCATGCTGTCGGCAGACCAGCGATGATGATATTGCAATTTCGGGGGTATACCGCTTTCCCCGAGCATGCGCAGACACGTCGAGTCTTTGGTCAAGGCGTTTGTAACTGGTTTTGTATGCTATCACTTAATTTTACCAATAGAGGGCGTTTACTCTCGTGCTATCGAATTGTTCTAAAACGCCCTAGCGTTCAATGTTCTTGTTATTGTCGCACGCAAAGTAACGAAATAACGAAGACTACAAGCCTATAAATTGGAAACGATAATGCTTGTGTGTGGTGTGTCGCACGGTGCGATGTGTACATTGAGATCGCTATTTGGTCAGCCTTTTGCAGCATTTTCAAGTGAATTTGTTTACGCTTATCCGAACAATAAAAATGTAAACGTGGGCCAGATGATCGGTCGGTTAACCATGTAATCGTGTAACCCCTACCCCCCCCCCCTAATTTTAAACCGGATTCACATTGAACTCGGAGAGGTCATATTTTGGCCTCCACAAAGCGGGGAACTGCCGAACGGCGAGAAATTCTCATGCCTGCATTGGTTGTAGCAGGAGGAATACAAGATGTCCACAATTCTCAACACCTCTTTGTAGATAATTCTTTAATCCAATGAATCACTGGTTGCATGTTCATAGGTATGAAGGTTGGCTAGCCGGTTACCAGATGTCATTCGACACCTCCAAGTCCAAGCTGACCAAGAGTAACTTCGCGTTGGGCTTCAAGACTGGTGACTTCCAGCTCCACACAGCTATGTAAGTATAAGAAATTCAGGGTACCATCATTTTTACTTCTATTCGGGGCCATTTACCCCTTTTTCCCAATTGAAAAGCTGCGTGCAAGGAACTTTAGTTGCGTGCTAGGAACTTTTTGCTATTTTAGTGAGTGCCAAGTCTTAGAATCTTCTGTCATATCTTACAGCAATGAAGGCACAGATTTCAGCGGGGCCATCTACCAAAAGGTGAACGACAAACTAGAGAGCGCCATTAATGTTGGCTGGACGTCAGGGACTAACGCCACACGCTTTGCAGTGGGTGCTAAGTACACATTGGACGAGGACTCCTCCCTCAGGGCAAAGGTCAGCAACACGAGTCAAGTCGGAATTGGCTTCACCCACACTCTCAGACCAGGTAAGTGGACGGCATCGTTAATGGTGTCACTAGATTGGCTTCCTACCATGCAAAGTTTCAAAATCCAACATGAGCCAAGTTGATCAACATTTGGAAACAAATTAATTGTTGTTTCTCTTTTCTCCCACACCACCCTCTCTACTCCCCCCCTCCCCCAACAGGAGTCAAAGTGACCCTCTCCACCCTCATTGATGGCAAGAGCTTGAACCAAGGAGGACACAAGCTGGGTCTGGGCCTGGAGCTAGAGTCTTAAAACAAATATTCTAACAAATTGTTAGTTTTGGAGTGAGTGATGTATCTTTTACTATTTGAACATGGTGGTCTCAATACCATAGCGGAACAAACCGACGGCACTAAAGAGAAATAATGCAAGAGTGTCTGTGGGAAGCAGTTCCAATTCATCCCTGTACAAATGTTAATTAATTCCTATATATCGACAGATAGCCAAACCTAATCTTAAGCTTAACCTACCACCCTTGCCAAGATTTAACAAAGCATGAAATGGTTTGCTGTAGAGTATTTTTCAGTGAATTGTGAAGTTTGAAAGTAACCCCTGTCTAAAAGTCTATGCAATCGGAGATGGTTATAAAGGCTTGGGTGCAGCTTATAGTTTGCGAGAAAAAATTGGTTTTGTGTAGTCATGTTTGTAAGCACTGGTATACAAGATTTGAGGTTGTGGAGTAGTGCTGGTGGTGGATTTCCTGAACTAAAACATTCTCAGACACTTAAGACTGAGAAGGAATGGCTTACGTTGTGGCTGAAGCTAGTTTCACTGTTAACCAAACACCTCAAAGCCACAGCCGAAGCAATTGTACATGGCCGAAACAACAAATTCAAATTGGGCCAAATATTATAAACTTGCACGGAAAAAAACATTGGTAAGCAGAATTAGGTTACCAGCCAAAATATCATATAATGTGTACTGGTGGTGACTGGTTCCCTGCAAAACGTTGCTTTTCAGAAAAATTTGCTAAGCATAATTTTCTGCCAAACGGCTTAATTGAATTTTATTTTAAGGGGCAGCGACTACAAATTATCTGACTTTCTTTAAAGCTTATCAAATTTCTTTAAGCTGAAACAATTTCTTAAAACTTCACCGGACTCTGGCTAAATGCAAAAAGTTGTAGCAGAAAACAGTCATGAATTACTTGCTTAGCATTTCTAGCATCAGTCATGAATTACTTGTTTAGAGTTACTAGCAGGGAGCAAGTTATTAGGAGTACATGGTATATTGGCTGGCAACCAGTTTGTGCTAATAAACGCTTTCTTCCCTTCGTGAAACTTTCTTAAACTGAGACTTTGTTGTAGAAATTACTGGAACATTTCTTAAACTTGATCACTCGGTAATATGTGTGTGCCGGTAAATTCTAGCCTTCACTTTTGTTCTGAAGGATTTGCTTTTGAATATTCTTGTACATGTATGGATCTTAACACACAGATTGGATTTTGGAAAAATATATGCTGCTTGAAAATAGCTAATCAATATCATTTTAGGGGGGGGGGGGTGGGGCTGTCTCACTGTCAAACCACTATTATAAGTTGTGTGAAAGCCCATAGACCTATATCATGGTGTGGCCATCTTGATTGTTATCCAATCCAATTCATTGTAACCAAACCAAGGCTGGAAGAAGAAATAGTCTGATTCCATTTGTGTTTTTCTTTTTCCGATGAATATTATTATTCATTACTGTTATTGGGTACTTGGAACATGACCAAGATGGTGGCATCACGATAAAGGTCTATTACAATAGGTAAGACTATAATAAACAAAACGCAACTGTTGACATTAATCACTATGTTCGTAAAGATGCAGGTATTAATTGTGTCTTGGGCTGTCATCTTCTGGTTAACCTCTGTGTTTGAGTCTACACCACAGAAATATGACCCGGAGATTGCTGTTTGTCGTTGTCTGTACTCTTTGTGCATATCAACTTTGATGCAATTCATGCGGGCTGCCATTTTTTAGTTGTATAGCATCTTTGACCAATAGTTGATCTGTGCCATGCAAGCGTGTCACGTGGTGTGGCAAACACACTAACCTTTCAGCATCCTCCGTGCTCTGTTTCTGTGGTTCACAAACATTCTTGCCTTTCCTCACGTATTTCTATTTGTCTTGCTTTCGTTGATGAATGCACACCGCGCTCCGTTGGAATAGTTTTTGGCTCAGTTTTAAAGGGTTAAGTTTAACAGGTAAATGGATTGGTGGTTATTGTATGAACAATGTGTGTACATCCTATATAGTTAAGCAAAATAAGGGAAGAAGACAAATTGTTGAGAAATGTTATCAACTGCTTCATTGTCATTTTGTGAATTATTTTGTCGTTTTGATGTTGATGAACAAGAGTGGAATATAGTTAACCACTTTATCCTACAAACATAACTACAGCTGATGAGCTTAGTAATTAAACAGAAAGCAGCACTGCTGCCAGTTGAATCAGAAGTTAAAAGGTATCGTACACGTTTGGTAATTACTCAAAACAAATATTAGCATAAAAACTTACTTGGTAACAAGCAACGGGGAGCTGTTGATAGTGTAAAACATTGTAGGAAACGACTCCCTCTGAAGTAACGTAGTTTTTGAGAAAGAGGTAATTTCTCACTAAAATAATAAAAACTTCTTGCAGGAAGTTTTTATTCCTATCTGAAAGCACACAAATTTGTACAACAAGGGTGTTTTTTCTTTCATCATTTTCTTGCAACTTCGATGACCAATTGAGCCCAAATTTTCACAGGCTTGTTATTTAATGCATATGTTGGGAATACACCAAGTGAGAACACTGGTCTTTAACAATTTCCAAACGTGTTCAGTGCCTTTAACTGCAGACAGTCAAAAGAGATAAAAAATCAACCTCGTTCCCATTGGTGAAATTTCTTGCCGTGCCATCCCCCGCCATGCCTTGCTCACTCGTAGCAACAAGCGAGAGGATCGATACGGTGCACTGACCATGGTAGCGAGGCTGTGTACTTCTTACATCCGTTACATGAGTAAAGGTGAAGGCCTACTTCATCATTATGGGCGGCCATTGGGGCAAAACAAGACAAATCAGAAAAAAAACAAAGGCAAGCAAACAAACATTACTGATCACACCAATTTGAGGAATCCACACAAACATAAAAATTCAATCCCAAAACAAAAGTGTGATGCAAAAGAAAAATAATGAAAAACAGGAAACAAATTAATGCATAGATACTAAACAAAATGCGAGCGAGAACCCTACTGCGCGCGCCATACATCACATTAGCGAAACAAACGAACAATTACTCTGAAAATGAATAAACCAACAAAACAGCACTGTGGGGCTGGACAAGATTCGAAAAACACATCAAAGAATCACTTAAAGGCACTGTGCACGTTTGGTAAATTACTCAAAATATATACAATATTAGCATAACAACTGATTTGGTAACGAGCAACGGAGAGCTGTTGATAGTATAAAACATTGTGAGAAACGAATCCCTCTGAAGTAACGTAGTTTTTGAGAAAGAGGCAATTTCTCACTAAAATGATAAAAACTTCTTGCAAGAAGTTTTTTTGCCTAACTGAAAGCACACAAGTTTTTACAACAAGACTGTATTTTCCCTCATCATTTTCTTGCAACTTCGATGACCAATTGAGCCCAAATTTTCACAGGCTTGTTATTTTAAGCATATGTTGGGATACACCAAATGAGAACTAGATCTATAACCAGACTGACAGATGCATCAACACTGGCCACAGATAGACCAATCTGGCACACCATCACCATACAAGCCATCCTAAGGTCAAATGCTTGCGTGGACGGCATAAGTCAAGGAAGTCAAAAGCATAATTATCCCAGAAACGAAAAGCCGGTCAAAATGCTAGAAAGTAGCGGTTCGTGGGATCATGGTGTTCCAAAGACGACGGTGGCGTCGCCGTCGACGTCTCATTTAGCCCATTAACTTGTGCATAAAACCCCGTTCAGGGGCGACGCCGCGACGGCGGCGTAAATATTGCAGTCGCCGCAGTTGGCCTTACCTCACTTATTGAAAAAACAAAACAAGAAACACCTCTTGTAAAACAAAACCAACAATTTATTGATTCATATAAAACAAACCAATTGTTTTGAACCATTAAATCTGACATAAATAATGGGTTATTACGTGGTTTCCCAAAAATGTTAATTGACAGTATATCTGTTTAGAAAGGTTTACTATTTTAGTTTTTTAATTGAATAATTACATAAAGTGACAAATTATTTCATTTCCATGAAAAATGAAACCTGGAAACATATTTGATTATTTTACTGACCACTAAATTGTATCTATGATGGGTCCTTATATGCGGCCAGCAGGAATTTTCTATCGTCGTAGGAGAAACATTATTCATCTTTAATGAATGTTTCTTTCTAAAGTTATGTAACATTTTAGGCCCAAACCTCATTTTAACATTAAAGAAACTCATATTTACAAAAACTGAAAAGTTCTTTATCCCCACCCCCCCCCCCCAATTCTCGCCCCAATTCTTTCACCAACATAGGGTGCTCAATTTGGGTCATTTTGTGGTTTGGGATGGAACTTGAATTCTATCCTCGGGCAACAATATTATCTTTCAAATTATTTATACAATATTAATCGTATCCAATCAATTGATTCTAAATTATTTGTAATCTAAGACTTTCATTGTTTTTACATGTTTCCTGCTTTGACTGTAATCGTGTTCACATTCATTTAAAGGCATCGTTCACGTTTGGTAATTGTCAAAGACGAGTGTTCTCATTTGGTGTATCCCAACATATGCATAAAATAACAAGCCTGTGAAAATTTGGGCTCAATTGGTCATCGTAGTTGCAGGAAAATGATGACAGAAAAAACACCCTTGTTGTACAAATTTGTGTGCTTTCAGATAGGAATAAAAACTTCTTGCAAGAAGTTTTTATTATTTTAGTGAGAAAATACCTCTTTCTCAAAAACTACGTTACTTCAGAGGGAGTAGTTTCTCACAATGTTTTGTACTATCAACAGCTCTTTGTTGCTCTTTACCAAGTCAGTTTTTATGCTAATATATATTTTAAGTAATTACCAAACGTGTACGATGCCTTTAAAAAAATGTTTCAATGGTGTCGGCTATTATTGTGTGTATAAGGTAAGCCAATGCCATGATAATGGGGGAAACTAAATTGGTGAATAAAAAAAACCTAAAAGAAAAACACCTATAAACTTCACAACATGGTCACATCGTGTAGAGTCAACATGAAAAGGCAACCAAAGTCACTTCCGTTGCACAATATTCATCAGTCTATTTTACTACGGATTACATAAAATAGGACCCAGCAAAATTCCGTTTGAAATAATTGTCAAAGTCGAAAACAACATTTGAAGACACCTTAAAACCAAGTCTGATATTAATCATGAAAGCAAACTGTGTAAAAGATGTGAAACCTCCAAAGGACACAAACAATACAATGCAACATGTACTGCCACTCGTCCGGCAAACTTTAACATGGGCGATGAACGAGAAGGATCGGAAAAGCAAGGTGCAAAGAAACTGTTGAACTGTAAAGAGCCAATTAAGGTTAAAACAACTGATGCCGATGGGTGTCTTGCACACGGTATTATATGTTGGCCCTGAAGGGACATCGCATATTGCAAACGTGTGCGCATACGTATGCAATGTCGTGAAACAATTCGCGAATGTGTGAGCACACGCATGCAATGTCGTGAAACAATTCGCGAATATGTGCGCACACGTATGCGATGTCGTGAAACAATTCGCGAATATGTGCGCACACGTATGCAATGTCGTGAAACAATTCGCGAATATGTGCGCACACGTATGCAATGTCGTGAAACAATTCGCGAATATGTGCGCACACGTCTGCGATTATATTTGCGACGTCCTGAATCTTATGTCCACTCAATACCATTTTGGTTACACAAAATGATTTCGAGCGCTCATTTCCGGATTCCTCTTATAGTTAAAATACACAAATACATAAATCAATCAATGACTCCGGACTCTTTTTGCTATTTCTGGAATCCACCGACAAGACATTTTGCCAGGCATGATACAAACTTACAGACGTTATTGAAAAATGTTCTTGACAAAAACGGAAACGATCCGAAAACAAAAGAAATGGAGCCCCCCAAAAAGCCAGTTTCTATAGCACGGGTTTTGTGAAGGATTGCTTAATGAAATCAACGGGTAAATGATTAAGTTATCTTGCAGAAACAGCTAGGCGTCATTGACTCATATTCTCTAAAATTTTAAAACGGACAATTCAAATCCAACTTAGTTACGAGTGATCTTGGTTTTTTGTTAAAAACGCTTAGCCTACATTTTTGCCTCCAACCGGGCTTTATATAATTCCTCAAGAGACATTTCCGAATTGATGACAAATGCGTAGGCGGCTCTGTGACACTTTGCCCAAGGCCAAATAGACCTTTATCATGCTGTGGTCATTTGTGCCAGGTACCCTGCACACAGCAGTGACATTGTCAGTTGTAATTCTCATTATAAAGAAAGGAACCAGACTATATTTTCCTCCCAGCCTCGATTTGGTTTCATTGGGTCGAATATAAGAAAACCAAGATGGCCACACAATTATAATAAAGGTAACTTCCAAGCTGTTTTATGCAAAAACAGACCATTAATCATGTGGGAAAATAATGCCTAGTTTCCGAGTCTGTGGCCCACTCCGTACAAACAAGCTCACTGTGTTTTATGGTAGATGCTTAATGCTGAAACACACTATTTTCTGGGTGTGCCGTTGCAACTTTGTGGATGTGGCCTTGAAATCCAAGATGGCGTCCCACCGAAATGTCAGGAGATGTATACACCACTCATGACATTATGTTTACAAAAGAGACATTTTATTGAGATTGCAACGAACAGTACAACTGTTATCATATTTTGATGTGAAGAAGGGGGTACACCTTTTTGTTGAGCTGATGTATATTTTGTAATGGAATTATTACACAAAGTGTGACATTGTTTTGTCATATGACAATTATCTTGCCTACCAGGAAATGCCTTGAAATGTACAATGTCACTCTGTCTGTAAACATCTTATTATAGGTTTTTAAACCCTACAGCGAGGGACCTGTTTGGTTGCACCGTCCCTCCGGTACGTTGTCATGTAGCCTTTAGTCAAGGCGCACCGCGGCACCCCAGCCCGGATATCACGCACGACAAAAGACTAGCGCGAGCTGCGAAGCCGCGAAGCGCCTTTACCAACTCGTTTTGGGGCTTTATGTTTTTCTTTATTTTTTGCTACCGATTTTGGTAGGAGAAATTATATGCATAATGCATAAGCTCGCTTTGGTGTTGGCCAATAAGAAGATACAATTACTAGCTTTGCTGCTCAACAAATGACAATTTCCGGTGAACTCAAGCCATACCACAGCAGTGTCATGCTATTTAATCAAACGGTGGGTAGAGGTATATAATTTTAAAATCTCCCCACAGGTAGGCCTAGCTACGTATATGTGTAGAAACGGCGGCGGTTTTTTAAATCTCGGACACCACGGACGATTCCTAGCTCCAAATGCATGATCATGCATATCCAGGCCTATGTTGTTTGTTGTCATGATTTGTCATTTCCATTGTAAGAATTTTTTTCTCGCAACGTTATCTTTTATAGCCTAAAATCGTCCTATTTTATGTTATCGATTGTCAAATTAAACAAATATTTGCCAGACAGTATTACCCATCTAAATATAGAATAGTCCAATATCTAGCTGACGGTGATTGGTTAAAAAAAATTGCAAATTTAAATATTTCATGATCATGAATACTGATTAGCTAAACGAGTTGGTAAGGCGCTTCGCGGCTTCGCCGCTCGCGCTGGTTTTTTTTCGTGCGTGATATCTGGGCTGGGATGCCGCGGTGCGCCTTGACTAAAGGCTAGTTGTCATGCTGACAAGGGTTTTTTTTCCATAGATTTGGTGGGCTTGTTTTTCTATTTTTTCTTTACTATTATAATTTTTTCTTCTTCCAAGTGTGTTGTTAACATGTCCAGGTACTGCCTGGATTAATTTAAGCTTAATTAAGCAGAGATTTTGTCCTGCCCCTTTCTGTATAACAAAATCACTGTCCCATAGACCACTTAACAAATACTCCGTGCGCATGCGTTAGCCGTGGAATGAGGTGCATGCTTGTCTAGTTAGCGATCAAATGTGTCGCTAACTATATCAGCATGCACCTCATTCCACGGCAAATGAGCGCGTACTGAGTATTAATTTGCGAAAAAGTCTGTGTTGATTATGACGTGTGACATGTTCCAGTTTAGGATAGCATGGCATAATGAGCTGACCAGTGTGCACAATGTTAAACCAAAGGAAATATTAGAATATGTCAGCATGTGCTGACAACGTACCTCTTGGGGGGATTTTTAGCAATTTTCAGCAATGTTCACGGCACGGACAAATCTTCCTCAGCAGATTTTGCTTAGATGGGGGGGGGGGGGCATGCGCCCAACATGCCACGTGTTGGCTTCGGACCGATTCTCACCGGTCGCTTTATTATAGCAATTATTGCTAATAAAATGCTTGCACTAAAACAAAAGCGATCAAGTAATAAACCACAAGGGAAACTTACTGGGTAAATTTAGGTTGAACAAATACAAATTGACTAGAGCGGGACTATCTAGCCCTAATGTTGGCGCTATCCCTGTTGTCAATATCTTTGTTCGGGTGCGAAAACGGTCCTCATAAGCCGTACAACCTGAAACTGCCTTATAGCCAAGGATCACATCCAAGTTTAAGCGTAATTACTGGAACTCCACAAGGCTGTATTCTTTCAGCATTGTGCGCTCTGTATATTATACAAAATGATTACCAAGATAATGTAAACATTTTGAAATGTGCAGAATAGTGACCCTTGGATATCTTAGATACAGTGAAGCTAAATGGTGTTTCTGTTCAACATTGTGTGGGTTCGAGTCCCGGTCATGACACTTGACCAGCAAGACACTTAACAATAATTGATTCGTCCTTCGGATGGGACGTAGCCGTTGGTCCCGTGTGTAAAAAGAACCCAGTGCACTTATCGAAAAGAGAAGGGGTTCGCCCCGGTGTTCCTGGCTTGATCGGCACTATATTGCGCCACAGCACCTTGTAAACCATTACATGGTGCTACGTAAAGGAATTGGTTTCATACGCTCCACAATACCTTGCAGGAAAATACTGAATGTTGAAGCGTCTTGAGCGTCACTGAGTGACGGATAGGAGCGCTATATACGAAGCCACCATTATTATTAGTGATTACTTTTATTATTAAATACAGCTTTAGCTAGCACAAGTGTTGTGTGGTGGATCGGAGTGCGTCAGACCACCCGCCAATATCAGAAATTCGTAGTTTATGAGTTGTTCGTTTATTACTGAGTTGTTTGTTTATTTCGCGATTGTGTTGTATGGCGCGCGCAGTGCATTCCTCGCTCATGGTGTTTTTTTTTTTCTTTCGTATTTTGCTCTTCTTTTGAGAGGGGCATAATTGGGGTTTTGTTTAATTATTATTTTATAAAAAGGTAATAATACGCAGCATTTTTAGTTGTCATTTATTGGTGAGTTACTTTTATGTTATCTTCTAAATACATTTAAATATTATATTTAGGTAGGCCTACAATTGCGAATTTAGTTATAGGAATTACCGTATTTTAATATTGTACTTGTAGTGTGATATTATTATTATTTTATATTATACACTCTGAAAACGGATTTTTTTTCTTTTTCTTTTCTGTATGTATTTTTATTTTTGATGCATTACCCTTTTTGTTTTTGGAATTTACTGTTTACTTTTTTTGTGATTTTTCGTATGTTTTTGTTTGATTTTTTTTTTCTTCTTTTTTTTTTTATTTATTTATTTTTAATTTTTTTATTTATTTATTTATTTATTTATTTATTTATTTATTTATTTTTTATTTTTTTTTTTTTTTGGGGGGGGGTATATTTGCGCTTTGTTTTGTATTTTCTATTTTCTCCCTTTTTACCCACATGGCCGCCCATACATCATTGGGTTTTCAAAAGTAAAGTTATTGTAATACTTTGGTTATCAAAACAAAAAACAAAAAAGAATAAATTGAGTTGAATATCTGATTTAAAGGTATCGTACACGTTTGGTAATGACTCAAAACAAATATTAGCATTATTAACAAGCAACGGAGAGCTGTTGATAGTATAAAACATTGTAGGAAACGACTCCCTCTCGAGTAACGTAGTTTTTGAGAAAGAAGTAACTTCTCACTAAAAAAAAACCCAAAAAACTTCTTGCAAGAAGTTTTTATTCCTATCTGAAAGCACACACATTTGTACAACAAGGGTGTTTTTTCTTTCATCATTTTCTTGCAACTTCGATGACCAATTGAGCCCAAATTTTCACAGGCTTGTTATTTTATGCATATGTTGGGATACACCAAGTGAGAACACTGGTCTTTGACAATTACCAAACGTGTCCAGTGCCTTTACACTAATTTAAATTGAAAAGAAAAACCACAAATGCTGCAACTGGTTAACCACACCGCCATGGTGCAGGCTGTCGTGTGTTCTATGAGGCCAGATACCAACTACAACTACAAGTTAGTATAGGAATCTAAAAATCTCGAATCCGAAATAAATAATTGGAATGGAACTTGGGGGCGCGCATTTTAAACGAAACCTCACGCCCAGGTGACAAAATACACGATTTTCGCATCCCCTTTGTCCGTACAATCTGATATACCGGTAGTGTGCATGATTAAATAACATCGGAGCATATTTCATTTGGTATACGCTTGGTTATAGTCTATCGAATTATTTTTGAATTGCGTATTGTATAATCGTATGTCCGAATACCACTTTTGTTGGCATCATTATACAGAGGAAAGGAACCGAGAGTCACGCCGGCATAACACAAAGAATTACCACCGCTTTTGATTATTTTAAAACTGCGAATTTCTTCTGAGCACATCACTGGACCTTGCGGATCACCTCATCTACATGCTATGGAGGATATAAAAGACAGTGAGATGTCTTGGTTTTGTTTATTTGTATCCATGCATGCAAGTTATCCAATTCACGCATTGATTGGAAGCCCAGCTTACAGGACGACAGCGCTTTTTACAGCGAACTCAAGTCAAGCCCAGTGTCAACATCCTTGCCTCCGAAGAAGTTTACTGATGCGTTCCTTCTCACTTAAAATGTCAGGTAGGGTTTGTTACAAGTGTATATTTCTTATATTTCTGATAGTGGTGCAGATTTGTTTTACCAGCGTGTCGTGGACGACCGGTGTAGTTCACCGGACCCATGCAACTCTGATGTTGTCAGCAGCAGAGTGTATGGGTCGATACCCGGTCATGACACTTGTGCCCTTTTTGAGCGAAGCACTTAACCATAATTGCTTCGTAAAAAGTGCATTCTGCTCTACCAGCCATGCTCATTATAGTGGATGATACCCATGCCTACATCTTTATGGACTGTGAAGGGGGTAACCCTGTTTTAGTTCCATGAGTAGGTGGCAAAGTGCCCCCGGTGACAGTTGATTGGGGTCGACAGCCAAAATCAGTAAAGTGTAGCCCTCACCTTCAAGGGGCCGTCCGGTGTTAGGCGTTCTCTCATTAAACAAAAACAAAAACAAACAAACACGTTTATTTGATGTGTTTCTGAACAGTCACCGGCCACACGTTTAAGATGAAAACCGACCATATCTCTTAAAGATGCTAGGTCTGATATTTTGCCGATTTGGCCCGAAGACTTAGACTTAAATTGCAAAAAAAAAAAAACACCACATATTTTATAAATGTATTCGTAAAAGTTCTAAGCTTCCATTTTAAGGTATTGGAAGAAAGTATCGCAAATGATAAGTGGTAGTTATTTAAGAGCTAAAATTAATTATTGTCTGGATCCCGACATTATCTCACGTCCATCAGCCATTATGTACAATTATTTTGCACGTTTACATGTATTTTGTAAATTGTTCGTGCCATAATGCTCTAGTTATGTGTACTTTTCGGTTCAGTGAACCAGCATCAACTGTCAAAAATCGTTCAGAGAAAAGATACAGAAAATGAAGAAAGAAAAACAAAAATTATGCGAATGATCGGGCTATGTAATTTTAAAGTGCGGCTTCAGATCAGTTATTATCAATACAAAATATTATAAGTTTCAATCAGAAAGTTCACTTATTGAAAAGTTCAAACAGTTGCCGATCCACCGGAGAAATATTCCCGTCTGAATAAGCCAAGTTCAAAATAGAGCAAGTAGCATGTAAACGAAACCTGAATTACCATCGCTTGTATCGATTGCCTTATATTCAAAATAGACTGTGCAAGTCTTGCGCATATTTGAACTTCCGGGACCATTGTGGTCCCAACCTTAATGGATATTTAAGTGGGCAAGATTTTGTTTTCTCAATTATTTTAGTTTACCGTGGTTTTTGACCATGACAAATATATATGTTGTTGGGAATGTAAGACTTAGTTATACAAAATATGAAAGTAAAATCAATTCAACAATAGAAGGAAGAAGACCCGAGAATTAAACTTGACCTCAGCTTCCGGTTACTGCATCAAACGAAGAATTCTGTGCTCACCTCCGAATCACAAAACTTATGTAAACGCTTGTTCTGAAAGTCCCAAGTGGAAGCGATTTTTTGTAAGTTGTTGTGCATTAGAAAAATGCAATTTTGTATCATTTTGAAGCGATGGTGGGCAGACCATCGTTTGAACGTGGAGTTTTAATACAATAATGTCTTTCTGACAGCTTAAAATTGTCACCTAATTTGCTCTCGTTTTTCTTGGCAGTCACGGACTGACATGCAAAGCATTCATACCGGTACTCAATGTAAAATCAATTAGTATTTAAACGTCGCCTGCAATTTGACCTTTCGCGAAACAGAGCCTGCTGACGTGACAGGAATGGAAAATTTACCGAAACAGTTTACAAATATTTCCAATATTATAGCGCTTTTTTACGAAGCCCCAAAAGGGACAGGTAAAAACAAAAATGTGAAAAGGTATAAAAAATATCCGAATTATTTCGTCACCGCGAAATACTATTTCGTTCTCTCGAAATTTAATTTCGAGGTGACGAAATAATTTAAGTTTTTTTTTTTTTTTACCTTTTCATTATTGTTGTGTACATGTCCCTTTAGGGGCCCCGTACGTTTTAGCAAAAAGAGCAATATGAAAGGTCGTTTAAAGGGTTGTAGGGGAGCGTGGAATTTCTTTGAAAAGTTAAATAAAAATAATCGGCGGTCGGGAGTACTGTTTAATTAAAAACGGAATATTTTTATTACATTGTTACAGACATTAATTTGTATCTGTTTTTGCTTTGCATTCATGGCTTCC
Organism: Plazaster borealis; assembly: GCA_021014325.1. Taxonomy (NCBI): domain Eukaryota; kingdom Metazoa; phylum Echinodermata; class Asteroidea; order Forcipulatida; family Labidiasteridae; genus Plazaster; species Plazaster borealis. Next base: position 8,040,373 of record CM037468.1, read on the forward strand.
CATAGTTTTCCAAACCTTGGTTGGCCAAAACTCAGTCTGTGACGTTTGAAATAGAAAGGTCTATAGTGACACTAATTGGCGAAGCTCATAGTCTGTTTCTTGCAAATATTTTATGCATTAGTAGTTAAAATGTGTAACAGATTATAGGTCCATACAAAACCTGAACAGCCTAAAGAATAGCCCTTGAACATGAAAAGAACTAGGTCCATTAACAGCGGCCAGCCACCAATCCGATTATTACCGGCTCCTCACACTGTGTTAACAGATCTTTGTTATTAAACTGCATTATGAACTAATATGCCTTAAAATTCCCTTAAAATTCATGCACTCGGGTAACGTTTTCCTCACTTTCAGGAAAATATGTTAAATCTGTAAGTCGTTCGGCATTGTACAAACATTCTCTTTCTATTTAATTAGAAGACGGCAAAGGGGGCACTTTATGATTTAAAAGGGGGCCTTTGACTCTTCAGTTTTCTATTGGGGTTCGTGTTGTCCACAATTGAATGGCAAACTCGACAGCAAGCTCCCAGAAATTAAATTGGGTCGCAAGGTTTAAGTCGTCATTCTTTTTTTGCCTGAGCAATCATTGTATACTTTTAAATTATGTTGGTTAAACATACATGTATACTGTTGTTAAAGGCATCGTACACGTTTGGAAATTGTCAAAGACCGGTGTTCTCACTTGGTGTATCCCAACATATGCATAAAATAACAAACCTGTGAAAATTTGGGCTCAATTGGTCATCGAAGTTGCAAGAAAATGATGAAAGAAAAAACACCCTTGTTGTACAAATTTGTGTGCTTTCAGATAGAATAATAAAAACTTCTTGCAAGAAGTTTTTATTATTTTACTGAGAAATGACCTCTTTCTCAAAAACTACGTTACTTCAGAGGGAGTCGTTTCTCACAATGTTTTATACTATCAACAGCTCTCTGTTGCTCGTTACCAAGTCAGTTTTTGTGCTAATTTTACGTTTAACACACAAAGTACACTTGGTGCATTATTCAAGTTCGTCAACTCACTGAGGTTGGATTACTGCATTCAGTTAAAAGGGGTGGTTTTGGCAGATTGACTTGAAAAGCAATGGTACATATTGTTGAGCAACTTGCCAATTAAATGTACATAACGTGAATTCAACATTTGTACGCAAAATATTGCTTACATATATGTATATAAGGGGTTATGTCTCTTTTTGAAAATTGATATACACAAAGATCATGGCGAATCATGTTTTGTATTGTGGTGCAAGTTAATGAGGACATATCATGTCATCGAAAAAACTGAGCTTTATCTTTGTTCTGTAGGCCTACTATTTAAATTTCATTATTTATTTTACATAGCAAAACTTATTATTATAAAAATATTATCAACTGATTTATCATTCTTTATTTATCAGCTTGTTATTGTGTTTTTTAAAGGTTTTTTTGATAAGCCTCCTGCCTTCTGCCATGTGGTATGTGAACCTTTTCCCCCACCTATATTGTAAATGCATTGTTGTATTCTACTTTGCTAGTATACTGTTCCGACACTCCAAAATTCAATATAGCAGTCCTATATTGATAGGACGCTTTGGACAATTCGCAGCCACACTTCGCGCGTACTGAGCCGTACACTACTGCGTTACGCATTATGGCTATGAATGTCGAACATGCTTAAAGGAACGTTACAGAACTGGTAATTAAAATTTTCTTTAAGATCACAGATTTACATAAAACTTACATGGTCTAATGATGATGATAGTAGAAAACCTCCCTAGAAATATTTCTGTCTGAAATGCCATATTTGATGAGAAATAAATAAAACAAATTTCTGATTGGAGTTTATCGCTCATGAGCGTTTTATTCATGCATTGTTATAACACATGCAAATGTGTAATCGGTTTTTCACTATTTTCTCGTGACCCAGATGGCCGATCGATCTCAAACTTCTACAGGTTTGTCAGTTTATGTATATGGTGGATTATATAAAGTGCTTACACTGTTTTGTGAGCAAAAACCAATTCTGTAATGTTCCTTTAAGAAAAGCGCTCCTAAACAGCTCCAGTCATGTCTTTATCGTCCGTTTAACACCGTGTTGTTGAAATCAATAATTTGTTCAAAAAGTTGTACTATTTATTAGAGTGAAATAAATTATGAGTTATATCAAAAATATCAAATGACAAGGATCTACGTGTGAGGTATATAACAGAAAATATAGGATGCATTTTAATCATACAATAATTTATAGTAAAATATAATTACTCGTTGAAATATTGACTGTTCAAAATTTAGAAAACATTGAAATTGACCCATTGTACAACGCGGAGCGCTCTTACATCCTGTCCGCCTTTTGGGGGGGGGGGGGTAAACATGTACACAAACGAATTGACTCCCAAAATGTCGAAAATGGTAAACGCACAAGTAGTGTTTTGGGTCTTAATGGGACAATATAATTCTCTATTATTCAAACGCACAAGTACAAAATGATTAAAGGACTACTGTACTTTATGATGATGAAATGTGGTAATAAACGTTGCTTTGAATTGAATTGAATTGAATTACATTTAACATAACAATGGTGGGTACGCGTTTTATATAATTTTATAATAAAGAAAGGTCTAGGAATCTTGAAGAGACAGATTATGCGCAAGATGATGCAAACAAAGAAAGGTCTGGAAATCTTGATGAGACAGATTATGCGCGAGATGAAGCAGACAAAGAAGGGTCTAGGAATCTTGACGAGACAGATTATGCGCGAGATGATGCAAAAAAAGAAAGGTCTAGGAATCTTGATGAGACAGATTACGTGCGAGATAATGCAAACAAGAAAGGTTTAGAGATCTTGATGAGAAAGATCATGCGTGAGTGATGATGCGAACAAAAATGGTTTAAGATTAAATAGAAAACAGTGTAGTCTGTATTTTTTTTAACCTGACCCGTGCCATTTGCCGACAGAACTCGTCACCAGCTTGTCTCCCTTGCTTATATCGTCCTCATCGCCAACAGGAGAAAGGGAAAAGTGGGTCCATATGCCGTCGATTTCACCAAACTCTTCCTAACTTAGGATTAATCCTAGGCAATGCTAAGAGATAGGACTATTCTTAAGTTAGGACCCGTATACTTAAGACTAGTCCTATCTCTTAGCATTGCCTAGGATTAATCCTAAGTCTGGAAGAGTTTGGTAAAATCGACGGATCCCCCACAGTACATCCCAGTACACGCTCAGCTCGTCTTGGGGGGAACAACGGTACAGAATGCCCCAAGTTCCGACATATTTCGTCAAAATCATTGCCAGAGGTTTTAAAGTGGTCGTTATAGGAATGTTCTGTACTAGGAGATTCTGCATAATCAGGGCATGCATTGGTTGCACTAATCAACGGCTGATACTTTCGCTGAGAAAGGGCTGCTCGTTGATCCATAAACAACTCTATGAATTCCGTAAGTACTTCACACTCGGACATGGTTAGTATGCTAAAATCTGACAATTTGAAAAAAACATGCTGAAGGTAGTTTCGATGTAACTTTGACTGTCTGCTTAGAATCGAACTTAATCGTGGAAGGGTAGCACACTCTAAAAATGTATTCGTCATTCATGCTTATAAACTGGTCAACATTACTAAGTTTGCATAGTCCTGAGTTTTTGACTAACGCAGTTTATAATGGACTAGTTTTTATTTTGCAGTGACTAGTCTAGTGAGCGCTTCGACCCCTGACTAAAATTGTGTTTAGACTCAGACGATTTAGCCACAATTTGAAGTTTTGACTGTTTTGCCCTGGTCTGAAGACTGTTCACAAATTAGTCATCTACGGAGCTCCGACTTAAAGAGCGGCTCTAGAGTGCTCTCAATATTTGAGTTATTACCTTTATTACCTTTTTATGGTCGAATAGACATCGTAGATACCGGTTAATAACTATTCTACACTTAAAATTTGCATTTAGTAATAAAGAATTCAAGTCAAAAATGCACCTCTCCGCGCGGCTTTTTCAGCCGAAAGTCAAAAACTGTTTATCTATGATAATGGTATGCATTGACCCCTTGACGTCGTTGGCGGCAAAAAACTCACGGTTAGCATTATAAACACACACATAAATGTCTCTTTACTTGGAAAACAAAAAAAAAATCAAGAAGAAACCAAACTTACATCATACAGTAAAATACTCTTTCTGTCCATCCAGAGTATCCTAAATTGTGTAATTGTAAAATGAAAGCCTACACGTTGGGTAGTTTTACGCTATAAACAAGCTAAAATTTCCACGGAACTTTTAACGAAAGCTCCGCAGACCATGAGCGTGCATGGACCCGGTGCTGTATACGGTTTGAACGTGTGCACACCAGTGATGATTATTGCAATGTCATGGGAATAACCGTTTTCCCGAGCATGCGCAGAAACGTTAAGTCTATAAACACGCGACTGCTTGATTGTGCGTTGTGTATTATAGGGGTCTCCCCGTGATAATGCCGCGGTCTGCGTTGGTGCTGTTTGGCAGGAATCGCCGTGCCGTGTGTGTACATGTACATCAGTATGTTAGGGTTGAATTTGACGTGTAGAGCGATGTACTGAAAATCAAGCCGAGCTGCGGAATCGCCTCGCCTCTCAACGAACAAAAAACCCCAAATCATAAATTCGTTGTAATTGGCTTGCTGATTATTTGCCTTTTGGATCGTCCTATACAAAGTAACTTTTACGGCCGTATTGATTGCAAATGGTTAAGTTTTGCGGTGTATTTGCGTTAGCTCAGTGCATTCATAGGCCGGTCAAAACTAACTAGGCGCAGGTGACGTCATGAGTTCCTCGTTGCGGGGTTTGTTTGACCTCTCGTTTTCAGATTTCAGGCTGCGAGTGTTTCGAGGAAAAGACATTTTTACCCTGTTTTAGCGTGAGGTAAGGGACTCATAATATTTTTTTTATATTTCTTGGGGACTCCATCTATTGGAAAAATGTAAAAGCTAAATATTTCCAAACATCCTGGAGCCCCTCTTTAAATGGATTGGTCATTTTCCCGCCTCGGTTCTCCCGCTTATTGATCAGAAAGTTGGCTCTTCTCCCAACAAATATTGTACCAGCGAAATTCGGCAAGATACTGGTACCCGGCACTATCTTAAAACACATCACACACAGTCATTGTATGCATGCTCAAGCTAGGTTTGGTTTCGTCTTCATATCCTTTAGCATCTTACCGTGAGGTAGCCTTCGCCCAAAATTCAGGCTTTTTTTTAATGCACATGTGGTTCCTTCACCTTCCTCGAAAAAAGGGTAAGATTCCACCTTGTTTTGTTTATTTTCAAAGGTTAAACATCACATAAACATATGTTAGGCCACAGCTAGTTTAGGCCTATATTAGCACTAGCACAGCAGTAGAAACTGGTATTGGTATGGTAATGACTCTTCAAACCATAAAAAAGCTGACAACCTGATCCTTTCAGTTAGCCTTTTTTAGGGTTAGGGTTAGGGTTAGGGGTAGGGTTAGGGTTAGGGGTAGGGTTAGGGTTAGGGGTAGGGTTAGGGTTAGGGTTAGGGTTAGGGTTAGGGTTAGGGTTAGGGTTAGGGTTAGGGTTAGGGTTAGGGTTAGGGTTAGGGTTAGGGTTAGGGTTAGGGTTAGGGTTAGGGTTAGGGTTAGGGTTAGGTTTAGGGTTAGGGTTTTTTTCAAATATCAGTTATCAAGGCTAACTGAAATGATCAGGTTGTCCAAGTCCATAACAAATTGGCATTTCAAGGTAAAAGTGCTTTAGCTCAACAAGTTTTGAGATATAAATGTGCATTAGCTTAACAAGGTTTGTTTTAAGTTTTTTATTTCAAATATCCGATAAGGTTAAAATCCGCCAATTTTGTTTGTTTGTGTTTACTTATCGTTTTGTTTTAAATTTACCGCGAAAGCTTGGCCTATAATTTAGAACTTGTCATTGATTTGATTCATTCATTCATTCAATGGATGGATTGCTGCCAACAACTCTACTAACTATACTGACAGCTGTTACAGTCTACTTTCCAAATTTGTATGTTTTTAATGTGGCCAATACCCTAACAATATAGGACTATACATTGTTCTTGGAAGAAGCATTACCTCTCTATAATCACAATTGAGACAAGAATAATATGCTTTGGGGGGCTACACTGAGCCCCCGATGATTCAAATGAAATATTTGTGTTTTAAAACTTACCCGATAAAAACCCGTCTTTCTGATTAAATCTTTTGAAATTAGTTTGTTTTAAATCCACAAAATTTGTGAGTAAATTTTCAGAAAGATGTGGTTTTGAATGTGTAACAAGATTATTGAAACAACTTTGTCTGAAACAACACAAACAAGTAACTAGGTAGTGCACCCATTCAGCAAAAAAGTACTGAACCCTTTGTTTCACGCTTTATGACTTCCTTTCAGTTTTTCAGAAACTTAAATGTTGGATTTCTCATTTTATCCACCTACAATAGTTTGTGTTCATCATTGTTATGTGTTTGCATTAAAATAACCAGCCTAAAATATCCTAAACAACTTGTCCCGGCCCTAACCTCTTAATTTTATATGTTTTTGTTTTGTTTTTGTATATAATTTATTTGTTTGTTTTGGTTGTTTTTATTACCTTTTATACCGGTATTGTTAGCAATTTGATAGGTAATTGCGTTGCTCAAAATACTTTGCTGTTCAAAAGATTCCTTACTGATGGCAACTTGTCAAGAGCAAAATGGTCATAGACTAATGTTTAGTCAGATCATTGGTTAACTATAAGGTGCTGGACTAAGGTTTAAAGTCGATAGACTAAGCAAAAAAGTTGCTGGACGAAGCCCAAATTGTGTTGGACTAAAGATTAGTATAATGAGACATCATTTTAACCTAGTCGCAGGACTAATTAAAACGAGTCGCATTTTTGACTTAATGATTAGTCAAGCTGTGAGTGTTGACTTATTAATATCAATCATGTCAGACATAACGCTGGCTTATTTGTTAAAGTCTGATTGACTGACTCACACATTTTGACAGTGCAGGGTTGGATCGGGGGAGGGGGACGCCAAAACAGAAACTCTGATTGACTGCAAGTTATACGAAATTAGTTTAAACTTTCATTTTGTATCGCCAGGGACGCCAAATTACTACGAGACTGTGATTGGCTGTGATTCGCGCAAATTGATTTAAAAATAAGTTAAATCATCGTCCGGGACAAAAAATACGACGCTCTGGTTGGTTAAGAGTCAGATGGTTTGTTTTGAATATTAACAGTATGGTTAATCTTGCATATTCTGTCTCATTAGACTTCTAGACCTGTCTTTGTACCATTTCAATTTTCTTTCATATACCTCATGGAAAAGTTTAACTCTTGTTAAAACCTCTTCTCCCCCAAATACCATTTTCTGTATGCAAATATACTGTTTCTTCACCACTCTTGGACCTCCTCCACCGAATCCGTTTGTTCATGTTTACCCAAACTCTCTATAAATTAGTGTGTGGTGGCATTTCAAGGACAACCTGTCCGTGAGGGTCAATCACCGTGGACGGGTTACAGCACACTACTTTCTAAACAATGTTAAACCTTTCTTTATTCGTATCACCTCGCGCAGTATTCTTTCTCATCAAGACTTCTAGACCTTTCTTTGTTCGCGTCATCTCGCGCATATTCTGTCTCATCAAGACTTCTACACCTTTCTTTGTTCGCATTATCTCTTGCATATTTTGTCTCATCAAGCCCTCCTCTCTCAAGGGGTCCATTTCAAATCACGCCCTTCTCTCTCATTGGCCCATCTGTTGACCTCATCCCTATTCATATGACCCTCATTAATATGCATTTATGCCCATATTTATGCCCCAATATACTGTCTCATTTAAGACGCATACCCACCATTATTATGTTAATGTTAATCTTTTGATCCTATTGTATTTGTGCAATATGAATAATATAACAATACTGTCTCAATAAGACCCAACACACTAGTATTCGCGCACTTTGCGGAGGTGCTTTCGGCGTTGTGTAAGGGGTCAGTAGTATTCATTGAAGCCTACAACACTGTGATTATAATACCCTGATGGGCGACTTTATAAACAGAATAACTTTGATGGGGAGGCATGGGGGTGCAATTTGTGAAACGACTTTACTTGGGCGTCAATTATGACAATCGAAATAAGCAGTATATAAGGATTCTTCGAATGCTGTCCTCGAGAGTCAGTCAGCTGGAAATATTTCTCGAGGATTGTTGTTAGTGTGAACTTTAGAATCAGCGAGCTTTCAGATCGAAAATACTTATGGATATTCCCTTATTTATACACATGTTTAAGTTTAATGTATTTTGGATGTACTCCCCTTGACATTTTGAGGAAAAATGTGTATAACAGGCGCCGTTGATCCATAATTGATTGTAGCATGAGAGCATGTAACCAACGTTTTTTGAACACGTGCTACTTTCTGAAAGAGTGACTTTAGCTTAAATTGCTCTATTTTTGTTTTATGTGTCTTTACGTTTGCATGCGTATTTTAAGAAAATTCCCAGTAAACAATATAACGTTTTAATAATGACATCAGAATCAAGTCACTGAATTAGTGTGACTCTCGTACGCTTTGTTCATAAAGTAACTGATCGAATAAGTGTGACTCGCGTACGCTCTGTACATACGTATAATAATCTAGTTACAGGCGTTAAATGCGTTTTCTTCCCCCAAAAATACGGTACCTCAATTCTTGAAATTACGTTAATTTCAGAAAGATTTGTATAATTTTAAAACACATTTATTGCGCCGTTCCGTTATCACATTATGCACACACAATAGCCACGTTAATTCAATTCAACTCAACTCAACTCAACGTTAACTCAACCATTATTTCCATATTATAGGAATATGGTCATACAAGTAATTTTAGAGAAGGTCAATTTAACGAAGATGTTCCAAGAACTACTAAAAGAATAATAATTTTATTAGACACAATGAAGCAGAGGCAAATATGGAGGCATATTGAAAATATCAAGTTTCTTTTTACAGAAATGCCGTTATAAAACAATATACCGGAACATGGACTTCTTAGCCCTATATGTGTGGCATGAACCCTTTTTTGGAAGTCCGTTTGTAAACAAAAGTTGTTTACCACACCATGTTTTTCTTCATTTTGTTTTGATCAAAATCCATAAGTTCCCTATTGAAACAAAGCAAAATAGCCTGGTAAAAGCCTTGTCTGGTGGGGGGATTCATTGACCCATACATGTACACCCAAACCATCAGACATGTTTAATTCCCTAAGGGCAATATTATGGATCCCATCTGATAAGGTGATAGAGTATAAAGCCCTCTCACAAGGACTTGTAATGCAATCAATCACCCTGTCAAGCCAACTGCATGGTTCACAGCTGCCGATGATGTGAATTGGCCATACAAATATAATGTGTGTTTATGTTGACTGGTACAAGGGCTTTCAATGTTTTATTGCACGCTATTCAAACGTACGGTGCAAAACAGTACCACCACGTAACGGTGGCCGAACCGCACCGCATGCATAAAATGAGCATAATAAGTTATATTGTAATATTTTCTCTTGATCAAGTGTAATTTTGTATTTTGTTTTAAAGGTGTTTCCTGGGTTCTAGAGGGCCTCTATCCATCTGTTTAGAAAGTTTGTGAATGGATTGTGTTCACCAAAATTAAAACATATTGCACCTTAATTAAACGGACTTTCAAAAAAGGTCTCACCGGGTAACAAATGGCAGTTCTGATACTGCACCGCAGGGTCTTAACCCTCTGAGCAGCCACGGGGAAAAAATGTACATGCTGGATACCAGGGGAGCGCACGGTGAGAGGCACGGGTAAATAACTTTGTTTGGGCGGCATAATTATTGTTATAATGGTCTAAACAGATGAATAGATGTTCCCTGGACCCACACACTAAAGATTGAAGCATCTCTGGAAATGTTCACATTGGTTCAAAACTAATTTTCAGAAAATAGTACATTATTTTCGAAATTATTTAGTTTATGTGCACGTTATAATGGGACCCAGCTTTCCCACACTGTTTGTCAACCTCTGAGTTCCCTCACCCATAAATCACTACTGTATATTATGAAAGAGGGGATGTTTAAAGGTGTTTCACATAAAAACAAAAAAACAGCGGAATTGATTTACACATTGTTTAGTTATTAAACAAAGGGTGAAGCTTGTCCCCCTGCCTGCTCCCCGCGGCTGCTCGGAAGGAAATTAAGTTACAGCAGATCACACTGGACGGACGGGGGACGGAACAGGACAAACAAACAAACAAACAAACAAACACCCCAACAAACAAACAAACAAACACCCCAACAAACAAACAAACAAACAAAGCTTAAACTCAACCTAACGAGCTAGGACGGAACAAGAAGGTAAATCATAACTAGAAACTCACAGAGGTGAAGAATGAATGAAAAGAGAAAAGGCCACTCTACATAAATAGAGACAATAATGTTTGTTGTAAGAGTTTTTAAAACAAACCAAAGATGACCATGTTGCCATCAATACTATTCCAAAAAATAAGATTGGCGTAGAGGTTTCTTTCAGTCGCCTTTCATCTCCAGGACCCATGTTCGAATCCCGGCAGGGGAACTGTGTGGATTGGATTCTTAGTCCCTACCTGATTGCGTGGTTTTCCCTGAAATAATTATCTGGAGTTTTTCTCCCACATCTCAAACTGAAACGTCTTTCCTTGTCTTTTCTCAATGGGGTTCTTGGCTTAGTAGAGTGATTAAAGGCACTGAACCACTGAACACGTTTGGAAATTGTCAAAGACCAGTGTTCTCACTTGGTGTATCCCAACATTATGCATAAAATAACAAGCCTGTGAAAATTTGGGCTCAGTTGGTCATCGAAGTTGCAAGAAAATTATGAAAGAAAAAAATACCCTTTTGGTACAATTTTGTGTGCTTTCAGATAGGAATAAAAAGTTTTTATTATTTTAGTGAGAAATTACCTCTTTCTCAAAAACTACGTTACTTCAGAGGGAGTCGTTTCCTAGAATGTGTTATACTATCAACAGCTCGCCAAACGTGTACGATACCTTTAAAGACGCTTTTCTAAGAATCCTTCAATCAGGATTAATATAAAATTAAAAAAAATTAAAAAAACAATTCATAAGAAACAAAAAGGTGAGGTCTGTCGAATCTCAATGTGTTCAGGGAATAGCTGGTGCATGCAGACAGTTAAAAAAAATATAATTGACTGGTTTTCGAACTAATTTCAAAATACAAATTAACGGTATTATAGATCACTGCCTGATTCAATGTTTAATTGTGTCTGTACACACTAAAGATTCTGCTGTTTTAAGGATTCCTGACTGATGGCAACTAGTCGAGAGCAAAGTGGTCATTGACTAATATCCTAGTCAGACGATCGAATGCCTTAGTGTCTTAGTGTCTTAATCAGATCATTGAATAAGGTGCTGGACTAAGGTTTAAAGTCACTAGACTACCCTTAATAATTCGCTGTGCTAAGCCAAAATAGTCCTGGATTAAAGATTAGTCGTCTAAGACATAATTTTAGTCTAGTCACAGGACCAATTAAAACTAGTCACATTTTTTGACAAAATCATTGGTCTGTTTTGTGACTAATTAAAGTTAGTCGTGTCAGACATAACGCTGGACTAATTTGTTTTAGTCAAATTGACTAACACATTTTTACAGTGTACACAATCATGGATGTTCTGCATCAGGGGATTTCCCGAATCTATGAAAAGTTCTCCACTCTACACTCTAAAACAAAAAACGGGTCATAATTGACCCAGATTCCGCGTCCCAGGGGGCCTGACCCATTTCTGGGTCAGGCTGACCCAGAAACTAGTTTGAAAAAAGAAAAAAAAATGATTTTGATTTGAATTGTGCGTCAGTTTGTCAGAGCTTTGAGATTCCGGGACATACTGACCCAGAATGGGTCCAAGGGCAATGTTTGCATGTAGGAACCAGATTTTAATTTATTTATGTTATCATATTATCATATTATTTCTTTTCCTTGATATATTTTGTTTGACGAAATAATGTTGATATTTTACTCTGTTAATCATTCAAGATTTCATTCATTCCGCATCGGTAACATTACATTAGTTTGAAGAAGTATTTACAAGATTGCAATATGGCGGGAAACCACAGGGAAATCAACTAATGTCTTGGCAGACATTTTTATTGATGTATTATGCAAGTTCGCTCCACACAATGCTAAAAGCCACTCGGGTCCCATTTGGGGGAAAAAATTAATATGAAAAGAAACATGACGTTTAGCATGCATCGACGATTTTATACCGATGGTTATTGTTGTCATGGTTCAATCCAAAGGCACATTTAAAACCTTATTACGACCAGATCGGCTTCGCGTGGCAATTTCAAACAGACTTTATCTTAATACAGGAATAACAATCAAAATAGAGAGAGGAATTCAATCGAAAAGAAAACCCCGGATATTACACAATTTTGAAAGCGGCTTAGGCATTAATGCATCAATAACGATAAAACATAAATGTTACAGCTAAACAAAGACAAAAGATTGGAAATAAAATATCTGACAAAGCAGAGGGGCGAAAGTTAGTTTCGTCTTCTAAAACCCTCCCTTGGGGGAAAGAGCCAACATATTTTACCACATAGTCACTAATTAAGTCATTTATCCAAAGTGTAGTGACTGGGGAAGTCAAATTCCTAGAATGGACTATTCCACATATCTAACAGGGAGTCAGATCCCTGAGTTTGGGGTTTCTTTGCAGGATTTTTTCAAAATATATATTAAATATTGGCCCTTTCGCTCGTCGGGATAAAGTCTGGGGTGTTGCCATGCGTTTAAATAATTAGAGAAATATGTCAATTACTGGGTAGCTAAATGACTCAAATAATCCTAGACTGGTCATGTAAATAAGTCAATTGGATGTATAAATTATTTGAAAATGCATATGTTTATTTTAAAAATATATAATTTGATTGTGTGGTAGTAAGTATTGGCCCTTTCGCTCGTCGGGGTAAAGTCGGGGCATTTCCACGCCCCAAGGATTTGCTAATTACGGGAATGAATAAATTACTGGGTAACCAAAGGACTGAAATAATCGTAGACAATAGCTGGACATGCAAAGAAGTCACTTATAGATGTATAAATTGTTTGGAAATGCGCAGAAATTTCTGTTCAAAATCAAGTCTTGAAGGTATACGCAGGATTTGGAAAGAAAACAAACCATGTTTGTTTAATTTAGTCTGAAAGCTTACTGATTGTAAATTTCATACAAGAACCGTTTTTCTGTGAAATATTTCCCTTTGAAATGACTTCATATTCGAGAAAACTGTATCTGAAAACCTATAACAAAACTATAAAAAAACGCAACAGCTGACTTCGGACGTTACAACCAAAAGTAAGGACGATGTGTTCAAATGCTGAAAATTGTGCATGGTTTTTCACTATTTTCTCCTGACTCACACAACGGATTAAGCCCAAATTTCACAGGTTTGTTATTTCATGGTTGATCACAAAAAACATGAACACTGTCTGCAACTATTTTGCCAACTCTACAAGTCCTGTGTATTACATCTATACATAAATCCATCGTGTGAGTCAGGAGAAAATAGTGAAAAAACGTGCACAATTTTCAGCACTTTATCCTTAATTTTGGTTGTAACAACCGAAATCAGCTCATTCATTTTTTTTCTGTTTAGGTTTTTAGGATACATTTTTCTCAGAAATGACTTAAATTCAGAGGAAAATATTTCAAAGAAAAACCAAATCTATATAGTATGAACTTCATATTCAGTAAGCTTTCAGACTAAAATTAAACAACGAATGTTTGTATCCTGTATAATACCTTCAACAATGTCAGTTCATCTAGAAATACCACGACTGCCTATAATGTACATTCATTTTTTTTTCTCATTACAGGTTTTCCATTATCAATCAATTTATGGCAATGAAGTGACAGGTCGGTTATCATCAAATACAGGCAGACAGGTAGGCCTATACATCGACGGTAATTATCTTTGGGAAAGCACAGTGATGATCAGTGCAGTGTTTTCCTAGCAAGGAGGCTATTTCCAAGATTTTTACCTGGAGAGTGCTGACAACAAAATGGCAGAACAAATCCTGCTTCTACGCGTTATAAAGACAGTCGTTGGAATCATTGGCTTGTTTGGTAATGGCCTGGTGTGTGTGGTCATATACCGCACTAAAGCCCTACACACTCTTACCAATGCCTTCATCACCAATCAGGCTGTAGCAGATCTCCTTGGGTCATTAATGCTTCTATTGACCAGTAATATTGACTATCCTCTGGTCCTCCCAGAGGACGTACGCGGGGTGCTTCTCTGTCGGTTATGGATTTCTGATTTCTTCTTATGGTCTTGTTTCATCACGTCGACATTCAACCTCGTTGGGTTAACGTTCGAACGTTACGTTGCCATCGTTTTTCCGTTCCGGTACCAGACTTTTTTCAGCCAGTTCAACGCCCGCGTCATGATTGCCGCTGCGTGGGTCATAGGTACGTCGTACGCAACGTACTCCATAGCCATCCGTGCACTGGAAGATTATCGATGCGTGGAGAAGCAATCTGCTGAAGTCAAATACATTGGATTCACTATCACAGTTATCCAATACTTCGTACCGACGCTCTCAATGCTGTTTGCGTATCTCCACATCATCATCGAGTTGAACCGAGGAGCGCGACGTGTTGGAGTGACGACAAACCGTTCCTCCGTAATTGACGGGAGGGAAGCGTCTCTTTTACGGGCAAGACGTAACACTCTGAAGACCCTTGTTATAGTTTTCGCGGTGTACTTCTGTTGCTGGACTCCAAACCTGACTGTCTTTGCGATGTTTAACCTCGGCTACCAGTTAGATTTTAAAGGGGCCGTTTATATCATCTCGGTCGCACTGGCTGCGGCTAACTCCTGCGCTAATCCGATCATTTACGCGTTGAAGTATCGTCAATTTCAAGACGGACTTAAAAAGTTGTATTGGTGGATGAGATGCTCAGAGCAAGTCGAGTCGATTTCAGGAACTGTGGAGAATTCGGCTAGGATTACCCTACAGGCGCCACAATGAAATCACGAATTAAGGTCACACGAGAACGATAACAACAAAACGAGATTTTCATACGCACACCAAAAATGTAAAGAGGCTGTTCTTAGCAGAAACAGGTTGTCAGCCACTGTAACTATTTTTGCTATAAATGGTGCCCGAATATTATTTTGGCATACCAATGAGAGACTTTGTGATGCTAGGTGGCAGCAGACATAATCAGGTAAACTGTAATGCAAGCTCGTTCCCATGGTTTACTTTATTTCCAACCATGGGTATGTTCACACGAGTAGCTAACTTCGCTGCTAACTTCGCTGCTAGCTAACAGCGAAAAATTTGTGACCGTGTGAACGCAAAAATAGTCAACTTCGCTGCTAACTTCGCTGCTAACTTCGCTGCTAACTCCAAAAGTTAGCAGCGAAAATTTCCGCTGCTAACTTCAGTTTTACGACTTAGCAGTGAAACTTGATACTTTTACCGCAGATAAAGGAATTTTAGCAGTGTTTTTTTCTCGTGTGAACGTAACTGACCTTAGCTGCGTAGTTAACATGATGGTTTCAATTTGATGTACGACGCCGTGTATTTTTTCTCCTGCTGGAGTTGCACGTAGGCCTATACATTTTTCTCGTCAGTTTCCGCCGAAATTCTTTAAGTTTTGCAGCTATAAGTTGACATCATCTATATTCCTTATAACAGCTTAGTCATAACAAAGAAAAATCGGCGATTGTTGGGATCATTTTTGTAAACATATTATCCGAACGGTCCACAAACGTTTCTACGGCCAGCTATAGTTGGCCACGCACGTGTGAAGTAGTCAACCTCCTTCCCACAAGCAAGCAACGTGCGGTGGCACGTTGACATCGCACACTATTGGGGACGAGGTTGTAGCGCTCAACTTAGCTGATGACGCAGTGTATTTAGTGACAAGAGCAGACTAAAACAAAATCGTTTATTCCGAATCGCTGCGAATTTAAAAAGTAGAGTCGCTGTGAACTTATAACAGAAAAATGAAACTTTACATAAGTATTATGTTTATAAGATATTCTTCAAGCCAACATGTATATTTATTCAACAAACTACTGACACTAGTGACAGCATAATAGAGTGGCAAGAAAACTACCGGAAGCCGACACACTCTGCTGTGCTGGCTAACAACGAAGCCTCGTGTGAACGCAAGGTACTTTTTAGCTAAGTCCGTTTCTCGATGCATCCCCCGCTGCGAATTTTTATTAGCTAAGTTAGCAGTGAAGTTAGCTACTCGTGTGAACATGCCCTATGTTTACAATAGTAAACCCTGGGAGGGAAACTCCTTACTTGGACCCTGATTGGACAACGACTGGTGTACACAAGTCTAACGTAAACATGTTAAGTTGTACTCATTCAGTTACATGTTCACATCCAGACTATTCTAATTTGCATACGTATCCCAAAACATTGGATATGCAAATGATCCAATACCAGGGTGAGAGAGCGGTCAACCTCGTACTGCTCGACACACCTTGGGGTGACTGTAATGGTGTACGCACCGGTAGTTTGAGCATGCGCACATTTCCAAGTACAATTGATTTACCTGGTAAGTCTGCTGCCACCTAGTGTCATCAGAAGCCTTCGGAGCTGTCAGATTTAATAAATTGAACAATATGTTTGGAGGGTAGTCATAATTATAGATGCACCCTAAAATATTCATTGATTATCTAAAAAATTTCCACAGCTTTGTTTACCCAGAAGTAAACTTCATTGTATGTTCTACACTGTAAATCTGTATTCTTGACAACACATGTGGAGGTTTGAAAACACTCTGTTGCACGTTTTTTTGTTTTATATTTTTCTTCTTCTTCTTTTCACGGGGCCCCTAAAGGGACATGTACAAACAAAATTGAAAGGGTAAACAAATAAATCAAAATTATTTCGTTCCCTCGAAATATTATTTCGTTCCAGCAAAGAATTCATAAAACGACCCGTCCTTGCTATATAAATAAACACATAGTTTAAAAACACTATCACTGGAAGCACAAACAAAAAGATTCGAAGTTTGTTATCACACTTCATGTGCACCTACGTAGAAAATTGTATATACACGAATTTCGGTAGAAAGGTATAGGTTCATCATCAGGTTCATCATCAGCGAGTACCTACTTCAAGTACATTATAATATTTTTTTTTCTTTTAAAGGCCCTGAGCACGTTTAGAAATTGTCAAAGACCAGTGTTCTCACTTGGTGTATCCCAACATATGCATAAAATAACAAGCCTGTGAAAATTTGGGCTCAATTGGTAATCGAAGTTGCAATAAAATGATGAAAAAGAAAAAAACCTTGTTGTACAATTGTGTGCTTTCAGATATGAATAAAAACTTTTGCAAGAAGTTGTTATTATTTTAGTGAGAAATTACCTCTTTCTCAAAAACTACGTTATAGAGGGAGTCGTTTCCTATAATGTTTTATACTATCAACAGCATGGATGCCAGCCATTAACAAACTATGCCGTCCAAAGTGTAATTTCACACCTTGACTGGCCTACTAATAGTTACACAAAGCAATTGCCGAGTGACAAATTTGTCTGTTGGGAAAGAGCACTTATGGTAAGGTAAAATTAATTTCTGCCAACCTCTCACTTTTGCTTCTTACGAAAATTTGATTAATTTCGTATTGCAAGTAATTTAATGTCCATTATTGTATATTTATCGATGCAAGAGAAACAGACGACGAGTTGTATTCAAAAAGAGTCAAAACTGAATATTTAGAAAATACCGGTAGGGAGCCTACTCACTGACCGAACGGGGCATAAAATCGAAAGACAATTATTGATTAGATAAGAACAGGCCCAAAAATACCAACTGCATCATAATGAATCCATGGATGATACACCAAAGAAGTGTAGACCCATTGCACATGACGTCACACTCTTAAAAAGGAGGCAGATAGCTGTTTTCTGTGCGTAAAAACGTGCGCGTGACCTCAGCGTACATGTAGCGTTTCGCGATGCATGGGGGACCCATTGATTTCTATAGACCCCTTACACAACGCGAAACGCGCCTCCGAACAATGGGCGTCATTTTGGGTGTCAAATCTCATTTGTGCATGTTTGCATACGATTTTGACACCCAAAATGACACCAGCTGAGCAGGATAGGCGCATGTGAGTAGGCTGCGCGTTGTGCACATATTCGAACATTTTTGGGACGACTTTGGTCCCACGCACATTGCTTTAACGCGTGAAGGAAACAAACAAACAAACTGGCGTACTTTAACGGGTCCCAATGTTAGAATACGCGCGAGACTTGCACAGTCTACAGCCCATGCGCATTTTGTGTGCATGATCGGCGCGCAAAAGATCTCTGGGTGAGATTTGGCAACCATCAAGGCGCGCTGATTTTGAAGCAATTTGGCGGTACAGACATTGATCTCTATTATATAATAGAGAACAATGGGTACAGAACTAGAAAACCTGGCATGGTTACGTGTTATCTACAGCATGGCGTCCATCCCGGCAGCTTGACTTAGGCCGTGTCTAAATATTGGTGGCCACGGCTAAGGCTAGATCACCGCGTCACCATGCGTTGAAGTATAGGACGTCCATAGCAACACTCTTTGCAGCAGTCGTATAAAGCTGTAGCTGTAGCCGTCAATAATTTGGATACGGCTTTATGTTTTAACGGTGTACTCGGTTCCCCAAGATGTATTGCGGTACTTTAAAGATGGCGCTTGTGCATAATATTATGGGCTGTTAATAAGTAATTTTTTGAAAGCTTACTTGAATCATCCATGCTTGAATAAATTTATTCCAGGATGAAATTTTAAACAGTAGAACATTCGTTCAAGTGGAACGAGAGTATATAACTCAATATTATTGGTATTATAACAAATAATAATAATAATAATAATAATACGCAGTTCTTATATAGCGCTTTATACTTCCGATGGGTGTCTCAAAGCGTTCAGTATTTTTCCCACAAGGTAAGTGGAGTTACGTGTTAAAGTATGGGACATATTCCTTTGCATATTACCATGTTATGGTTTACAAGGTGCTGTGGCGCAATATGCAGCCAATAAAACCAGGAACACCGGGGCGAACCCCTTCTCTTTACGGTAAGTGCACTGGGTTAATTTACGTGCATTACACAACACACCGGACCTACGGCTTAACGTCCCATCCGAAGGACAAAGCATGTGGTTAAGTGTCTTGCTTAAGGACACAAGTATCACGACTGGGATTCGAACCTACACTCTGCTGATCAGAAACACCAGAGCTTGAGTTTGGTGTTCTTATTCGCTCGATCACGATACGCCAATTATACAATATTGGATGTAAATTACCAGCAATACATTTTCCGGGAAGCAATTATTAGTCCTCGCCTCTAATTAAAGCGTATCTGTTTTGGGTTTTTTTTTCATCTTTTTTCGCATACTATTTTCAACTTTCATTACCGTAAAAGACCATTCACCTTTCTAAATGCAACGCATCGCTTATTTTGATAAAAACTTAATTATTTCGTTAATTTGTTAAAGGACAAGTTATTATTAGAGCAGTTAGTGCTCTGACCAATCCCAAGTGCAGGGGTGTTACAGAACGTATCCATGATTTGCATATCATACGTAAACATGAACATGCATTTGAACTATCTACATCGATGTTTTGAAACAATGGATCAGGTTGGCTGAGTGGTTTCTTTCCATGCCCTTCTCCTCCGTGGATCCCGGTTCGAATCCCACCTCAGACCAGAGCCTTGCATGTGGATTGGGTTTTTCAGTTCCTATACCAGATTATGTTGGGTTTTTTTTCCATTGGAGTGTTCCTCCCACATCTAAGACTGAACATTTATTGTGCGTTTCTTACTCATACTGTATTTGGCGCTATTTTTGCTGTTGATAGGGATTATACACTGAATAAGTTTCGCAATAGACCGTGCAAGTCTCGCGGGTATTCGAACATTTATGTGACCACATTGCTTTAAAGGCACTGAACACGTTTGGAAATTGTCAAAGACCAGTGTTCTCACTTGGTGTATCCCAACATATGCATAAAATAACAAGCCTGTGAAAATTTGGGCTCAATTGGTCGTCGAAGTTGCAAGAAAATGATGAAAGAAAAAACACCCTTGTTGTACATTTGTGTGCTTTCAGATAGGAATAACAACTTTTGCAAGAAGTTTTATTATTTTAGTGAGAAATTACCCCTTTCTTAAAAACTACGTTACTTCAGAGGGAGTCGTTTCCTACAATGTTTCATACTATCAACAGCTCTTCGTTGCTTGTTACCAAGTAAGTTTGTATGCTAATATTTGTTTTGAGTCATCACCAAACGTGTACGATACCTTTAAAAGGCAGGTTTCGTTAACATTTTTGTCGAGACATTGTCAGAGTTACAGCACCCGGGACTGACCCACAGCAGTCTCCAATTTCCAGGTCTCAGGACTTTCTGATATTTTGCAGGGTTACCCAAAACGAATTAAATTTAAGAAATTATTATATTGTATATAACTATATCAGACATATCAGACATCTTTCTACTTTTGTCTGTTTTCCGATTTGTTTTACCCTTGGAACAACGTTGATTAAACAGCCAGAAAAGGGGGTATATTAAATCCTACACCATTTGAACAAGCAGGTCTGTCCTTGTACTCGATAAAATTGTTCATACTCTTTTCCAAGGACCAAATATCTTGCCTGCTATATCGCACAATAGTTTTTAATTAACAGGAAAATTCAAACGTCAAAAAAAATATATATATCATAATCAAAACAAAACAAAACAAAACATTTGTTCTTTGTGTATTCTGTCCTCTCGTTGTTGAATTGATTTTGTCGGGAAAAAATGCAAAAAGCTTAGCATAATATTATTCGAAGTGGACAATATGGCGACTATTGAGTCTTTCATGTCCGTTTAACTATTAACATGTGCCAACTGAGGTTGTTATAGAACATTAATTATAGCTTCACAAAAAGGTAATTTGTCAAACGTTGATTTGTTATTTATCTCTTTTAGATAACAATATTTATATTCCGGATACCAGATAAATTACGCGATAAAGGCCCTGAATGGAGATTGTTGTTGGTAATGAAATGTCAACAGAGTGTAAGCAACACAGAGCTGGGTGCGTTTGTGTGTGTGTGAGGGGCGGGGCGGGAGGCGAGATTTTTTTCCTACGAACTTTGTGTGCCCCCCCCCCCCCGCCCCCGCTATACGGCGAACTGTGTACAAACTTTTTTGATAGCGCCCTCTTTTGAATCCTCCTCCTCCTCCAGCCCATGTTAATTTCCCGTATGGGGACAAAAAGTTCGTAGGGAAAAAAATCTTGCGGGCGGGAGCGGTGAGGACTGACTGGGAAAGGGGGGACACATCGCACATCTTTTGTTAGAATGACGCTGGTATAAGTGGACAATTAATTTTCAGAATGTGAATGTACTTTTAATACAAAAATAGTTATGTTTCGGACACTTCATAGATGAGTAAAAAGTTATCTCGCTAAAAAAATTACAAATCTTAACGATAATTTGTGGATGATGTACTAACAACTTACGAATGAAAATAAACAGATTTGACCAATATTTAGTCATAAACAAATCTACACAGAGAAACAAGTCTTATGCTCAACTGCTAGAGGGCGCTAAACTAATGCCAACACCATAGACTTCTTCGCAAATACTCAGTACGCGCTAATTCGCCGTGGGGAGAGGTGCAGGCTGGTATCGTAGTGAGAAATTTTAGTCACCAACTAGACCAGCATGCACCTCATTCCACGGCTCACGCATGCGCACGGAGTATTTGCGAAGTAGTCTATGGCTGCGAAACGGCGCCTAGCAGTGTGCCCAAGTTCGGGCATTGTATTGGCCGGCCGCCCCTGTCAGATTTACACGACTGCCATTGGGTACTGCAGCCAGTAGACCGTGGGGAAACGGATATAACTCCTTTGTAATGAGGATTTGATACTTTCCAGAGGTTGTAGACAGTTTGAACAAAACAATTAACAGTATTAATTGTAAATTGGTTTTGTGTTAATTAGTATGTGTTAACACTGTGAAACCGCAGTATTTGTTGTGCACAAGCCTAATGGGAAAGTGTCTTCTAACTGGAGATTCCGAGTCCATGAGTCACACTGCCAATAGGGTCATAGACTATGTCAATCGGGCCTGTCTGGGGATAGAACTTGAAGGGTTTCACCTATTTTTGCTAAAAACTGAACGAGTAATTCGTCGCCGTTTTTACGAAGCGACGATGTAGCCCCGCAGCCAAAATTACGGGTTTTTAGAAAATCGCGTTTGAAGTTGAACTATTTTTCAAACTATTGTTTGGGACACTACTTACTATTTGTTCTTTGAAAGTTTACTATCAAAATACAGCTGAGTACTTCAGTCATTCAGAACTGTCAGCATTTTTCAATTCTGCGACTGTTTTGATGAGAAATTAATTCCTAAACACATTTGTCACTTCGTAAAACCCTAAAAACAGACCTTCCCGCAGAGCGCTGTCTACAAACCAATGCGTATTTTGGTTTGTCACTTCGTAAAAACCGTAATTAAA
This sequence comes from Plazaster borealis, assembly GCA_021014325.1. Lineage (NCBI taxonomy): Eukaryota > Metazoa > Echinodermata > Asteroidea > Forcipulatida > Labidiasteridae > Plazaster > Plazaster borealis. The sequence continues at coordinate 8,062,846 of CM037468.1, forward strand.
TGTTTTGTCACTTCGTAAAAACCCAAACGTTAAACCACGCCTATTTTGGCACCGTGCCCGCGCTATGTAGTTCAATGGACTTCGGTGGCCAATTTTGATTTGTCACTTCGTAAAAACAAAACATGAACAATAATATATTATTCGTCGGTTATTCTAATTAACAGTGTAATTACGATAACATTACGTATTAGGTCCTGAAACTTTGTGAAAATGTTAACAGCATTGCATACATCAATAATTTACCAAAAAACGATGTGCTAAATTTAATGAATTTGGACACATTTGTCACTTCGTAAAAACAACGACGAATTAACTAAAATGTGTTTTCGGTCTACTGGCTGCAGACCGGTGGGCCATCGGAGGGTTTTAAGCATGGCATTTACACATCATTATTTCGTACTGGGCACTGCTCGGGTAGACTGAATGGAGCCTGCCTTGGAAATCGCCTCCCATTGACTTCATACTGCTTATGGTCGGGCCCCCACCATTCAAATTAATGTACATTTCAAACTGCGGCTGAACGGTAGCTGGGAGTCTGGCACTCTTTCTGGTATCAGATTGTCCTCTTGCACATGCACACTTGGCAATTAACACAGACATGAACGTGGGTTTTCTATCCAAAGTTTTAGGAGACCCATGAGAGCTCTATAATCAAGTGTAACACAGAAACAATGAATAAAACGATATTAACTTACATTATGCATGTTATGACAGGTACTGTTTGTATTCGTCGAGTTCCGTGGCCGTACACTGTTAAAAATGTCCGTAAATTTACGGACTCCGTAAAGTGAAATATTCCGTATTTTCGCCGTAATTTTACGGACTTTCCGTAAATGTAAATATTAATTATGCTAATAAGCGTAATTACAATCAACCACATTTGCCCAAACACCTACTTTCACCCACAACCGTGTACACATGTACAAACTCATGTTAAGGGTTTTTTATTTTACGGAATTAAAAAAAATTTCCGGTAATAGAGCTGCCAGTAAAAAAAAATAGTTCCGTATTCCTGCAGCTCTATTACCGGAAAAGTTTTTTAATTCCGTAAAATAAAAAACCCTTAACATGAGTTTGTACATGTGTACACGGTTGTGGGTGAAATAACAGTATGTACTTACATGTACTATATTATGTGTAGGTGTTTGGGCAAATGTGGTTGATTGTAATTACGCTTATTTGCATAATTAATATTTACATTTACGGAAAGTCCGTAAAATTACAGCGAAAATACGGAATATTTCACTTTACGGAGTCCGTAAATTTACGGACATTTTTAACAGTGTAATTGCGCCGTCCAAGCGCGATAACGGGTATCGGTACCGCTCTCAAATTCCTCACCCCAAGATCCTCTCGGACCTTGCCACGGAGAGACCAAGGACCAATGGACCAAGGGCTACAGACTCGCTGCTGCTGCAGTCGTCACTGACATGGTAGGCTAGCGAGAGTAATGCGACTGAGCAGATTCACCGTTTTGAAAGCACCTGCGTGCTTGGCATTCCACGGGGTTCTTAGTTCTTTTACTCCACGTCACCCCAATGGTTTACAACTTTGGAAGGCTAACCGACAGGCACTATCGAGCTCAGACCTGCTGCTGACCCATTTATTCATTCTTCTTTCTTTTCTAGACGGAATGCAATGTTTACACTAAAGGGTCCGTTTATTGTTTGGTAATGACTCCAAAAATGAATGGCAATAAAAACTTACTTGATAAGAAATACAGCAGCTTTGGATAATATAATGCATTTTGAGAAACTTTTTACTGTTATGGAAAATGATATCACTTTATCCCCAAAAATTGAATTTGAGAAGCGTTACTGCAGATTGTATATTCCAATCGCAGATTATACTTCCTGCCTGGACATAACCGCAATACTTCAAAAACGCTGCTACCTTTTGAAATGAAATCTTCACAGGTTAGTTGTATGGTCTACCACTATATAGGATTGAAACAAACAGTGGGTTCAAATTACCAAACGTATACACTCCCTTTAAACAATCATCTATTTCGAATACAACGAATCCAGGAGGATCGCCTAAAGGAAAAGTATACCTTTAGATTTTGGAACCTTTCGATTGTTTTGATCCTATTTAAATGTAGATATATACAAGAAAAAAACTTACCTGTGAAAACTTCATTTAAAAAAGTGGTCGCGTGGTTGATATATCGCCTAAAAATCTGGAGCGGTTATGTCCACGCAGGAAGACTAATCCATAATTGGAATACACAATCTGAGAAACGTATCTGACAGTAACGTTTCTCAGATTCAAATTTCGGGGGATAAAAACTGATATCTTTTTCCATCACCACATTACTTCGAAATGAATTGATTCTCAAAAAGCTTTATACTATACACCAATCCTTCACCGATCTTGAACTCTTGGTGGCAGCAGACAAACTGCGGTGGTACTGCGGTGGTACTGCGGTGGTACGACCTTGCCATTTATGTAACTATTATTTATAAAACATTTTTTTATATATATATAATTATTAAATAACTAGTAGCCCAGCCAGCCAAGCTCATCGATAGGGCACACAGTACCCCCCAGGGTAGTCGCGCGGTAATGGCGTTTCTGCTGCCACAAAAGATCAGAATCGGATCGGCGAAGGATTGGTGTATATCGAAAGCTGTTGAGCCTACTTCTAACCAAGTAAGTTTGTATTGCCATCAATTTTAAGAGTGATCATCAAACGTATACTTTCCCTTTAATCCGGTTATTTTGGGGAATTTCTGTATTTGAATGACGAAGACTGCACTCAATTACTTGCATTTTAATCATTTTTGGTCACCGGTAGCTACTCCTTTGGAGTAATTGCTACTGATTCTGTTATTGTATATAGCCGGTTGCGATAACTCCAAAACCCCTTTTAGGGAGAAAATAGTGATCAGACCGTAGCTTATCCCCTACGCTATCTATCTCATGCCAAACTGCTAACCAGATTTGATTTATATATTAACACTATTATTGTTATTATTAATATTATCATTTCAAACAAAACAACTGCACGTTTTGCCTGTCGTCGATAAGCAGCATGGTTCTTATCTTCTACGCCTTTCCCTTTATACCCAAGTGCCCCAGCACCCTTTTTTTTGCACCGCGAGGCGCGGAGTGATAGTCCACCAGTAAAAACATAATCACTCAACCGAGCGATATCACGTTTTCCTTATTATACGCTAGTTTTAAATATAGCTTAGTCTGATTTTGGTAAAATGACTGCAAAACAACTGTAACGTTGTTGAGTTCTTTGTGTCAAAGGTCAACGTCCTGAAACATACGGTACAAACGTTTATAAATTAAATGTTATGATAATACAGGTAGCGTTAACGAAAAGTGCCACCCTCTTGTGATGGTATACACCTTGGTAAACCCTTTTGCGAAATTAATTTGTTGTGGTGATTTGATGGTTTGAGACTGGCAGAGCTGTGTATTGAGAGAGTTGCGACATGGAAGGACCAGCTTTCTCCGGTCACGTGGTTGCTGGACGCCATTTTGTTCCAAATGCAGTACAACCCAATGGGCAGACTAGTCTGGCACCCTGTATTCGCCAATGCATTTTTTTGGAGACAAAATGGCTTCTAATCGCAAGTTGTTGCAACTCTCCCAATATACGGCTCTGGAGACTGGTGTATTATCGCGCCCTCTAGCGATAACATATTATAGCTCCCATGCCATCAAGTTCCTGTAAGTGCAATTTTTGTTGTAGACTTTCTCTGATGATGTCATGGAATAACGCCCCCTTGCGTTCTAACTTCAAACTTCAAAGTTCAAACATCCAGTCGGCCCCACAGTCGGACACCGTAAACCGCTCACACAGAATGTCCGTTGCAAGAGTCATAAACAGCGCCCCCTACAGCAGAGTGTTACTGATATCTTATAGATATTCATAGAAATATAGAATTATAATTAGAGTGCGTCTACAAGCCACTGTTCGTGTAGTGAGACTATGTATGGATGTAAAGGCTGAGATGCTGAAATAACCCGTTTCATCCACGTTTTTAACATCTACAGACTGTCTGAACTGAAGGTAAGTTTGAAAAATATTCCCTTGATGTGTAGACTTCACTTACTTCAACCTGACTTCGGCTAAAATGCTAATACTCTGGCATTCTTATTCGGTTTTCCAGAGTTGCATTTTGGGTTTTTGTGAAAACTGGTTTCATTCAATAAGCAATTTTTAGATATGGTGGACACACACTTTCACACTATTATAGGTTTGGGTAAGTTTGTCTGTATACACCCAAACCAACACTCCCATAGTGTCCCTCCATACCTCAAAAGGGCTAATGACATCGTTGGTTGTGTTGGGAAACTATCTTCCGATGGTTGGCTATTGCTCAATAATCATCGTGGGTTGCCTTTTAGTTTTGCACTGAAATCAATTTAACTGATTTCACAGACTGCATGAAAATTTAGTAGGGCCGCCGCAGAATGATAAAGTATTACGTAACACGTTTTTCAATAAAATTTCACTCCCATGTTTGTCAGCTGATATTTTGTTCAAAATCTGTAGGTTGAAAAAAAAAAAAAAAAAAATGGGGTCGGGGGTTTCGTAGGGTCGGGCGGGGATGATCAACAATTCTTGTTGTATGTGGCTTTATAAGCCCCCCCCCCCTCCCATCAAAGCCTCCATTTCTAATAAATCGAGCCATGCACGACAATACCTTTCATCGATCGTCCAAAATGAGTTAACAATAGTCTGTAGTCATTAACTAATTGGGATGGGGTCACCGATGATCCAATTAGTTATTCCTTACATGAGCTGTTATATTTTGTAAAAGTGTCAGTGACACCTGATGTTTGTTCGGTCAATTATCTAGGCTCACCGTACAAATATTGGATATTAATTTAAAGTCTGCCAAGGGAACATCAGGCATTAATTTGTAAAAAAAAAGGGACTTTTAGTAATGACCATTTTGGTAATACCGAGCACTTTTACAATTAGTCACCGTTTACATTTTTTGTTTTCAGGATAATAAAAAGGTAATAAATTCGTGGATATTTTTTACGACCGTGATGCATTTTGTAATTTTGAACAATAAGGGTATTGAAGCTGACTTGATGATCAGACAATGTTGGAGAAGAATGATGTGTATTTTATCATCATTGGCGTGCGTGACTGACTTGCAGAGTGAACTAAAAAAAAATGCATGCACAATAACATTTTCAACAAGCCACCAAATGATATGAAGTAGACTGAAAAGAAAATAATGTATGTTTCTATTTTTAAAGAAAGGGTATTCTTGTTGGCAAAAACAAGAACATTTCTTCAAATATTTACATAGGCTACACTGCGCTTTAGGTTTTTTGAAAATGCTTACAGAAAATGTCATCTGGGAGTTAAGAATGGGTTTAACAAAACAATGAAAAACATTAATATCACACAAATCCTCTGTTTTATAGCGATTGTGATAAAACAAAAATTATTTATGTTATGTTTTGCCATGTCAAAAAAACAAAAAAAAACACGCCTCCTAGTCCCCCCCCCCCAACTCCCCCCCCCCTCAAAAAAAAGAAAGAACGATCAACAATATTGTTTGTTTTATGTGGCCTATCTTCTTGGATAAAGTGCTCACTCTGAAAAGAGAGAGGTTTTTTTTTTCTTCTTCTACGTCTTGACTGATTGTTTGGGGTACAGTGGAAATTTGTTTGCACAACTGTGACCTGGGGGTTGTTGACTTCCAACTTGAAGTATTTTGGACGACCTAAGTAAGCCCTGAAAACAATGTTCTTACTAAGAGGTGTAGGGCATTTTTTTGCAAGATTGATGCTCTGAAGATGAAGATGCTGTGGAAATTACACACATTTAGGCTGGATGTTTTTACTTTGAGGAAGAATAAATCGACGGGCCTTGCGACAACGCATGTCAAATTGAATAGATGATAGAAGTTTAGGAGTCAGTGGATAGTTTTTGTCTTTACTGTAAATAGCTGTGAGACTTCTAAGTATTTTAAAAGAATTTATGAATATTTAGTAGGCCTATGTTGCACTGTATGCTATGGGAGTTTAGTAGGGTGAGACATAGAGCTATAATATCAGCAGATACAGGGAAACTGACTGGGTAAATTTTAAATAGTATTGCATTAAAGGGTGTGTACAACATTGGTATAAATGAAAATATAAATCCTCACAGATTTGCACATAACTTACATGGTATAAAGATGGTCATGGTAGAAGCCTTCCCTTGAAATAGTTTTGCTTGAAATGCCATAGTTTTTAGGAAATTGGTAAAATAACAGTCTCTATCCTGCAGGACAAATTCCGATGTTTGAAAAAAAAAGTTAAAACACATAAGGTTTTTTTCCCCCGCTGTTTTCTCATGACTCCGAAGAACGATTTAGCTTAAAATTTCACAGGTTTGTTATTTCATGTATATGTTGGGTCACATCGAGTTTGGATACAAGTCTTTGGCAATAACCACTGTTGTACACACCCTTTAAAAAAAAAAAAAAATGACTAGAGCGGCAGCCTGCGACCTCCGGATTAACGTGCCAGCGCTCAACCAACCGAGCCCACACTTCTCCCCATGTCAATATCTTCTTTCGGTGGTGCCCAGCCATCCAACCTGTAGCTGCCGTATAACCAGGGATCACACCCAAGTTTAGGTTACAACTTGGGAAGCGGCCAGCTGAGGGATCATCTTAAGGGAATGCGACTTTTTATTTCAAATACCAAATAATAATTCAAACACAATTGTATCATTTTTAAACGGAAATATTATTATGGTTATTTTCTTAGGGTGAGCACTATTCAAAACTGTAAACAAATTTAAAATGTCAGATTCCATTTAGGAATTCCATGGTGTATCCGTTCTGGCCACACGTTAATCAGAAGAAAAAAAAGTGGTTTTCAGATAATGCGCATGGAAAAAAATGCAGTATAAAGTAACATGATTATTAATCTTTAGTAGGCCTATATATAGTTGTTTATACAAAGACTCCGACGTTATTTTCACTTGATATGAAGCGCCCTTGTGGAGCTTGTAAACCGTACGGTTCCATCATCATAACCTAACGAAGAGAAAACAATATTGTTATTATTATTTTTTACAATGTCATGCAATCTCGTGTATTAATGTTGCCAAAAACAATTCCAGGGTTCCAGAGTGACCTTTTCACTTATGCCTCAGTGGGTTTGACGGATTCCCTTGTTTTATATGGTTTTTAAACACCGACTTTGGATATGAGAAACTCTTCATTTTTGTTAAGAAGGAATCACCGTGTAGCAAACAAAAATGGGGGGGGGGGGTGCAACAGATCACATTAACAGTATCCCACAAGTGTGTAACTATGAAGACAAGTTTGACGGTCGGTGGTATATTTGTTGAGATATTGTGTAAACAAGTTTGGTTAATTGAATATTATTCATCTCGCTGATTGGCTAATTAATTAATACATTACATGACATGGCTAATTAGTTAATAATTTTAATTATTATTAGATTAAATGTTAGTTAATTAGGAACTAATCTTCAACAGGATATGGGATCTAAGTCTTTCATATTCACTAAGCTTGTTTTACAGAATCAAATACAATAGTGTACGAATGCTATGGGGGTATAGGTGGATACAAAGAATATAAATAAAAATAAATAAAAATCCCGACGAAAACAAAACCTGTTCCGACTCTAAGTCGGAACAGCTAAAAAGGAACTTCGTCTTTCAATGAAAGACAGAAACCAAATCACGTATTGGAATGATGATGTGGAGGCTACGTCAAGGATCACGACCATCCCCTTTTCTTGCATGAGCTTTAAGGTTTCAAATTAAAGGTGAACGGAAGCCAACGTTCTCGCGAAAACTCGTACGCTCTCTAAGAGGTCAACTAAAAAAAAGGATATTGTGACCCAGAAGTTTTTAAAGTGCAAAACTCCAACAACGAAAACAAAACAAAAAACAAAAGACAGTGCCTCCTTAAAGGTAACCTGAGCATCTGACATCACACTTCGAGGCTCGTGAATAACCGGATGTTGCCAGATGTGCCTTTGACCTCGCATTCATTTCTCATGGAGTTTGGTAGTCATTTCACACGAAGATGTACACATAGGGTGTGTTTGATTAGCTTCCCCGGGTCGACCCAGGTCTCCCCCGTTGCGTTCGAATAGCTTTGACGTCATTCTCGGGGTTCACCAGGGTCAGCAGCCCCGAGTGCCCTGCTTGTGGAGCGGGGGTCACTTGGGGCTGACCGAGGTGCATGACGTCACGAAGAAAACTTTCTCAATGGCTACCATTTTGTTTGTACTTTCGCGGGACACTTTCAGTAAGTTTAACACACAGTTTCACCCTTAAAACAGCGACTTTGTGAACATTGAGTGTTTTTGTATTCGAAGACGAGTACTTTGGTATCAACGTGGACTTGTAAAATAATTTAACGTTGCAGTTTTACCTTCAGACTTATTATTTTACTATCTTTTCCTGAATCCACGGACGGAATGCACAACATGAAAGTAGTTCCGGGTTGGCGTTCGATTAGCTCATGTCAGGGGCTCACCCGGATGAATACACCTTGGTGGACCTGGGGAAGGTAATCAAACACACCCAATGTGAATACAGCAACACTACATGCATGTACAGACATTATGCACACGTTGCATGTGCAGACGACCGAAACTGCAAGCTGACAAACTTTCACCTCGGACCAATCATAACGGAGATATGGAAAGCTTACGTCACTGCACGTCTATCCAATGAAATCACTCTGCCTGTAAGACCAGTGCCTGTCTTTATCCTTGCGGATAAAGACAGGGGACCAGTCTACCTAAAGGACTGCAAAAAAAAGACGTACTGACTTTATACTGATTTCTGATTGCTCGATCTATGAGCACTGCTTTGAATCCCCAACAAAGCATACACTTCATTTTGTTGATACCTTGAGTAAAACGCAGCCACCGACTTTCGACGAAATTTTCACAGGTGGGGAAGAAATTAGCCTTTTCCCAAACCTATAAAGTAGCAATGACAAATTCATGTTTCGAAACTGACTGTCAACTGAGTTTAAATTCAATTATCACAGAGCTTTAAAGGCACTGAACACGTTTGGTAATTGTCAAAGATTCTCACTTGGTGTATCCCAACATATGCATAAAATAACAAGCCTGTGGAAATTTTGGCTCAATTGGTCATCGAAGTTGCAAGAAAATGATGAAAGAAAAAACACCCTTGTTTTACAAAATTGTGTGCTTTCAGATAGGAATAAAAACTTCTTGCAGGAAGTTTTTATTATTTTAGTGAGAAATTACTTCTTTCTCAAAAACTACGTTACTTCAGAGGGAGTCGTTTCCTACAATGTTTTATACTAACAGCTCTCCGTTGCTTGTTACCAAGTAAGTTTGTTTTATGCTAATACTTGTTTTGAGTCATTACCAAACGTGTACTATACATTTAAGTAACCCCGTTGTTGAAATAAAATCGTATTGTCCTAAGAGTTTAATTTTGTTTAGGTGTTACAGAAAACGTGTTTGAGTGAACAAAACATATTTTCTAGGAATAATCTATTTTTTTCTTTACGCAACCTTCCTTCTTGCTTCCTTTGTGTGTCCTCATTTCATACTAATCCCTTTTCCATGTGTTTCCTTTGTTTGCACAACCTTCAACCTTGCTTCTGTTGTGTGTCCTCATTTATTATTACATTGTTCGCGTAATCTTCCTTTGTGTGTCCCCATTAGACAGACGGCTACGTCTACTTACCCAAAGGGCTGAAAAAAAAGACGTACTGACGTTATACAGATTTTTGATTGCTCAATCTATGAGCACTGATTTGAATTCCCAACAAAGCAATACACTTCATTTTGTTGATACCTTGAGTAAAACGCAGCCACCGACTTTCGACGAAATGTTAACAGGTGGGGAAGAAATTATTCCCAAACCTATGAAGTAGCAATAACAAATTCATGTTTTGAAACTGACTGTCAACTGAGTTTAAATTCAATCATTACAGAGCTTTAAAATGATACCCAACATTTGAGTAAAAAAAAAAAAAAATGCAATACAAAAGCTTGAAATTTCGTTCTGTATGCTACATGTATGAGTAATTCCCACCGGGAGGCCATTAGCCCCAAACGTTTCAAATCTTGACGCTGGGAAAAGACAATGCATCGACATTATAATTTAACCTCCAAATGCGCATCTGCTAAATTTATAAATTCGAACGTATACACACTCAGAGTGACCTGATTTACATGTAAGTTTCGAGGGTAACAAAACAAGAAACTTTTATCATCAGTCTGGAATCGAGTATCCCAAACCTTCCTTAAATTTGTTAGCGGATGGCCTTTTTGTTTTTATTTCTACTGCGGCATTTTGCATATACAAATTGAATTTGAAAAAAAAATAATAATAATTAAAAGGAGGAGAAAAGAAAAGGTGTGCCAGTATACCCATGATTTTATAAGACCGGACTCATTGTCGCTGCCATCTTTGTCATAACGTGTCCCCTGTGTTTGTTAATAGCAATCCTACAAATTTTCATTACACAAACGAGGGGACAGGCTGTTCAACCTTTCCAGCCTCGTTATTGGAAACATTGACTTAAATGTGAGGGGGGAAAAGACGACTGTTAAACTGTTCCATTGTTACTCCAAATAGAACGTGCAAATCCCGTGAGTTGGTAGCATTGAATTCTTACAATGTTAACGTGTGATGGGCAACATATCTCGCACTCGTGTCCAACTTTCAAACACCACGATATTTGCACAGTGACTACCGTATACACAACATTGTTTTTGTGCAGGGAAGGTTCATTATTATTCACTACGTCTGTTGGTCGGTGTCCCCCCCCCCCCCCAAGCATTGTACGAACAATAATTTCCACGGTACTTATTGAGTATTTTTATAGTTAATACGTTGCTCTCCAATATCCATTAACAAACATGAAGCAGTAATTTTTCAAATAAATAATTCCCTTGAGTGAACCCAACATGTGAAAAGTGAACGAAATGACTTATGCTTGGCATGGTTGAATATCAACGGTTATCAGTTAATGGTTATCGGACACATTGTGAAAACAGGCATTTTGTACGGCAGCATGGACATTAATAAATCCACTTAGATCATGAAATGCTCGACATGAATAACGATCTGGAGAAAGGCATTTATTTCGCAAACAAAACAAATTATGCAAACAACTTTTTAACGGCCCACGTTTCCAACCTATCTTTCTCAAATGCTAAATGACAACACAACACACATGATAAGTATGATTAGTGCAACAAAAGCGGTCAGTTTGGAAGAAGTATTGCAAGAAAAGAGGAGACAGCACTCAGAAAAAGCAAGGGATGAACAATGGATAATAAGATATTATTAGTTATCTCACAAGCGCGAATGGAATACGGAGAAATATAGCGCTTCTGCGTCCCATATCCAACAAGGCCGAAATCAGAATTATAGATATCATTCTAAGGAATAGCTTTCAAAACACTGCTTTACGGTCACAAATCTCTCAATGGTCATGCTCCAGCTCCAGATGCTTAGAGGGACATAGTGGGCATTCCCCAGGTTGTGACTATGATCCCTTTTCTTTAATCTTTTCTGTTTTAAAGTACAGATCCTACTTAAGATAACCTCTCAATGTAGCTCTAGTACGTATACAAAATATCTCACTGTCTGTCTGTCTGTCTACATACCTGGTAGGGTGGGCCCTCGATCAGCTAAAGATACAACTCGGCTGGTCACGCCTATAACTCATAGACTTGTTGGTGGTTTTTTGTTTTTTTAGTGTTTCTGGCCCCAAATTATGGAATGATTTGCCACCAACCATAAGGTCGTGCAATAACTTCATTACCTTCAAACGCCAGTTGAAGACACCTGTTTCGTTAATTATGTCTATTCATGATTGCTTATTTTTTGTTTCATAATTTGTGTATATATTTTATTGATGTTTTCATTATTGTAAAGCGCTACGATCATGCCTCTTTTGGAATAGCGCTATATAAGCACTGTTTATTATTATTGAAATCAGAAGCATACATTTTATTTATCAAGTTATTTCAAAATTGATTTAAACGTGACGTAAGTCGTCCCCCCTTCCCCTTTCTTCCGTCCTAACTAATTCGTTCTGAATGGCATCACATGGACTGTTTCACCAGCCTCCTATCCGTTCCAATAAAAAAAATCCAATACAATTCCACGATTCCGCTGAATTCAATTCAACATTTAAGTGAGCGAATTGGAAAGCTGTGTAAGTCTTGTCACACGGTATTTGAAGCAAATTGATTTCCTGCACTGTATAGTAATAGACTGTACAAGTCTCCCATGCAGTCAACCAAATTCCGGGACCAAGTTGGTCCATACTATAATGAGTTTAACGTGTGCGCGATTCTATGTCTTCGAACACTTTTACTTTAAAGGCACTGACACGTTTAGTAATTGTCAAAGACCAGTGTTTTCACTTGGTGTATCCCAACATATGCATAAAATAACAAGCCTTATGTGAAAATTTGGGCTCAATTGGTCATCGAAGTTGCAAGAAAATGATGAAAGAAAAAACACCCTTGTTGTACAAATTTGTGTGCTTTCCGATAGGAATAAAAGGCTTCTTGCAAGAAGTCTTTTATTATTTTAGTGAGAAATTACCTCTTTCTCAAAAACTACGTTACTTCAGAGGGAGTCGTTTCTCACAATGTTTATACTATCAACAGCTCTCCGTTGCTCGTTATCAAGTCAGTTTTTATGTTAATATATATTTTGAGTAATTACCAAACGTGTACAGTGCCTTTAACGTAATTTATGGCAATACAAATTATATCTTATTGCTGGGGAGGTAAAATTTAGCCGTGAAATAGATAAAAGTAAAATGAATTTAACAAATCAAAAAAGGCCATCCGAAAATAAGACTTGACCTCCTATTACTTGTAATCAATTTAGGTTTTTTTCCGCAAATGACGTTCGTGTTATCATAAACAGTTAAACTTATGTAATGGTTGCACAAATTCAGGTTTGGTTTGCAGATTGTTTTTTTGTTTTTTATTTCTTTTCAAAAGAATAAACACACTCGTTCCAGTTTAGATTTATATTTCAATATTTGATTTTAGCAAACTATTTGTATTATATTAAAATTGCAAATGTATTAAATAGCATATTTCTATGTGGATTTATATTTTCAAGAATGTTGTGTAAAATATAAATTTAAAAGAAGATGTGATTTCGTGGCAAAAAAAATTAAATCTATGCAAGAAGAAAACCAATATCCAGAAACCGGACGAATAAACGCGAACCCTGGCAGACTATCACAATTGCATAAAGTGTATAGTATTATTAAAGAAAATAATATTATCGCATTTGGTCATTTTGTTTTTGCAATTCTCAAAAAGGTTTTGATGGTCGTCTGACTTGCATTAGGGTTCGAAGCAATTATTACAATAGTTTTGTAATTATTTGGAATTTACATTTTTAAAGGCCCTGTACACTATTGGTAAGATCGAAAAACACAAATGTTCACAGATTCACACACAACTTACATGATTTAAAGTAATTGTAGAAAGGGTTCCTTACAATATTTCTGCCTAAAATGCCATTGTTTCTGAGAAATGAGTAAAACAATAGTTTTTATCACGCGCGATATTTTGAAGAAAAAAAACAGAAAACACATAAGGTCTCTTTTCACTATTTTCTCGTGATCTCGATGACCAATTAAGCTCAAACTTTCACAGATTTGTTTGTTCATGCATATAATGAATCACAGAAAATGTTGACACTGATTTTGAGCTGTTACCAAAAGTGTACAATACCTTTAAGAGATTAGTAAAGGAGAGTTTAGGCAGCGTTGAATACTCACGTATTACACTCTAAACACTTACGAGTCAGAACTGACTCAGATTCAAGTACCGTGGTGCCTGACCCATTTCTGGCTAAGTAGGATCCGGAATCCGCGTCAAAATGACCCATAAATGGGTCAAACTTACGCAGAATCCGAGTACAATCCCATTTGTACCCACACGCGGGTCGCATTTTTATTTTTTATTTTTTTTTACACCGCAGCGACGGGTTTTGTACTGTAGTACTGCCAATTCCTGTCTTGAGATGAGACTACAAACATTTATGCCTATAAAGGGTTAGGTTTAGGGTTAGGTTTAGGGTTAGGGTTAGGGTGAGGGTTAGGGTGAGGATTAGGGTTGGGGTGAGGGTTAGGGTTAGGGTTACGGTAGGGTTACGGTTAGGGTTTAGGGTTAGACGTAGTCTCCTATCTCAAGACGGAATTGACAGTGTTACAGGACAAAACCCCTCGCTGCGGTGTAAAAAAAAAAAAAATACGCTCCCGGGTCAGCCTGACCCGGAAATGGCCAAGATCCCCTGGGATCCAGACTCCGGTTCAATTCTGACCCGGGAGTTTTTAGAGTGTAATTACTTATATACCCGACCAATAAAAAACCAACATATCAACCTTAAAGACGCACGCTCGTCAAACAAGCAAACGACAAATTTTTGCCACGAAAAGTCACCTTTGAACCCCGAAGTACCGAACACTGGCCTGCCCTGCTCTTACAATGCCGAGGGTGCGAGGACGCAGAGTGTGCCAGCCAGCTGAGTCTAAAAATAGCACAGGACGCGCGGTATTTGAAAAGCTGAGGCAGCTAGTTCTATAAGCGCGCGCAGAGAGCGCAGCACACACTGAGTACAACGATACTGGACTGGCGCGCGTATTTGAAACGCTCATTAATTAATATGCAGCAACTTGTTGAAAGTAGCATGCATGATGGATAAACCATTGAGTATTCTGCAGCAGCGCTGGAGTGATGGCCATACGAACACAGTAATGGTATACATGATCCAAACACAGTCTTGAGTGTGACCTCTTAGTGAACACCTATCAGTGAATAGGCCTAGCCTACATTTAAAATGTAGTGAATTAGATCTCGCTACAGAAAATTAATTGCTACACACACAAAAATCATCATATTTGTGTAAGTCTATTTGTGTAGGGCCAAGGGTAAAAAGTAAACAATGCATGGTAGAATTGTTTCATTGCCAATTTCAGGGCATGTCTTAGAATTGTAAAATGATAATATGGTCGCTCGTTTTAAACATTGAACATAAATGAACAAATTTATTCAGATGCAAAGCAAATGGTGCACAATTGCAGTTGAAACAGTTGGGTTAACAAAAATGAGACAAAAAGGGCCTAAACCCTTTTTTTAAATATACATGTTTGACATTGTACAAAATTCAAACGTTGACTATAACGAGTCTGCGATGGCACTTTCGGGTCTGCACTCATATTTTGATATGAGTAAAGGTCAAAGTGTTGTTTTCCTTATTAATTCACAATAAAATTGTGGAACACAGAGCCTGCAATCTTCTGCTGGCGACCAAACAAAATGACCAAAATTGGCTTATGCAATGACGCAGGAATTAGGTCTTTGTAATTTGTTTTGTTTGATTATATCAGCCCCTCAACCCAATAAAAAAAACAATTAGGCCTATGGCCTTATGAATACTTTCCAAACAGGGCAGCATCCATCTTGTGAGGACAAACCAGGCATGTTGTAGAATTAAACACAAAGACTGGGGGTAGACCGATACCAATTCAAATAAAAACAACACTGAAACTACTTAAAACAAAAAATACCACAATTGGATGTCAGCAATCCCGTGGCACATTTTTCGACCAATCACCCATCTTTGGATTTATGTACCTGTACTGTTTTAAGGAGGAAGCATTTTGCTTGTTGTCGTGTTACGACCATTGACCTCCATTATAATTGTTATGAGATCCTAATACATGTACATTAGTTACGTGTGTTCAACGCACGCTGTCAATCAATCTTTGTGTGTAAGGTCGTTAACCCTAGTGGGCGGTGCTAATATAGAATGATCTAGAGTAGTACTTTCTAGAAAACGGCGCAAATCCTTTAAATACGGGCTGGGGGTAAATCTAGGACGGGACACAAATACTCAAGACTGGTGGAAGCTACGACTTCTGTGATTGTGATTCAACTCGTTGGAGGAGCTTTTGGTAGAGTTCGCTTTTGACCGAGTGCAGTTAAAGAGCTTAATTTAAATCCGGAAAGGACAGTTTCGAACTTAATCTACAGTTCGGTATTTTGGGGTCTTCTTCCCCATATTTTGTGGCGGGTGTCAGATTGTGTACCCGTTGTTGCTTCGTCTTCTTCTGGACATCTTTCGGGGTGAGTTCGCCCCGTGATAGCTCATAGTCACATCGGCAAAGAACTGTTTTACCGCCCCTGGAGTTGATCGTTTTAGAGCCAGTGTATGTGATCCTCGCTGTATCTTCTGTTGCTGTGATCCTCGCCTGTATTTCAGCTTCGTCGGTTGTCTTTTATGCTCAATTGGATTTGCAAATATCCCTTCTTGTGTCATTAGCTTGGTACTAAGTACGGGCTCCACGTCATGTTGCTTTGGATGGTGACCTGTGTCTGCTTATAGAGCACGCTTGAAACTGCTAAGCAATTTGTTGTGTTTCGTTGTCTGCTCTGCTGGAAGTAATAGCTTTAGTAATAACAGTTCAACCCAATATCAGCCCAATATAGACTGTGCAAGTCTCGCACGTATTCGACCATAGGACCACTTTAGTCCCAAGCACATTGCTTTAACGCGTGTGAAGGAAACAAACTCACGCGCTTTAATGGGTCCCAATGTTCGAATACGCGCGAGACTTGCAAAGTCTATAGGCCTTAAAGGCCCTGTACACGTTTGGAGATAAAAAAACACAAATGTTCACAGATTCACACACAACTTACATGATTTAAAGTAAGTAATGGCAGAAAGGGTTCATTAAAATATTTCTGCCTAAAATGCTATCGTTTCTGAGAAATGAGCAAAACAATAGTTTTAAAAATAAAAACTTGATGCTTGAAAAAACAGAAAACACATAAGGTCTCTGTTCACTAATTTCTCGTGACCTCGATGACCAATTGAGCTCAAACTTTCACAGGTTTGTTTGTTTATGCATATAATAATAATAATGTAGGTATGAATCACATCACATGAATGTAGGTATGTTGAATCACACAAAATGTGGACACTGATTTTGAGCTGTTACCAAGGTGTACAATACCTTTATTGAGCAAATAATATGTATGGCACGTACCGAACAGCCTTGGTAAAAGATTATCAAGAAAAAAAAGCACAATTTGGTATGTTTTATGTCCTTGGTTTCGTTGTGCGGTAACATCAAATACATTTTTATATCATGGAAAAAACATGGCACCAACACAAAAAAAAGCAAACATTCTTGTTTACGCAACCGTTTCCTTGCGCGCAAAGGTTTCCTTGACAGACTTGTATAATTAAATTTTGAACAATCAGCTCTTTTGCTGCTAAAAATACGGAAAACCTTCCTGACGCACCTAATCTAATTTGTATTGCGTGAGAAACAAATACAAAGTAACATTGAAAAACAAAAATACAACCACTAGGTCCGTTTTCATAAGTGGAAAAAAACACACGTTGTTTCAGTGCTATTGTGTTTTCTTCGAGAGAATGATTGCGTACACCAGCGTTGTTCATTTTTTAAATCACAAACTATAATCAGTTTGTTTTAATATTTATGTTTCTATCTTAATTATGTTCAGCGCGTTTTGGTTTTTTTGTTCTTCATATAGCTGTATTCGATTACTTTCTATCTGTGCCTTTTTAAATGTAACTTTGTACTATTTGGACATACTGTGTTTGGTAAATTGATTTGTTTTTGTAATGCAATTATATCTGTATCATTGTTAAAGGCATCGTACACGTTTGGTAATTACTCAAAATATATAATTAGCATAAAAACTGACTTGGTAACGAGCAACAGAGAGCTGTTGATAGTATAAATCATTTTGAGAAACGACTCCCTCTGAAGTAACGTAGTTTTTGAGAAAGAGGTAATTTCTCAATAAAATAAAAAAATAAATTCTAGCAAGAAGTTTTTATTCTAGGCTGAAAGCACACAAATTTGTACAACAAGGGTGTTTTTTCTTTCACCATTTTCTTGCAACTTCGATGACCAATTGAGCCCAAATTTTTACAGGCGTGTTATTTTATGCATATGTTGGGATACACCGACTGAGAACACTGGTCTTTGACAATTACCAAACCTGTACGATGCCTTTTAATACAAACAAAAACCAACCAACACATTTTTAAAAAACGATTAAAATAATAACATTATTGCTGACGTTTACCTTGCGTTTTGGTACCATTCAGATTTAGGTATACCAATGAACTGAATAGCATAACTCCCATCTTCAACAACGAAAAAACAATAAGTACCTAATACATAAACTCAAAGACTGCAAACTGAAAAATAAGTTTCTTAATTTAGGTCCAAAAGACAAATTTGGGGATGCAAAATGGCAAGGCTCAGCACACATTATTCTTTCTAATTTGTTCATATAACTTTTTTTTTAAGTAATTGGTGTCGATGCTAATGTTTTAACTAGCTACTATTCCCGCACTCTGATAGAATCTAGATACGATTTTATTTATTTTTATGTATTTATTTGTATGAATTTAACAGTATGAATAAGAAAGCGCCATTAACAGTATGACTAAGAAAACGACAAGAAATGTTCAGTTTTAGAATGGGAGGAAAACCCAATGGGGAAAACCCACGCAATCTGGTAGGGACTGAAAACCCAATCCACTTGCAAGGCTCTGGTCTGAGGTGGGATTTGAACCGGGATCCACAGAGGAGAAGGGCATGGAAAGAAACCACTGAGCCAACCTGATCCATTGCTTCAAAACATCGATGTAGATCGTTCAAATGCATGTTCATATTTACGTATAATATGATATGCAAATCATGGATACGTTCTGTCCGCGATGCCATTTTATAACATCCCTGCACTATTTGGGATGGGTCAAAGCACTAACTGCTCTAATAATAACTTGTCCTTACTTAACAAATTAACGAAATAATTAAGTTTGTTCGAGGAAACAATAAGCGATGCGTTACATTTAGAAAAATGAATGATCTTTTACGGTAATGAAAGTTGAAAATAGTAGTAATAGGAAAAAAAGAAAAAAAAAAACCCAGATACGCTTTATTAGATGTGAGGACTAATAATTGGTTACTGGTAATGTATTGCTGGTATATTTGTATAGCTATTAATATATCCAATATTGTAAAATTATAATACGAATAATAGTGAGTTATACCGAATACTCTCGTCGCACTTGAACGAATGTTCTACTGTTTGAAATTTCATCCTGGAATAAATTTATTTAGGTAACCTTTAATTAAACAAATTACTTATTAACAGCCCGATATAATTATGCGCAAGCGCCATCTTTAAAATACCGCAATGCATCTTGGGAAACCGAGTACACCGTTAAAACATAAGGCCGTATCCAAATTGACGGCTACAGCTACAGCTTTATACGACTGCTGCAAAGGGTGTTGCTATGGACGTCATATACTTCAACGCATGGTGACGCGGCGATCTAGCCTTTGCCGTAGCCACCAATATTTAGACACGGCCTAAGTCAAGCTGCCAAGATGGACGCCATGCTGTAGATAACATGTAACCATGCCAGGTTTTATAGTTCTGTACCCATTGATCTCAATTATAAAATAGAGATCAATGTCTGTACCGCATTGCTTCAAAATCAGCGCGCCTTGATGGTTGCCAAATCTCACCCAGAGATCTTTTGCGCGCCGATCATGCACACTGGGTCATGCGTATGGGCTGTAGACTGTGCAAGTCTCGGTGCGTATTCTAACATTGGGACCCGTTAAAGTACGCAAGTTTGTTTGTTTGTTTGTTTGTTTGTTTCCTTCACGCGTTAAAGCAATGTGCGTGGGACCTAAGTGGTCCCAAAAATGTTCGAATACGTGCGAGACTTGCAAGGTCTATAGACCCCTTGCACAACGCGCAGCGTACTCAAATGCGCCTATCCTGGTGTCATTTTGGGTGTCAAAATCGTAAGCAAACATGCACAAAAGAGAGTTTTGACACCCAGAATGACGCGCATTGTCTGAGGCGCGTTCCGGGGTCTATAGAAATCAACAGGTCCCCCTTGCATAACGCGAAACGCTACAGATACGCTGAGGTCACGCGCACGTTTTTACGCACGGAGAACAGCTATCGTCCAATGATCTGCCTCCTTTTTGAGAGTGTGACGTCATATGCAATGGGTCTATAGCATAGAGCTATATATATTGACTAGAGCGCTAACTTGCTCTGCGTTTAGAAGCCTCCCTGGGCGCAGACATGTTTTATGTGGTGCGTGACTACGGGACGATTTTAATTTTAAGAGAACACACATGGCCGCGAAAATTTTGCATTCGGCGTGCGCGCTTACCTACGCGACTGCCCATTCGCGCACGTCCGCGTTATGGGCAACACAGCGCTGCCTATTGTTTTGTGCTAATAAGGGAATAAAAGAGTAGGCGACGAGTTCTTAAACGGCCGTTTAAAACCGGCAGGGTCGTGGCCGTGCGATAAAGGCCCGAGCCGAAGGCGCTGTCTGATGTTGTTACTTACGTCTTGGGAAAAATGCTGAGTAGAACTAAAGCCTTGTTTGGGAGGATTCAATGCTTCAAGATGTCAAGGGGAAAAAAGCGAAATCTGCTTCAACGATACACAATATGCCGACAAGAATGACGAACTAAAAAAAACCACGTATACGCGCAAACGCGCCTTTTAAACATGACGCACATGACGCTCGCAGTTTGTACGCTCATCAGCAGATTATGC
Source organism: Plazaster borealis (assembly GCA_021014325.1). Classification (NCBI taxonomy): domain Eukaryota; kingdom Metazoa; phylum Echinodermata; class Asteroidea; order Forcipulatida; family Labidiasteridae; genus Plazaster; species Plazaster borealis. Next base: position 8,083,480 of record CM037468.1, read on the forward strand.
GTTCACATTTGCTGCATATTTGGTTCGATGACGCATAGAAAAGAACAAACGCACTATCATGCAAATAGCCGTACAATTGCCGTACAAAATTTCAAGCTTTTGTATTGGATTGTACATAAACATGGATGCGCCCACACAGCATCAAAACCTAAGTGCGTGTATAACGGGGAGTTAGCGCTCTAGTCAATATATATAGCTCTATGGTCTACGGGCCCCCTTGCATAACGCAAAACGCTACATGTAAGCTGAGGTCACGCGCACGTTTTTTACGCACAGAAAACAGCTATCTGCCTCCTTTTTGAGAGTGTGACGTCATATGCAATGGGTGTAAACTTCTTTAGTGTATCATCCCAGGATTCATTATGATGCAGTTGGTATTTTTTTGGCCCGTTCTAATCTAATCAATAATCGTCTTTCGCTTTTATGCCCCGTTCGGTCAGTGAGTAGACCCCTACCGGTATTTTCTAACGATTCAGTTTTGACTCTTTTTAAATACAATTCGTCGTCTGTTTCTCTTGCACCGATAAATATACAATAATGGACATTATATTACTTGCAATATGAAATTAATCAAATTTTCGTAAGAAGCAAAAGTGAGAGGTTGGCAAAAATTAATTTGACCTTACCATAAGTGCTCTTTCCCAACAAGCACATTTGTCACTCGGTAATTGCTTTGTATAACTATAGTGAGATCGAATTGGCACTGGAACTCGCGGTGTATTGTCAATTTACATTCTTAACTGTAAACCAATAATTATATCCCCTGCCGTGACTCGAAGCGCCCGTGCGTAATTTACTGTTACTGCAAGAATTATGTCCAGAATGTGGGTTGAAATGTGTCGCTTTAGTGCTAATTCTTATCATCAGTCATGGATGACAATTAAATTTATGATTTATCATTTTTGTTCCCGATTCAGCCACACACAGCATTAACACGAGTAAATAAACGCCCATAATGTAGAACTTTGTATGCAAACGAAATTCGAAAGGGCCTATTGTCCGTTTAAACGCTCTAGTAAATTAAGTACCCGATGGGCTGACGCAAGAGAGCTCATAAGAAGAAACTATAAATAAATAGTAAACTTGCGGGTACAACCATGTGTAAATCTCTTAAGAGTGAGTGTTGGCTCTGAAAAGAGCCGGTTTGGTCTCGACGTTTCGAACAGTATACTCTGCTCGTCTTCAGGAGAATGCTGGACTGCTGGCGGTGGTGGAGCTTAAGTAGCGCTGGATGGATGAACAAGAGAGCTCGCCATTAAATCCCATTAGGATCCCGCAAATATAGTGGCTTTAAATGGACATTGAACATATATATATATTTACGTAAGTATTCATGATTTGTGTCCAAATCGCAAATATTCACGTAAAAATTACAGAAATAATCGCGACACGGCCGAAATCATGAATATTTACGTATAAACATTTGTGATTCGTGGCACAAATCGCAAGTATTTACGACAGGGCCGAAATCGTGAATATTTACGTAAATATTCACGTCAATATTTGCCATTGGGAGCACAAATCGTGAATAATCGTGAATATTTACGTAAATATGTACGTGAATATTTGCCATAGGAGCACAAGTCGTGAATATTTACGTAAACATATAATATTCGATGACCCTTCAAAGCACACAAACTGCATCCGAAAGGTTGTGTGCGAATACTTTTACGATGATTGTTGGATGACTTGCCAACTTCCTCAAAAGAAAAAGCAATTTGAGAAACCAAACAAGATAAATATCATTACTTCTGATGAGACCGTTTGAATGAACATTAAGACATCGCAGCAAGGCTGTTGGCGGAACCAATCAAGTATTCATTACGTGAAACTCTCGCCCAACAGTTTTTAAAAGTCGACTAATTTAGACACTGGTGATCCGAATACTGTTGTTATATCACGTTTCACATCACCGATACCAACTATAGGCTATGGAGTGTTGTAATTTTAAGAAACTTCTTAACAAAATTAATATATCTCATTTCATATTGTAGTCAATGTCAGTGTTTAATAGCCTTACTTTATCGTGAATGCTGGAGTGTTCTTCTTTCGTGCTGGGTGCAATAAGGGGTTGGGGGCAAGCTCGCGGCTTGATTAAAGGCTAGCCAACGGGCGACTGTATAGCGGCATCCTTTTATGCGGGATAATGACAATGCGATAGGTGATGTTGCCATCGATGCGTGAAGACAGCGTCCTCGGCGAGAATGTCCAAAATTGACTGCTCTAGTTACTAACCACTAAGTGCTTTTATAACATCATACGCTTAAACAAATTATACATATATATATATTTGTTTTCTTTTCTCGTGTATTTTACTGTCATGTTTGTTAGTTTGTATGACCTTGTGTGTGTAAATAGACATACGTTTTATATAAACTCTTTTTCTTATATCTAAAAGTGTAAAATACACATATTTTTTATAAACTGTTATACTTGTTTTCTTCTTTAGAACGAGCTGGAGAGGAGAGCCTTTAGACAGAAACTTTGTTCTTTTTCTTTTAGGCAATCCATGCTCCAGCTGGTTTACTTTTCTCTTTCTGTGTATAATTTTATTGTATTTGGATTGTTGTTTTTTGTTTTATCATTATTATTATTATTATTATTTATTTTTATTTTTTTTTTACTGTACTTTTTGTTAAACTATTGCCCAAGAAATTAGATAAGTACACATAAAATTAAAATAAACACCCTTCTATAGATAAATTTACCTTTAAAAAAGCACTTTACAAAAGAAAAGAAAAATTAGTATGCGCCAAGACTTTCCCCTAAAATTTGAGGCGTCCCTTGACTCAATTTCTTTCTAAACTAAAGCTCATCATACTCATTATGTTGTTATGAAAACAAATTGTATTATTGTTTTGATGAACAGAAACAGTTGATTCTGGTAGTTCTGACACGATGTGTATCACCAGACGCAATATTCCCTAAAACATAAACATCGAAATATTCCCTATAGATGTCAACATCCCTTTGTTTGTCCATCGGTCATATTCATTTGTCATATCCCTTTCTGATTTCCATCCAGAAAACGTTGATGGCGTTAAAGAGGGGCACCAAGGTTTTGTGCGATTCAATCTTTTACCAATAGATAGAGTCCTTATGAAATGGTGGGAAAGGGTTACAAGTTTCTGACATCACGTTAAAATGGTGTAACACATTCCAACGTGTTTGATACCTTTCGAGTGATATTGTTGTCAAAATCCAGAGACGTTCGATGACGTCACATTTCAAGCTTTGTACATTTGTGTATAGGGAATTTTCAGTTCATTCCTGAATTCTGGTTATATTTCAATCATAACAGCGATGAATTTGATTTTCCCGTTTACGTGTTCACATAAAATCTCGTAGAAGGCCTACTGGGCCCAATTTCATAGAGCTGCTTAAGCACAAAAAGTAGCTAAGCACAACAAAATTATGCTTACCATAATAAGGTTACCAGCCAAACTACCATGTCACGTGTATCAATTTGTGACTGGTATCCTGCTAATTTCTGCTAAGCAGAAGTTTTAAAGCAATATTTTCTGCTTAAGTAGCTCTATGAAATTGGGCCCAGGTGACGAGGCTTTTTCCATATAGCCGGCCCTGGGGAATAGAACTAACTCCCTGTTCATATCAGAGACTCTCCTTCAATTCAGACAATCAAACAACTTCTCAAAACCTTCCTCTTTTCTATTTCTGTCTAGCATTGTTATAAGTTATAGGTTCGCTGTGTAGCGCTTTGATCTTTATAAACACCCATTATTATTAGTATTAATAGTATTATTATTATCATTATTATTATAATTACAAACCCATTTTCTCTGAAAGAGTATCAAATAAAAATACATTCAACACCATTTCAACGTGAGGTTAGAGACTATAAGTGGATCACAAAACTGACCTTTGACCTTGGAGCCCCTCTTTGATAACAACGCAGTATGGTGCAATCTTTCTTTGGAGGCAACTAAACGTATAACGGCCCCGTGACAAACGATTATTTTAATTATAATTTAGAATGCCAAGCCATTTGAGCTACAAAAAATCGCTTCACTAAAGCATTTAAATTTCCTTTCAGATAATTTATGTATTCCTGTTACTCCTTCATGCAGAATGGATTTTTAGCATCTATTCTCCCTTTGCGACAGAAATATTCTCTTTCTTTCGTGACATTCTCCTCTTTGTAGGTCTCTATATCTTAGATATGATTAACCTTGGAGGAAAGTGAACGCCACTCTGTGTTGTTAATGGATTTGTTTTGTGTGTGAATTTTTATCCACAAAACCTTAACTGGTTTCGTGCTTCAACGACAGTTAAAACATTGTTACCAATACAATTTCAAAGCACCGAATACAAAGTAGGCACTCAAACCTTTATATAATTATTTTGTTCTTCTTCTAGATGATTTAGCGTAAAAGTGTGATTATAGAATGTCTCTCGTATGAGCAGTGTAGGAACTTGCCTGCCAATAAACGCCACGTAATGTACAAGTTGAATCTTTAAGGAATCATTGTAATGTATGAAATTCTCTTATTTGGTTTTAGTTAAAGTCTCGTAAGTCGCTCTATGTCTGAAACAGAGTTGTTTTAAAGGCACTGGAAATTTACAAAGACCAGTGCCCTCACTTGGTGTATCCCAACATTATGCAAAACATAACAAGTATGTGAAAATTTGGGCTCAATTGGTCATCGAAGTTGCAAGAAAATGATAAAAGAAAAAACACCCTTGTTGTACAAAATTGTGTGCTTTCAGATAGGAATAAAAACTTCTTGCAAGAAGTTTTTATTATTTTAGTGAGAAATTACCTCTTTCTCAAAAAACTACGTTACTTCAGAGGGAATCGTTTCCTACAATGTTTTATACTAATATATGTTTTGAGTCATTACCAAACGTGTACGATACCTTTAACCTTGTAGTCGGTCAAGGTTTATTTGTTATAATAATGTATTTATTACACATTCAACAGCACAATTAGCGCCAATAACAGGATGAATAGGAAACGAGAAGAAATGTTCAGTTTTAGGAGGAAAACCCCAGCGAGGAAAAAAAACCACGTAATCAGGATATGGACTGAATACCCAATCAACCTACAAGGCTCCTGTATAAGGTGGGATTCGAACCGGGGTCCACAGAGGTGAAAGGCAGGGAATGAAACCACTGAGCCTGCCTGGTTCCTTGTAAGTTGCAGCTCAGGAATAACACAAGAAATACTAGATTGCATATTCACCGCGCTGGTATCGTTGCATTATTTACAATTCACATTCGATACTGATGCCCAGTTATTCGAGGTCAGCTTGGAGACGTGCAATACAAAGTTGTTTGTTAAAGTCACCTAAATGACATGAATTCCATCAGGTAAAGACACAGTTTATACCACAGTCATTGGTCTTCATGTTGTACATTTAGTTGAGGAAAGGACATTATGCTTAAGTGCCTTTTTCATCAGCCACCCTCTGTCTTTTCAAATGTGCCACCAGTGTGTCCGACTCTTTCTAACTTAGGACTAGTCCTAGGCAATGCTCAGAGATAGGACTAGTCTTAAGTTAGGACCAGTAATTAGGACTAGTCCTATCTCTTAGCATTGCCTAGGACTAGTCCTAAGTTAGGAAGAGTTTTGTGAAATCGACCCCTGGTTCCTCCTAAAAGAATGTTTGAGCGTGAAACCAGGCGTTCTGCTTCTTCTCAACCATACACTCTTGCTTTGCAGAGATGTAGAACAAAGAGCCATTCCAACAGTTTTATTATATGTACTGCATCTCTTTGTAAACTCCTTGCCTGGTGCATTATCATCCTACAATCTATAGACTGTTTAAGAGGAATATCAAATACAACCTCAGCTCCCCTGAGTTATTTTCATCTTGTTTAAGTATTTTATTCTTGTAGCCCCTTAGTAAGAGTGGCTTTCAGCCTTGCTTGAGGCGAACTTGCATTAAAAAAGGCAAAAAATAAAAAGCCATAATTCCGATTGTAGCTCCCATACCACTCGTCAAACTGGATGCTAAGAATGATTTATAGACCTAATTCGTGTCTATTTTAAGTGTGGATTTGTGTTCACTCTTTAAAGCTTTATCAAGGTTTTGTGATGGATTTGAAGCTAATAGCCTGAGACCCTTTTGTAGAGCCTTGCAGGAAAAACGTAAATCTAGCAAAGTAACGGCAAGGATAATCCTGAGGCCAAAATTGATAGACTTCCTTAGGTTTTGTTTTGATTTCGTCGAAGGGAAAAATTACAACGCAAAGGTCGAAAATTCTCATCTTGAAAGGTCACGCGGATGCAGGAACTGTGATTTACCTACTTTAAAGATATCGTACGCGTTTGGTAATGACTCAAAATATATATTAGCATAAAAACTGACTTGGTAACGAGCAACAGAGAGCTGTTGATAGTGTAAAATATTGTGAGAAACTACTCCCTCTGAAGTAAAGTAGTTTTTGAGAAAGAGGTAATTTCTCACTAAAATAATAAAAACTTTTTGCAAGAAGTTTTTATTATTCTATCTGAAAGCACACAAATTTGTACAACAACAGTGTTTTTCTTTCATCATTTTTTTGCAACTTCGATGACCAATTGAGCCCAAATTTTCACAGGCTTGTTATTTTATGCATATGTTGGGATATACCAAGTGAGAACGTGTTCAGTGCCTTTAATTGCACTCCGCAAACCATAATCGCGAAGACACTTCTCTCTGCCAATGTAAATAACAAATATCTTTCAAATCCCGGCTCCTTTATTTACAATATTATCATGCCACACCCAAGCGACAACAACCCTGAGTAGTATGGAGCCAATCTTTATCCTTGCTCTTGAGGATTTAGACCACTACCCAACAACCTTAAAGGAAGGGTCAAAACAAATCAACGTCATGCTCATTGTTAGACGAAATTATAAAGACAAATACTATCAAAGTCATAATGTGAAAGTTTCAGCTGAATACAGTGTCTATTTGCTGTGAACACATCAAAACAACCGTCACGTTAATTCAACAAGAACGTCAAATCCATCCACGTTTAGCGAGGTGACAGCGGGTATCAACCAACCTCGTCCCAATGGTTTACTTTATTTCCAACCATGTTTACAATAGTAAACCCTGGGAGGGAAACTCCTTACTTGGACCCTGATTGGACAACGACTGTTGTACAAACGTCTAACGTTAACATGTTAAGTTGTACTCATTCAGTATTCACCATGTTCACAGCCAGAATATTCTAATTTGCATACGTATCCAACAAAATTGGATATGCAAATGATCCAATACCAGGGTGAGAGAGCGGTCAACGTCGTACTGATCGACACACCTTGGGGACGAGGTTAGGTATCAACCGCATCTCTGGCCGCAGCGTTCGCGAACGGAAACCAGAGGGCCTCAGAAAACTGAGAAACGATTCATGCATGAATCATTTATCAGATTAAAATATGTTGGGATTAAAAATGATAGGACGCTAAATACGTATGAACAAATCATGCAAATCATTATTACTTCGAAGGGTCACTCCTTTCTAAACAAAGTTTAAACTACAAACAGCTCAGTGCTTCTCACCTAGAAAGTGTTTAAGGGCATAATTTTGTTGAGTATTTTACCAATATATGACCCTAACTTTAAAGTTTATTTTTAAACATATAATAATTGCTACTTTTCTGCCTACGTTTTATTTATTTATTGTATTAATGTTATTATTTTATCTTGTATAAACAGTATATTACTATAGGAACATTGTACGTGCTTTACTCGGGGGGGGGGGGTATTTGTATTTGTATTTTAATAAGGTTTGCGATAAACTGTTTCGCACGTCTGAAAACCAGTTATAAGTTTTTCCCGAAACCATTTCTTGGCCCTTGATTTTTCCCCTCCACCCAACAAATTAAAATAAATTAAAATTAAAATAAATCAAAATTAAAGTGAAATTTAAAAAAATATTTAGATTCTGACGCCGTCGCTGTTTATTCCACCCTTTCCTCCGTTGATTAGTTCCCACTCTGCTTGCTCTGAATACCTTCGACTTAGTATTTCCATTCTGTTCCCCAGAATTTGTATTTATTTATTAATTTATGTATTTCTTCTTTAATTGATGTTCATTTGCTTTTCTTCGTTGTAACATTTCTTCGTAGTATTGACTGCCCACACTGCTCTGTAACTAATTCGGTATGTAATTTTTGTTTTTTGTCAAGGTTGACTTAATTTAGTTTTATTCAATATTTATAAATATAGACGGCGCCGCTTCACGTACCAACAACACATTGTCACTTTTTGTTTGGTGACAGTTTATCAATAGAGGGAGAATGTTATGCTGAGATCGATGTCGAACTCATTATTAATTTGCTTTGTATTCATTACTGGGATATGAACATTCGAGGGGTTGAATTTGTATTTTTTTTTACTCATAAACTCGTGCACAAAATTGTACAGGACATAGATCTACCCAGATCTAACCATATCTGATAAAGTGGAGCCATCTGTTCTTTGTAGCAGGCTTCCAAATGACTTGCTGACAGCCTGTGGAAGGTTCTGTGGTTGCCAACACCCCTCCCCCCTGCCATTCAAATCTTTGGCTTACCGGGGAGCCAGGAACTAGTTGAACCTTCCTGCATTGGTGTAAATCCTGAGTTTATTCCAAAACTTAAAGGCATCGTACATGACTCAATATATATATTAGCATAAAAACTGACTTGGTAACGAGCAACAGAGAGCTGTTGATAGTATAAAACATTGTGAGAAACGACTCCCTCTGAGGTAACGTTGTTTTTGAGAAAGAGGTAATTTCTCACTAAAATAATAAAAACTTCTTGCAAGAAGTTTTTATTATTCTATCTTAAAGCACACAAATTTGTACAACAAGGGTGTTTTTTCTTTCATCATTTTCTTGCAACTTCGATGATCAATTGAGCCCAAATTTTCACAGGTTTGTTATTTTATGCATATGTTGGAATACACCAAGTGAGAACACTGGTCTTTGACAATTTCCAAACGTGTACGATGCCTTTGAGGGTTTTAAAGCAATGCCAAAAAAAAAAACGTATTTCGTTTCGTTTATTTCGTAAACGTATTTCGTCAAAGAGGTGATGAGTTGGCCCCCATCGCTCGATTCATACCCCCTAAAATTTCCCCCTAAAATGTTACCCTAGTAACGGCGCTGTTTGATATGCACGGGTAAATGCGACTATTATAAGCGGGTGGACTGTGACGAAAAAGATACCATTACTTATAAATGATTAGGGTTAAAATACATCGAGGTTGAATAGATATAACAAAAGAAATAACAAATGAGTGCAAATTTTAATCTAGCTGGGGGTGGGGGGACTTGGGTTAGTATAACAATTGCACCGTAATTGTAGACAACTTCGCTCAATGATTGATGTAAACAAAAATGCACCTTCAATAAAGCATTGGATTTGGGATTTGAAGAGGATACGGGATTGGGGGGGACTACGGTTCTTTACAAGTCGACTCGATTATTTATACCTGTCAGTTATAGCAGTCGAGGTTATAAAGAATACAGGTTTCGGGGGGGGGGGGATAGGAAAGTATTCTGGACTTTGGCGTCCAGTATCTTTACTGCAATTAAACAAAAATGGTTGTCCATTTAAAGGTATCGTACACGTTTGGTAATGACTCATAACAAATATTAGCATAAAAACTTACTTGGTAACAAGCAACGGAGAGCTGTTGATAGTATAAAACATTGTAGGAAACGACTCCCTCTGAAGTAACGTAGTTTTTGAGAAAGAGGTAATTTCTCACTAAAATAATAAAAACTTCTTGCAAGAAGTTTTATTCCTATCTGAAAGCACACAAATTTGTACAACAAGGGTGTTTTTTCTTTCATCATTTTCTTGCAACTTCGATGATCAATTGAGCCCAAATTTTCACAGGCTTGTTATTTTATGCATATGTTGGGATACACCAAGTGAGAACACTGGTCTTTGACAATTTCCAAACGTGTTCAGTGCCTTTAAGATGGCATAATCCCACACAGTAAACAACTCCCGGGTCAGACTTGATCCGGATTCCGGGGATTCCGGGTCCCAGGGTTCCTAACCCATTTTCGGGTCAAGCTGATCCGGAAAGTGGTTAAAATTTGGACTTTCAACTCGGATTCTGCGTCAGTTTGATTCATGACCCATTTCTGGCTCATTTGGCACAGATTCCGGGTCATTCCGATCCACAAAGGTGTCAACCCCCAACGGAAACTGGACCCGGAAGTCTTTAGAGTGTAAAATAAGATAGGTGACTCCTTTCTTGAGCTCTATGTGCGACAAATTAACCCGTTAAGAATCGATGACCGTCACTCGGGAGAATTGAAGCACAATTAATTAATTCAAATCGATACAGCAGCTCCGGCACTTCACATGTACTTGTCACCGCTACATTTAATAATACAACGAGAAGAGTCGATACTAGTCACTCGCGAACTGGAATCATTGATATTAAACACTTCAGGCAATATAAGGACGGGTAGCGTATTTTTTGTTTACACCGCAGCGAGGGGTTTTGTACTGTAACACTGTCAATTCCATCTTGAGATAGGAGACTATACGTCTGACCCTAAACCCTAACCCTAACCCTAACCCTAACCCTCACCCTCACCCTAACCCTAACCCTAACCCTAACCCTAACCCTAACCCTAACCCTAACCCTAACCCTAAACCTATTTATAGGCATAAATGTTTGTAGTCTCATCTCAAGACAGGAATTGGCAGTATTACAGTACAAAATATATATATATGCGGACGGGTATTCACAGTCAATAATATAATAGTTCAGGTATATCAATTTATTTCCATCAATTTGAGGACTTTCCTTTGTCTCTCTAACTTAACACTCTCCATAGACTAAGCACATGAACAAATGTGAGGACATAAACATTCAAAGTATTCCAAAGTGAGGAATTGTCCCCTTTTGTTTGTCTTTTTTTCTACTGTCCCCTCTCTTCTGATAATACCATGACATCCTTAGCAACAGAACACGCTTGTATACGCACCACCACGCTCCCTGATGCATCCGAATAATTTTGTTGCCAACAAATGAAAGTGTACTGGTATCGTAAATGCCGCACTGTTAAAACTGTTTCGCAATTCACTAGAGGGCGCAGTTTTTCATACAGTGACGTCATGTGACGTCATTTTACATATCCCTTGAATGAGTTGAACGTAGATTTCGTAATGGTAAAAATTAACGTTTCGATAACTTTGGAGTGATCTTCAGTTACGAGATGTTTAAATTTAGTATTTGCATTCACCGGTGTACTGCTGGCAACCAACAGCAGATGCAAAAAAAAAAATCACAGCCATTCTTCATGTGATATTCCCCCTAACAGTCAATATTGTAGGAGGGAGGGAAACATGCACCAGGCAAGGAGTTCCGAAGAGATGCAGTACATGAAATTTAATAAAGCTGTTGGAATGGCTCTAACATCTCCTTCCGTAAAATAGCGATATCTATCCTGTGTGTGTATATCATTTATAATTAAAATTTGTTAGTGCAACAATAAGATTGCCCAAATACTCGGCCCATAACAATTATTTAAAACGTCATCTACACGTTTTTAAATACTTCCAACCCTCTCAGATGCTTAATTTGATCTCTCGCCGTGTTTTTTTTTTTTTTACAGAGAGCCCGATGTCACGATGTGAAACGAAGCTGATGGAATCTATCCCATGACTCAGTATAACTCTGGAGTACATCAACGGTGAACCTCATTTGAGCGTTCTCCATTGTCAGTAGAGAGACATTATACGGCAGACAGTCACACCGTCCATCGCCGTGCGTAGTCGGTCAAGTTCGATCGTTATTGACACGGTGATTGCTTCACCTGGCGTAGTTATTACGAGAAGCATTAAGAGTTTGGAGAGAGACGCGTGCAGAACTACCTGAAGAGTCGAATGCTATTCTTTATTCCATCGCACGGGGATAAGTTACAGTTTTCCCAGCCCGAGACTCGAAATCACCAAACTTGCGCGACACAGACTGAGCTGTGCTTCGCATTCAAAGACTGGGCCATCAAGTGATAGAATGAAGTTGGATATTGTCATGCCATACTAGCGTCCAAATTATATTAAAACGCAGCCAGAGCTGACGGCTCTGCTGAAGCCGGCAGTTTACATCACACGAAACGTCGATACCATTGTCCCGAAATTTGGTTGCCAACAACTACGATCAATGAGATTGAATTTAATTTATAAGGTACTAAGAAAGGACTGGTTTTCAAAAAGCTCCTGCAGAGAGTGAACATCAATTTAAACATTGCCTTGTCTTGCCGGTAACAATGAGTCAACCTGAACCGGAACCAGAGCCGGAACTGTCCCCGGAGCGGGAACCCTGGCCGAACATGTCAGTCTTAAGTGCGTTTGCGGAACCGGAGAATGGGACGTCGGAACCTATACCGGTAGCTGAGCCGTCTTTTGGGCCTTGCGTCCAGGGAGTGTTGGTATCTCTAGCTGTGCTTATTATCATTGTGGGCTCAGTGGGAAACATGCTGGTCATTATCGTCATCGGACGAATGCGTACAGGTAAGACTAGTGTAGCCTATTTCAATCCAAGACCTCTTCGTTGACGCCCCCCCCCCCCCATTTAACGTAGCATCCATGTGTGTCTGTCATGTGCATAATATAACTTTGTGCCATCTTTTACCGCGATCAGTACCCCTCGTATTAACAAAGTGTGTACATTTGTTTATGGTCAAAGATAATTTTCTTATGCTGCTCCATTTCTTTGGAATAGTCTTCCTGTGCATATTCGCCAGGCTAGTTCTTTACACTGTTTGAAGTCTCTGTTAAAAACTCATTTGTTTGAAGCTGCTTATTTGTAATCTGCCTACTTTAATTATCTTTCACTTATTGTATAATTATTTTCTTGTTCTCTTTATGCGCTTAGAGGCTTTGGCATTAGGCGCTTTACAAATGTCTTTATTATTATTATTATAAATCTAACTTAAAGAGGGATTCCAAGGTCAAAATCAGTTTTGTGGTCCACTCATTTCCCAATAGAAATGGTCCTTATGAAAATGCGAGGAACAAAATACAAGTCTCTAACCTTACGTAAAAATGTTGCAAAAATGCCGCCACTGTGTTTGATACCCTTCGAGTGCGATTTTCAGTTTATTCGTGAATTCTGATGATATTCAGTCTAAACGGCATTGAAGTTGAGCTTATGACTGGTGCAGAAATTCACTTTCTGAATGTACAGATCCATAATGTGTGTTGCTGTCCCATGACGTGATGTTTCAGATTTTGCTCCGAAAGAGTATCATTATGGAATGGTAGTTTTGCACCATTTTAACGTGAGGTTAGAGACTTCTAACTGTACTCTATCTATTGGAAAATGAGTGCATCTCAAAACTGAATTGGTAATTTCCCTTCCTCGTTAACATTTTGTTGAGACACTGTCAGAGTTACAGCGCCCGAGACTGATCCACAGCAGTCTCCTCAGGAGCTCACACTCTAGGTTTTTGAAACTTGAGAGTGAATCAAGTTTTCCCATTCCGTGTCTCCTTTTCGGATGATGTTAGTGTTTTAAAAAAAAAAGGGCAAAAATGCTCCTTTGTAATGCCACCCTGTAAATCAAACTCCAGATCTGATGGTATTAGGTACACCAATGTTGTACCTTATCTCGATTCGAATACAGTACAAGCGCCAAAGCTTGTAGTAACGTTACCTTAATGAAATCCAAGATAGTGTCGGTAAGTGTCGTAACATCATTAATGCACATTATCTTTATTCAAAGAGAGTAAGAATACAAGAATCAAAGGTATATTTCAGTCAAAGAGAGTGACCACACGGGGAAACGTAGTTACAGCGAAACTAAGAACATACAATAAAGTTAAACACGACATCCATTTGGGAGTATTTCTCCGCAACGAATATCCGTAAAATAAAATAAAATTAATAATACATTTTGATCAAAACAAAATTACCTTGCATTGTTGTTTTACTTTTGACTTTAATTTTAGATTTCTTTGTGTTATCAATTGTATCTTGTTTTAAATGAGCATGGTCTGGGAGGGCTATCAAATTTGATGAAAATGCTTTGTTCTGTTTTGTTTTTTTTTGTTTTTAGAAATATTTGTATACCCTTCCCCGGACGGCCTCTGCTCGTATTGAATTGTCCAACAAAAAGATAAAAATAAAATAAAAACTGCACTGGAAAACACTTGAAATCAAGACGTCATCTACAATCGGAGCTGTTTGATGTGTAAAAACCGTGATCTATAAAATGAACAATAGTTTCAATCGAATTCAATGTTGAATGTTTAAGTCTTATTTTTTTTTTTTTCAATTCAAGAAAGCTTTCTAGCAGTTAAGTCTGTTCTCTGAATAATGAATGATTTGCGCGAGATGTACCGGGAGAAAATGCTTTTCAAGATTAAGAACATTTTTGTTTTGTGTTTTATGGTTGATGACAGTTTCCTAAAACATTCATGTGTTAGTTAAAAAGTGAAATTTTTATTTAAATTAGGTAGGCCTACATTGTACTAGCGGCGCTTTCCACTTACGCGACCGTTTGCACAACCATTAATTAAATACAATTTGGGTCAAGATAACCATTTGGACTGGACCTGCGCTGTTCAAAGGACCCGCGCTTGTGTAATCCGAGTAGCCGCAGCACCTTGTAAACCCTTATAACGTGCTACATGAATCGGTCTCATAATTCATAATAACTGTAAAAAAAAAAACCTGTATACAAAAGTGCCTCTCTTTGTTCAAGCGCCTTGGGTACCTTATTGGTGGAGACTACATTATTAAGACAAGTCATCACATCACAATACTTACTTAAACAATATTTAACGAACACCGACAAGAATATGGGTAGAAAACAATGGTACGAAACGGCTGGGTACGAAAAAACCTTGGTATGGAACAACCTGGAAATTGAACCTGGGTACAAAATGACCTGGATACGAAACGACCTGGGTACGAAACGACCCGAGTACGAAAGGACCCGGAACATACGAACATACCCGAATGCGAAAGGACTTGCACTGCAAAAACCGGGGTGTTAAAATTGACACCATCTGTGTTGTCACATATAGATACCCCACCCCCCCCCCAAAAAAAAAAAAAAATAATAATAATAATAATAATAATAATAATAATAATAATAATAATAATAATCAAAATCAAAATCAAAACAAAATTAAACCAAAAAAAATCTAAAAAATCTAAATCAAAATCAAAAAATCAAAATCAAAATCAAAAAAATCAAAATCAAAATTTACACCAGAGTACACCTTCACTCTAAAAATATATTAGTCAAAACAACACTAATTAGTCATACGAGACATGATTTTGACTAATTTACATCAAAATCATGTCTCGTATGACTAATTTGTGTTGTTTTGACTAATATATTTTTAGAGTGTTATGTTAAAATAACACTCGTTATGGCCAACAATTACATTGGCGTTATTTTAATACCTTATTGTGTTTATTTTGATTGTGTCTTCGGTGTCTATGTGTCAATTTTAACACCCCAGCTTTTGCAGTGTGCGTACGAAACGACCCTAGTACGAAACGACCCGAGTACGAAAATACCTGAACGCGAAAGGACTTGCGTACAAAACTAACCGTGTAAGAAACGACCTTGGTGCGAAACAACCTGTGTGCGAAATGTCTTAGGCACAAACTAACCTGGGTACGAAATGACTTGGGTACCAATTAACCATGTGGCCGAGCGGTTTAGAGCATTGAATTCAAGTTCCGATGGTTAAATCATTGGGGTGTGGGTTCGAATCCCGGTCATGACACTTGTATAGCAAGATACTTCACTATAATTGCTTCTCTCCACCCAGGGATATAAATGGGTACCTGCGAGGGTAGATGTTGATATTGTGTTTGAAAAATCCTACGGAGCGCCACGGCAGCTCGGGGCTGTATACTCTACAGGGAGCTGAGACAGAATAAAGGAATGTTCTTGGCCCAATGACAGGATACTATGTAAAATGCGCTATATAACTAATAATAACTAGTAATTATTATTATTATTATTATTATTATTATTATTATTATTAGGTGTTCGGGCATTCAGCCCGGAACACCTCTTATTTTTGTTCGGTTTTTTTTTTTTTTACTTCTTCTGCTTCTCTTCGTCCCTTGTCCGGTAACTAAGACACCTTTCCCAACATCACATGAACTTGAAACTTCACATATGATTAGATATTCATTAGGAGATGAAACCGCTTTAGTTACGTCATGGTGACGTCATCAGGTATCAAATTACAAGCCATTTAAGGGGAAAAAGTGACCATATGCCAATGCCCGTATGTCTCTGAATATTACAGCTATGGTATTCATATTTGGGCATATGATAGATCAAGACACGGGCAACATTTAAAAAGTTAACGTCAAAATCGTATGACCTTAACTTCCGGTCGTACCGGAAGGTCAAAGTTTGCCTTGGTGTAATTCTTCAAAAAAACACTTTCCCGGCAAAAACATTAACTTCTGTGTATCAGATCAACTTCAAATTTACACCGTGTAAGGAACTTGATAAAACCTCAATCAAGTAGTTGTGACGTCATGATTACGTCATCAAGTGTTGAAATACAGTAAATCAAAGTTTAATCATTTAAAAATTCATAACGCAAGAAGTACATATGCTATTATAACAATCTATACATCATCGGAGAGGTCTTGACAAATGTAGCAAATACTAAACAGAGTCTTATACTGTTTGACCTTGTCTTCCTGTTCAAACCGGAAGTTGAAAACTTCACAATTCAAACTTTAAGGAATACTTGTACTTTTTACATACACATTACTCACAATTTTTACATCATGTTGTAGATTTTTAAGCCTTCTCAAACTTTTTCACAGAGATGTTACCTTTTTGACCTTCACTTATGGTTGTAATTGGGTATACATTGACCCGCTGTCAAACTGCGGGAATAAACTGCATTGAAAACACACACAATACGCGATCTAAACCAGTTAGACGGTGAGCGGCTGCTTGCTCCATTGAATCAAACCGCAAGGTTCAAAGTCCTTCAAACATGCTTGTAGTCTAGTCTCTTTTCAAGGTTCGCGCAACCTGATTTTGACATTACGCTTTGTTAGTCTCTAAAACAGCCGTCCGTGCAAACCTCGCTAACAATCAAATGTCAGATTTAAAAAAAAAACATAATTCAAGAACTACACAACCGATTTTCAAACTTTGTTCAGTTATAAACTCCTTGGGCATTGGAGATTAGCCTTGGGTAACCGTGATCCCATGTTGACCTTTACTTCCGGGTCAACCGGAAGTGGGACCATATCTCAAGAACTACACAACCGATTTTCAAACTGTTTTCAGTGATAGACTCATTGGGCATTGGAGATTAGCTTTGGGTAACCGTGACCCCATGTTGACCTTTACTTCCGGGTCAACCGGAAGTAACAACATATCTCAAGAACTACTAAACCGATTTTCAAACTTGTTTCAGTTATAGACTCCTTGGGCATTGGAGATTAGCCTTGGGTAACCGTGACCCCATGTTGACCTTTACCTCCAGGTCAACCGGAAGTGAGATCATATCTCAAGAACTACACAACCGATTTTCAAACTGTTTTCAGTTATAGACTCCTTGGGCATTAGAGATTAGCTTTGGGTAGCCGTGACCCCATGTTGCCCTTTACTTCCGGGTCAACCGGAAGTGACACCATATCTCAAGAACTACACAACCGATTTTCAAACTGTTTTCAGTTATAGACTCCTTGGGCATTAGAGATTAGCTTTGGGTAACCGTGACCCCATGTTGACCTTTACTTCCGGGTCAACCGGAAGTGACACCATATCTCAAGTACTACTCAACCGATTTTCAAACTTTTTACAGTTATAGACTCCTTGGGCATTGGAGATTAGCCTTGGGTACCGTGACCCCATGTTGACCTTTACTTCCGGGTCAAACGGAAGTGACACCATATCTCAAGAACTACTCGCCCGATTTTCAGACTGTTTTCAGGTATAGACTCCTTGGGCATTGGAGATTAGCCTTGAGTAGCCGTGACCCCATGTTGACCTTTACTTCCGGGTCAACCGGAAGTGATACCATATCTCAAGAACTACTCAACCGATTTTCAAACTTTGTTTAGTTATGGACTCCTTGGGCATTGATATTAGCCTTGGGTACCGTGACCCCAAATTTCATAATTCATAACTCCTGGACCAGGCATTGGATTGATAAGGTAGAATGTTTATTCATTCAATCACTCCCCGCGAACACCTTGTTTTTGTCACATGACAAAAACTCATCTCTAGTTATTATTATTATTATTATAAACAACCTGGGTACGAAACGACCCGGGTACAAAACAGCCTGGATACGAAACAATTGTTTGTATTCAAAACAACCATGACACAAAACAACCTTCGGCTTAAAACTGTTTAAATATTTCAGTATTACCGCCTTTTGGTAAACCTTCAAACTAATTAATGCGTATGTATTATTCATGTGGAATAACTACCAAGATACTCACAATATGGTGCGGAACTGTTCAATACACTGAGTTAAAGACCTACTTGAACGAAAACGGCAACAAGTGATTATAGACGTTTTAATGTTTGTTATAATAGCTCTATACATGATCGATTGAACAGGGATTGTCCATGTACCGGTACATTTGGTACTTAATGTCTCAAGGAAAATAAACTTCAGGTCCGTAAAAGGCCATTACGGAAAAACATTTCGAGAAAATATTCTTAACGAGCTAGTTTCCTTTTCTTTTTTTTTCTTTTCTTTTTCTCAAAAGGCAAATATGTTAATGAAATAATGTTGAATGAAGGCTCATTTCCATCTCTGTTTTCAATACAAATAAGCATCCAATGGATTTCAGAGTTCCTTTTCTTAGTGAAACCAACGAAACAACGGTTTAAATTTTGTCAGTGTTTTATTATTTGTATTATTATTTATTCGACAACAATAATACAAATATCCCCAAAAATACAAGGCAAATCGAAGAACTATAAACCAGAACAAAAAACACAAAGCAATAAAAATAGGCCTAGCCCAAGAAACATACAGAATAGCAAAGTATACAAACAAAGATGATGACAGGTTGGCAACTAGACGAGCATTGAGAACGGCGGAATTATTATCATGGGGAAAATCTGAAATAAATGTATGAAGGGAGCATGCAAGCGCCAGAAGTCAATCTTAAAAGGACAACAAAAAATGCTCGACAAAAGGACCAAACAATACTAATGCGGGTCAGGGACAACAAAAGTAAACTAGATTACTGTTGCTCAGAAGCATGTTATATACCTTAAGGCCCTGTCACACCATGGCGTATGGCCTGAACGTATGCCGACGTATACAAAAAATAGCCCGACAATTGTCAGAGTCCAAGAACGTCCAACTTCCCAACGAATTGCGTAGTAAAAGTCGACGTCAGTGTTGGAATGGACGTATCCATAGCGTACGTATACATAGCGTATGACTAACGTATTGATAGCGTATCACTAACTTATAACCAACTGAATATGACAACGTATCACAGCGTATGTGAGCGTATGACCAACGTATGCTCAACGTATTTGTAGCGTATCTCTGCCGTGTTCGACGTATCCTCAGCGTACAACGAACACGTGACCTATGCCGCTGTATCGAGCAGTAAACATGCCTCCGAAGACACTCCTCACCTGCTGGGTGTGGTGGTGCTGATGCTCCTGCCTCCAATAATGACACTCCTCGCTCTCCCACTCTTCCTCATGTGTCACCTCCAGCCGACGTACATCAAGGTATACCAACTTACGAGTTAACGTACTCTAACGTATATCAGCGTATGTCAACGTATGTCTAACGTACCACGAACTTACCAGGAACTTATATGCAGAACCTATTAAGCACACGTTGAGTACGCCGAGAAATTTTGAACATGCTCATTAATTTTTCGCGGGCTCGACGTGTTCCAAATTTTCACAGCGTATCACAGCGTGCTCTTTACGTAAACGACGTATCCCCAACTTACCCCAAACTTATATCAGCGTACACCAACGTACACCAACGTATTTTCGATATTTCGCGTACGTTGGCCATGGCATACGTTCAGGCGATACGCCATGGTGTGACAGGGCCTTAACATAAGACAGTACAACTGGAAAAGGGGACAGACCTGGAAAAATGAGGGAAGGCAGAATAATCAAGTTCCCGAACCTGCACTTGTGTGCACTTCCATAATTGTTTTATTGTTAATATGTTTTCCCTTTGTACTGTGGCAATTTCAATCAATGGAAACAAATGGAAACCCAAACTACAATATGGCACTATACTTGAACTTTCGGGTGTTCGGGAGACTTCTCAGTTCTGAAAAGAACAGTCCTGCTTATTAACTATTACCTGGGTGGATGGTTTCGACTAGCTTGCTCTAGTCATCGTCAGGAGACTGACAACAGTCTCCTGACGATCAGGAGACTGACAACAGTCTCCTGACGATGACTAGAGCAAGCTAGTCGAAACGTTGAGACCAATCCAAGAACTGACTCCGCGGTAGTACAGTTAATTACGATCCCATAAGCTAAAGTAGTAGTCCCAGCCTATTTCTATACCATCCGCCCAGGTAATAGTTAATAAGCAGGACAGTTCTTTTCAGAACTGAGAAGTCTCCCGAACACCCGAACAATCTACTCCGCGGTAGTAGAATTAAGCAAGACAGTTCTCTAAGAACAAACTCTACCTGGCAAGTAGATACACACACGGTGTTACCGCAAACCAAATATATTGATACCTCACCATGCAATGCCTCAAATCCTATCATTTTTATACTTGAACTTATTTCAGTAATTAAAAATTAGGTTGTTTAAACAAACACGGCCCCAAGATTTTAAAAAAAGGGTCCAAGTTTGATATTCTGATTCACAGCCTGCGGTATTACTTATATGAACATTGTTTAAAGGCACTGTACACGTTTGGTAATTACTCAAAATATATATATATTAGCATAAAACTTACTTGGTAACGAGCAACGGAGAGCTGTTGGTAGTATAAAACATTGTAGGAAACGACTCCCTCTGAAGTAACGTAGTTTTCGAGAAAGAGGAGGTAATTTCTCACTAAAATAATAAAAGACTTTTTGCAAGAAGCCTTTTATTCCTATCTGAAAGCACACAAATTTGTACAACAACGGTGTTTTTTTCTTTCATCGTTTTCTTGCAACATCAATGAGCCCAAATTTTCACAGGCTTGTTATTTTATGCATGTTGGGATACACCAAGTGAGAATACTGGTCTTTGACAATTACCAAACGTGTTCATTGCCGAACGTGATGTGCATTCTCTTACATACGGAACTCTATAGTCCCACTGGGTGTACGTGTTCATTACAAAATACATTGAGTAATTGCTTTGCTTAACTTATTTATTTATCTCTGGGGACGATTGCCAGTTAATGTCGAAGTAGTAATTAGATCTTGTTGACTACGATTAAAGGGATAGTGAAGGGGATGTTTTCAAGCACCACGTCGATTTATTTATTTATTATTATTTATTATTATTATTATTATTTTTATTTTTATTTTTTTATTTGTTTTGCCATTAAAACAAGAAACATACTATACAAGAGACACTTACTGATGACAGGAGTTAAAAGGGGTGATTTGAATCCCTGTTGTCCGTTGACATTTAGCTCCAGGTAATAACATTTTATTTCATGGAAATCGACAGGCCAATGTATAAACCTCATATATAGCTGTAAAACTTCGAGTTGCCACATTTTGGTGAAGAACATTACGGACTGTTTTATCCTCTTACATGAAGAAGAGGGTCCAATTTCATAAAGCAGTTATAAGCAGAAAATACTGCTTACACAGTTTCGTTGCTAAGCAAAAAAATAGCAGGGCATGCCAGTCGCAACAATGTAAACTTTGCAGAATCTGGGATGGTAACCGTTTTTGTTTGCAAAATTTGTCTGTGCTTAGCAAGTTTGTGTGCTTACAGGCTTTATGAAATTGGGCCCTGTTGCCCTTAACCTTGCAGTGAACCCAGTGAAACCCTCTGGGAAAGCGCGTGTAGGCCTTTATACTGTAGCTGCGAAACCACTAATTAGTGCACAACTCTCTCAATAGTTATTAATTTACCCCATCCATCCGTATTGTCCTGTTCCATTGCATTTCACATTAGTTCAAAGATCAACTTAGAAAATACTACTCCCAAATTTTGTTAAGCCAACATACCAAATGGTTTTTCATGTAGGCCAAACGCAAGAAATTAGTAGTCTGTCAACTTGAAATTAAAAAATTTATAGACCTGAACATTGGAAAACTCCACAAGGACATTTATGAACGTTGTCAAACACTTACGAGCCTATTATTATAGTCAAGGTCAACTTCACTAATAATAAACTATAATAAATCAATCAATGATAATCACTCATGTTGCAGCTACACTATTGGGTTGCTGCCGTAGCATTCTGATTGAACCTCTCCCCAGAGAGTTCAAATTCATAAGATTCAAGCCAGCTCTGATGGCAAAACTTACAGTTTCAGCATTTGAGATGGTGTAAATATGACCAAAGCAAACCAGCAGATACCCATGACATGGATGGGGGAAGGGGGCGGTCCAATGATCGAGGCTTTAAAAGAGAATGGTTTGGGGAATAACACGATCAAGTTAGCGAACATTTTGATCTTCGGTCTGTTTTTCTTTCCTCGTTGTTGATTCGTTGTTGATTCGAGTATGAACTTCATAATCAGTAAGCTTTAAGCCTAACATTGATGTTTTTTGTCCTTACCAATCGCGTATAATAGTATAACTTCTTTCTCAGTTTAAAGCGTATGATATTATTAACAACTGAAAAATACACTTTATTAAATTGGAATCAATAACCGAAAATATTTCACAGAAAAAGTGATTCGAGTATGAACTTCATAATCAGTAAGCTTTCAGCCTAACTTTTAACAATGGGTTGTTGTTGTTGTTTTTTGTTTGTTTTTTATCCTTTCAAATCCTGTATAATACCTAAATCATAGAGTCATCCTTTTCGAAAAGGGGCTGTTTATCAGATTTGTTATAGAGATAATGAAAACGTTCGATTGAATTGATGGGACTTGTGTTTTTCTTTTGATTTCTTTATCTTCAGGTCGAACGGTAACTGAGATATTCCTGACCTCCTTGGCCGTAGCTGATCTGCTGGTCTGCATGGTCTGTTCACCGCTCCTCGTGGTGGGTATCATCGTCCACTCCGGACACACCGGAGCATCTTACGAAGTGGAGCAATTCCTCTTCTACTTCTCTTCGGTTGCCTCCATCTTTAACCTCACGGTCATTGCCCTGGATCGACACGACGCCATCTTACATCCCATGTCTCGTCGCTTTACCCTCCAGCGTTGTAAACCGCTCCTCCTCTGCATCTGGTTGTTCTCGGCGATCATAGCTGTCATCACCCACGTCATCCCGCAGAACTTCGAAGTAATCGTCTTGGCAATTTGCTTCGTGTTTCCGTTCGCAGCCATGATCATCAGCTACACTCGCATCCTCAACGTTGCCAAGGCAGCTGCACGCAAAGCAGCTGGTGCCGACTTGAAAAAGACTACGACGACTACGTCATCGGGGCCCTCCAAGGAAGGCAAGATGGACAAGACGGTCAAGATGGTTGTCATTGTCGTGGTGGTCTTTGCAGTGTCCTGGGTACCTAGTCTCATCAGCAGACTGCTCAAGTACATCGTGGTGATGTCAGCCGAATCGTCCAGTTTCATGGAGGTGACGGCATGTCTGATTGCCTACGGTGGAAGCGCCCTCAACTTCTTGGTGTATGCGTTCATGAGTAGGCGATTTAAAGTTGGATTGTCACAGGTGAGTATTAATAACAACATAAAAATAGCATTTTGTAGATAGAGCGCCATCGATCTAGTGAGACTATTCCGAGGCGGTGTTGGTAGTTCCATGGTAAAAACGGAAGACGGCTAAACACAAACATCCTCAGAAACAATTTGAATTTATAAGACTAAAACTACGACGACAGTAAAAAAAAGCTTCTTGAAGTTTGTTTTGAAACTGTCCAGCGACTGTATACACATAAGGATGGTCTAGTTCTGCATAGGTCGCCATTGCTGATGTCAAACAAACTCTCAGCCAATAATAGGGCTTCATTATGAACCTTAGTGAGGGCGCTGTTGAGCTTGTAACTACGTTATGCAAGAGATCTATCAGTTATTAAGAATTTCACTTGGGCCCATTCAACAATAGCACGTCATTGCAGTATGGCCGCTCCTCAGACATAACAGTGTGTAAATGGTTTAGAACAGAAGAATTGACAAAACTTAAATGTTTTTCAAGCATGGTACGCTTCGATCTTTAAACGAAACCAATGATAAATGCATTTCACAATGCTGTAGAAATTTGTTTCTAATCACGTAATAATGTGACACATGGTCCGTCTCCAATCGAGGCGTAGGACTTAATCTGTTCACAATGTCCTGTAATAACGAAGAATTACCTTTGCCCTGCGCAATGACACCCCAGCTGACAGCACGAACTCACTAATTAGTTATTAATTAATTAGTACTCAAATAATTTCATTTTCTGTATAGTCTATCCTCATATCAACGCAAACAAACGGGAAATATTTCACTTTCAGCCTCTGCGGTTGTGTATGGACCTCGATGCGTTTGATTACAAATCCCTGGTTGTCTTAGATCTTGGTAGGTCTGTATTTGACATGGGACATAATGTGCTTAATACATGAGTGGAAATAGTTTTCTGCCTCTCAAAAAAGAAAGAAACAACCCACAAAACAGATATGTGGAATGGTCCAGTCTAGAATATCAAAGAATATAACTCCACCAGGTCATTACACTTTGAAGAAATGGCTTAATTAGTCAATGGAGGGTTGACTTAATAGTACTACCTCGCCTTTAAAGGACATACAGTAAAAAAAAACCTTCTTCTTTTTAAATAATATTGATAGGCCCATTTACAGACCCTCAGAAGAGAAAATAACTTCAACAAGATATTACAAACATGGTTTTTGTTATCAGTGCAAAGAGTGCGTTTTCCTTATGACTGTTAACTATACAGATGCCCTTGAGATGAGTAGTGTAATTTGGTATCATTAAGCTCGCAGGGTTATAAAAGAATAATATAGATCAATAATAAACTAGATCTGTCTCTCATCAGTTCGCCTACCAGACTTTCATCATCATTATTATTGTTCCTTGTGTTTTCTAGCTGTTTGGATGCAGTCGATTCTTACGGAGGATCGACCCCCGCGACGGTGACATCGGGAAAACCTGCAACACGGCCTGTACCGTCAACGTCTCGAAATAACCAACCGGATATCCGATACAAGGGGCAGGGCCGTCACATTTTGAATTCACCGAAAGGGTCGATTGAGTATTGATTGGAATCAGTCCGAGTAAACTGAAATAACAACATTGTTAAAATAGCAGGGGTATATAGATTTTCAGCGTCCTCTTGTTT
The DNA here is from genome assembly GCA_021014325.1 of Plazaster borealis. NCBI lineage: Eukaryota > Metazoa > Echinodermata > Asteroidea > Forcipulatida > Labidiasteridae > Plazaster > Plazaster borealis. The sequence goes on from CM037468.1 coordinate 8,108,835, forward strand.
TGCACTGATGACGTCAGCTTGACGTCAATTTGGATGATATCAAGGGGGAAATCCAACCGAAACAACAGCTCCCGCCGAAGTTGCAAACGGCAGCAGAAAATTGTACCAGTGGAAACAGGAACGATCCACTATAAGTAATTGACTTCATTTGAAGAGGTGCCATCTATCAATATCGCGTTGCTTAGTGTAGCTGCCCACTCTAAAACTTGACAAGCTTCATGGCACATCATGGGAAATTTGTTTTCAATCCTGTATAAAGTGTTTTAAAATATTTTCTAGGCTAAAATCCCCAACACAGTAAACAGAACAATTTTGTCTTGTGAATGATCCCCACTGGTTGCAAAGCACAGGTACAAACTGTTCGTGATCTATGACGTAACCTGTGACCTCGGCAAGTTTAACCTCCCCTTATAAATTCTCGTACCAAGAATATTGATAAACATTGCCGACAGATCAGCTGATGGACCACTTTGCGAAAATATTCAATATTGGCGAAAATATTCAAAATGTGGCAACTTTAAACCAATAGCACATAACGCACAAGGGCCACCTTAAAATATACCCTAATGCATCTTGGGAAACCGTTTACAGTTACACAATCAATTAAGATGCCAAGATGGATGCCATGCTGTTGTTTACACGCATTGATCTCTATTATAATATAGATCAATGTTTACACGTAAATATGCCGGGGTGCGTTCCGGTTGCGCGAACGTTTGCGCAACCGTTTTTTTTGTTTGTTAATGTGCGTCACGTTAACTATTGGAACTATATAAAACATGCACGCGCGTTCGCTTCAATCTGTCGGACCAATCATGCTGCAGTATCCATCTATATGTTGGGAAATGTTCAGTCGTCTGCTTTAAACAAATAAATGAATTATTTTCCTGACAACTTACATTCACTGCATTTGTGAACAAATACCATTTGACGTGATGAATTTTAACACTTTACTATGTACAACCAATCTGATTTGTTAGAGGTCAGATGTAGGTCATATTAGTCTAATAATCATTGCTTTGTTACTGCTCTTGCTTTGAAAACGTACGCGCAGTTAGCAAACGTTTGCATTGTTAGCCTTGCTAGTGGAAAACAGCGCTGTGGTTTTATAGACCCATTGCATATGACGTCACACTCTCGAAAAGGAGGCAGATCATTGGACGATAGCTGTTCTCTGTGCGTAAAAACGTACGCTTGACCTCAGCGTATCTGTAGCGTTTCGCGTTATGCAAGGGGGATCTATTGAATTCTATAGACCCCGGGGCGCGCCTCCGAACAATGCGCGTCATTTTGGGTGTCAAAACACTCTTTTGTGCATGTTTGTATACGATTTTGACACCCAAAATGACACCCAGGAAAGGCGCAGTGAGTACGCTGCGCGTTGCGCAATGGGTCTATAGACCAATCCGACGCGCACCGGGCGCGCAAGTGTTGAGCACCGCGCACCACTGCTGCGGTGTACATGTGCCTAGTTTTGTGCACAAAGACATGAGGAAATCATGTTCCTTTTCACTCTTTATGGAAATTAAATGTTTTCCTCAACGACTTACACGATTTTCTTTCCAGGACATCATGATATACTAATGTAGATCACTGACCACAGATATTTGCAACTAAATAGAAACAGAATCATCTTGAAAACGGTGCTTGTCTTAGGTGAGTTAGGGGGAAAAGACGCGGAAACTGCATAATAGTCGACATCGGCAGAGTATTTTGTCAGAATTTCAGTATTTTACTCTGTGCTTAATTAAAAAAAATTATCAAGAATGTAGTAAATCGTCATATCATGCAGCCATGTCAGAGAAATTTCATAGATTGTCGAGGAAGACATTAAATTTCCATAAAAAGTGAAAAGGGAAACGATTTTCTCGTGTCGTTGTGCACAAAATTAGGCACAAGTACACCAGGGGGGTGTTTCATAAAGCTTAACAATTAATCTTATCTCCAAGTAATCAATCTTATCTTCAAACAATCAATCTTAAACTCCCCAATTTTACAATTAATCTTACCTCTGTTTCATAAAGAAAGTTACAATCAATATCAAACTTAATTTTACTCCGAATTAATCTTAGTTCTACACTTGATCCAAATCAATTGTTGGAGCAAAACAATCAATCTTAAGTCTGAAGTAAGATTTTGGCGGGAAAACAAAAAAAGACAAATTCAAAGTTTATGTCTGAGTGTAGAGTTACTCAGTGGTTCAAAAATGGCTCTCCAGTTGCTTTTATTTGAGAATCGTCGCGCATTGCGTAGGGAGAGAATATTTAGAGACAGGAAGAACCCTCTGGATCACTATGATGATATTGAAATGTACAAGAAGTACAGATTTACACGCGCTGGATGCATCCATATTATCAATATGATTGGGGTAAATCTACAGCATCCTACAATGCGAAATCATGCTCTATCATCGAGTTTGTAAGTATTTATTGCATTACGGTTCTATGCGACTGGCTCACTGTTTGATTGTGTAAGTGAGATACATGGTTGTAGCATCTCCACTTGCTCAAGAGTGCTAAGGAGAGTCACAGCAGTGTTATGTAATCTACGAAATGATACTATCAAATTCCCAACAACACCGGTAGCAGTGCAAGATATGCAGAGACAATTATTTGCAGTGTCCGGATTCCCCAACTAGTTGGCATAGTTGATGGAACACATGTTGGGCTTCATGGATGCAAACTAGGTAAGCAAAAACTTCTCAAATTACCCTATTTTAAAACTTAACTCGAGTCTAATTACAAACACTCTGGCGTTCAACTTGTAGGCCTACATTTATTTTCAATAGTCATTGTTGTTAATGGTTGAATTTCTTGTCAGGCGTAGGCTATATTGTTACTTCAAATGCAATATTTCCATTGTTTGAATTACTACAGTTGGTCCTGAACTTTTCGGTTGGAACTGGAAGGGAAGTCAACTAGAGGCAATGCTAAAATGAGACATTCATAGGTCATTACAGTTACAAATATATAGTGTGCACAACTTGATTTTATATGTATAGGCCTAAAATGCTCTAAGGCTCCGATTTTATGTTAAAGTGGTGTAAATTTTCATTATAATTGATACCCTTAAAGTGCATAAAGGGGCATCAAACTAAATAACATAAATATTGCACCACTTTAATGTAAGGTAGGCCTACAGTCTTGTAATTTGTTTGGTACAGTTTCATGAGGGCATCTCAAAGCTGCATTTGACCTTAGATATAGACTCTTGAGAAGGGGCATTTAGATTGTCCACCAAGTTTGAGCGTTCTGTATTTTGTATTCCACATGTAGGACCCAACGAGCATATCTTCATCAATCGAAAGGGCAAGTACAGCATCAATGTGCAGCTGATTTGCAATGCACAGTTCAAAATCACCAACGTATCTGCACGGTGGCCCGGAAGCACTCACGACAGCCGCATCTTGCAGGAAAGCCTCATTGGTCAAATGTTTGAAAATCGTGATCTCCAGGGCATTCTATTGGCCGATTCAGGGTATGCACAGAGACCATGGTTGATGACACCTGTTGCCAATCCCAACAACCACCAAGAAAGAGCATACAACAGGTACTGAACAAAATAATGCCAGCTGCATGTAATCTTAAAATTTGATTTATTGATTGTCAATTTTAGGCAGAAACTGCGGTAAAATAACTCAAATGTTAAACAGCTATTTCCACTAGAAAGAAAAAGTTATAAAGTTTGGTGTGAACCAAAAATCCAAAGCGTTAAATGACAGTAATTTTTAAACAACGTTTATTCACTTTACCGAAATACATTATTTCTTTCAAAAATTATTGCATTTGATAGTAACAAAGCATGGGCTAAATAGACAGAAAAGCTCAAAATTGTCATCTGGTGAACTATGATAACATCGATTTACAACTTTATCTATCAGATACAGACAACAATTAACATCTTCTTAATAGTTTTTGTTTTTGTTGTGGAAGGGCACATGCCCACACTAGAGTGCTGATTGAACAAGTCAATGGGCAACTGAAAAATAAATTTCGGTGCCTGCTTGGTCAAGGGATGCAGATCGTGCCAAGAAAAGCCTGTGACATCATCACTGCCTGTTGTGTGCTATTCAACATCAGCAAGGATCTGAGGGAGCCACACCTTGATCCAGAAAATGACCAGCAAGATGAGGAAAATGACAACAACTTGGAAGATGACGAAATTGTAGCACAGATATATGGGAACCAAGCCAGGGCAGAACTGATTAATAATTTCTTTGGTTAGAGGGGAAGACTGCAACATCCGTAAAATTAAAGGGACACACTGTCTTTGAATTTAGCTATAAAAAGAATATGGTTGAAAATTCTTTTGAAAGTTTGTGGGTTTTGTTTAATTTTGTAACAAAACAAGATCTGCCATGTGTCCGTTCAATTTCAGTGCAAGTTGTCACAAAGTTATTGAGGAACATACTTTCGAAGTAGATTTTGACACCAACCTAATAAAATCAGACAGCAATTAATTTGGGGTGTTTGTTTTCACCAGTAACATTTTTGTTTATTTTTAAATCAGCCTCAAGCATATTTCTCCTTCTAATCACAGGTGTGAGATAAAGTGTTAACGCTGGGCATTGATAAATTATTGAGAACTTTATATTTTTTCCACAACCAATTGATAACAAACATTTTAAAAGACTTTTGAACATGAACCTTTTCAACTTAACAGCATCTTTAAACTTCATATAATTAGAATTGATTACTTACAAATACACCAATATCACGTTTGCTTTCACATGTATAATATCTGTGACGATCCAGGTTTGCGCCAAGTGGGCAAACTGGCCGTTAAATATGACTTTAAAGACTCTGGACACTATTGGTAATTGTCAAAGACCAGTCTTCTTACTTGGTGTATCCAAACATATGCATAAAATAACAAACCTGTGAAAATTTAAGCTCAATTGGTCATCGAAGCTGTAATATAATAATGAAAGAAAAAACACACTTGTCACCCGAAGTTGTGTGCTTTCAGATGCTTGATTTCGTGACCTCAATTTCTAATTTTGAGGTCTCGAAATCAAATTCGTGGAAAATTACTTCTTTCTCGAAAACTACGTTACTTCAGAGGAGCCGTTTCTCACAATGTTTTATACTATCAACAGCTCCCATTACTCGTTACCGAGTAAGTTTTTATGCTAATAATTATTTTGAGTAATTACCAATAGTGCCCACTGCCTTTAAATCAAAGCAAATTTCAAATTGTGTTGTTTGTTAGTTTGGTTTTTGGGGTGGTTTTTTTTTTTTTTTTTGTGGGTAGGGGGGGGTTCAGAGGTCTAAGATCTCTACCCCCCCCCCACCCCTCATGGTTTAGGATATATCTTTAATTTTGAAGGGGTGGCGGTTAGAATCTATATGTCATCTAACCCCACCATCACCCCAATTCAAAATGTAAGATAGTGATTATCAGAAATCAAACATTTGGAATTTGTTTTGATTGAAAGTAATATTTAGAAGGGTCTATTTTTCTTCTTTTGATTTATTTCAGTGAATATAGACTGATCCATGAAGCCCCGCCCATTGCATATTGACCGATCACAGTCATGATTGCACAACAAAATGTCCACAAAAGCCTGAAATACCTGTCTGATACTTGAAGCGTTCGCTCTTGTCAGGCTCACATACCGTTTCTCCTGTGCGCAGTTGGTGGAGCCTAATGGATTGGTCTGTTGTTTTCTACCTATGTTTTAATGCATTTGGCAACTAGATTCATTTGAAAGAAAATGAGCATCTCTGACGGAAAATGGCAGAAAAAGGGTCATCAAAGTTTATGTAATGATTAACTTCAAGTTTTGCTCAATTAAATCCACACACGTTTGACACGTTTGACATAATATATAGATAAACCATTCTTGAGTTATAAGCAAAAAGTCAAGTTAAAATTTTGGTATCCACAAAGTCAGTGTAAGTAATTTATAAGTTTACTGAATCATTGTATCGTTTAGATTTAGAATCACAAGAGTTAAAATGAAAATAAATTAAAATTAATAAATATTTATACAGCTTTTTCCTTACAAATTGAGATAATTAATTGATTGACTGGAAAATATCCATCACAAGAAAACAATATTGTTAAAGATAAATTATGAGTGAAATGAATTAAAAAGGGCTGAGGTCGTTAATGTTTGAAGGCAATTCAAAATGCCTCTCTGAATCTCCACATTTTCCCTCAAAAGATCTACCTTCAGGTTTTCGGTCCTCAGGAGCTCTTCTTCTGCTTCCATGTGTCTTAGGCTTGCTGCCCTTGAACTAGGTCTTTGCTGATTCACAAGCAAGTTATTGCTGCTGCTAGTGCTGTTGTCGATGCTGGTCCTGCCTCTGTTGCTGTTGTTGTTGAGGTTATTGCTTCCGTTGGTGTCATTGGCAGTCATCCCATTGCTGGTGTTTTCCTTTTCTTGAGGTTCTGACCTCTGGGATTCCTGAGATTCTGAGTTCTGAGATTCTGAGTGCTGGGATTCTGAATCCTGCAAGTAAATTAAATTACTGAAATAAATTTACAATACCCCTTCAGGAAAACAAAATGTGGCTGTTTTTCACATAATTTTTATTTTATTTTTAAATTTATTTTAATGGGTTTTTTTTCTTTTGTGTAATGAAAACAATCTTTCCTTGAAAGTGTCTTGCACTGTAGCCGTAACCCAAAACGTATTTGAAACAAAGACAAAGAAATGTTCGGTTTTAGATGTGGGAGGAAAATGCAGGAGGGGAAAGACCTACAAAATTAGGTAGGGACTGAAAACCCAATCCACAGGTGAAACCAAGGTAGGATTCGGACCAGGATCCACTGAGGTGAAAGGCAGGGAGGGATACCGCATTGCCAACCTGATCCTCAAACATTATCATTCAAGCTTGAATTAAACACAACTCTTCCAAATGTACTGATTGATTAAGGTAAACCTTTACAAGGTTGGTATTTGGGTTCTATTGCTAAACTTTGTTACTAACCTCAACTAGTAAGGGATTTGTTTCGAGTCCTGCCCTGAATCCCATATTTGGATTGTGGTGCTATGGCATCTAACACAAGCTCAAGTGTAGCATTCATTGCAGGAACTGGTCCACCACCTGAAACAAAATTTCAACATTTCTGTTTTTGTTTCTTGTTTTCAATAAAGAGACAAAATAGACGACAAATTTTTGCACAATTTCAGTCATCATTGTTGAAGTTTCTGTAGTCATGCTTTACTGAGCACAGTTGCTTTGACATCGGTATGTTAAAACCCATTAAAACAAAAACAAACACAAATAAAAATAAACAAACAATTGTGCTTAGTAAAGCATTGAGGAATTCTAAAAACATGTCATTTGAAAGCGTTTGGTCCTATAAACACATAATTATGGTCATACCATACAGGAAATTTTTTGATGTAATCATTTCATTAAAAAAAGGAAAAAAAGAACAACAACCATCAATCTGGTCATTATATTAAATTTAACGTTTTGAAGGAGCTGACCCCTCCTCATGCAAAAGTTCCGGGTCTGCCCTGAGCAAAAGGATTTGTATCATTTTTATTTATTACGAACAATGTTTAGTTTTGTACAGAGAATATAAAATACATACAAACGATGATATTGTTTAGGTTTGGGCTTACCAGTGACACTTTTCTTTAGCCTATACTTATGGGCCTGAACTTTCATCTCATTCCACTTCTTCCGAATGTCCATCCACTTTCTCGTCTGCGGCCCTCCTGCTGCTCTAATCAACCCCACAGCCTCCCGCCAACATTTTTCCTTTCTCAATTCAACCTTTATAAGAAAAAGAAAATACCCAAAACATAAATTTAGTTATATTAATGCAAACGCTGTTGAGATCACGACAAGTACACTGGCAGAATGACATAAGAGTAGTTCTTGTCATTCTATGATTGCACAATCTGCAGATTGTCCTTCACAAAAGCCTGTGACAATTACTGTTCTTCTAATCCTGACATGCTGATCACTGGATTGCCAGGAAGGACCTTCTTCAGTGGGCTACAAAGCCTTCAGAGTCTTCTATAGACTTGGTTCTATGAAAGAAAGTGCAGTCTGCAGGTTCTGACAAATCCCTAACATATTATCAATAGGCCTAGACATATTCAACATCTATTTTATAAAACAATTAAAACAATTTTTTAAACACACTGAGGTCCGACAATGTTATTAAACACAGAATTACTTATTTTTATATTTACCCGTTTTGAACAGTGTCCAGCCTTGCCGAACAGCTTGAACTTGTTTGCCTTGACAAACTCTGCCAAAGCTTGCATCTCAGAGCATGTGAAGTTTTTATTTCTTGTTTTTTCCCTACAGTCCAAAAGTAAAACAATGAAACATTACATATAAACAAGAAAAGCCAATTGTACAAACATATTGTTGGTTTTTATAAAATAAAGTTATGTAATGTTATCAAATATGTAATATGGCAAAGTGTGACAACTGTCATACTGAAACAAAAATATTTTTGTACTAGGCCTAGATAGATTACAATTTGTAAGATGGTTATGAGATCAAAATTAAAACTTACCGTTGACATTGTTTCTAGCTTTGTCTTGCTGTAAAGCTCCTGCAAATAAATTAAATTGATTAGTTACTCATTACTGTAAGTATTTTGATATTGAAAATAGATTGAAGATGTACCCACAGTAAAACAAGTCATTAACAAGACTTAAGTTATACAAGACAGTAATTGTACTATGTGAATAAAAAAAATTACAAGACCAACCAAAGAAAAAAAACAGACAAAATACCAGTAAATGACATGAGTCAAACTCGGTATCAATTTTCTCCTGAAGCAAAATGGAGAAACATATCAACTTGCAATTGCATGGGAAAATTGAGGTATATCCCACTTAAGGATAGGCCTAAAGCAATTCTAAATACCTTCACTTTTGAATCTATATTATAAACACTAAATTTATTTTGCCCAATCTCCCTTTTTCAGCAGTAATACTACGTACCAAGTACTAGTACATGTATGCCTAGTTAGTACAGTAACAGTGTAGTACAACTATAGTCTAGGCCAAACTGTGAACAAACAAAATCGTTTTGGCACAATTGATAACTGTTTTGTGATCAAAAATACTCTATTACTAGTCACTACTTTTATCAGTGAACTACCATCTGTCTTTTGTTGCATTGGAAGGGACTCTACAAATTATGCTACAAGAAACACCAACCACTGTGTGTGCACCGTGAAAGCAGCCCTTTTTGATGGGGCATTGGACGCCGTCGGCACCGTAGCTGTCACTCTATAATTTACGCTGAGGTCATAACACTGTAAATTGAACAAAACGTTCCACTTTTTTTCACAGCAAAGAAAGCTTATCTATCCCTTTAAATACTAAACTGCATTACAAAGAAAGCAACAATTCTTTTCTCCTCAAACATTAACAAAGAATTTCGTAAAAATTGTACTCACCACTCACACAGAAAAAAAGATGGCCGACTTCAGAAAAGTTTTGACAGCTAAAAAGTAGTTCTAGGTCAAAGGTCGCGCTTTAGGCTCTGTCAATAATATTGAAGTCTTATTATACAATTAATATTAATCTTATCTCGTTTGAACTTACGCTTGATCGATTTTACGCTAAGATTGATTTTATGAAACACATTTTTACAATCAATTGTAGACTAAGATTGATTCAGACTTAAGATTAATAGTTAAGATTAATTGTTTAATGTTCTTTATGAAACACCCCCCAGTAGTGGCGCGCGGCGCCACTGGCGGCGCCCAGCACTTGCGCGCCTGGATTGGTGTATAGACCTTTCTTTTGTTGATAAACAAACCGCGCTGGTTGGCATGGACGGCCAAATGTTAGCAAAACATTCAATCGTGTTAACAAATGTTGTGTCCAAATTCAACATTTCTGTAAACTTTCAATCAACCAAAAATACATACCATGATCGGTTGCTTTGTTTCCAACAAATTCAACACTATTTTTGAATATTTGTGTAACATTATTACAAACTGTGGCTATCTGCTTAAGCTTTGCATTTATGGCTTTCCATAGTTTGCCAACCTCGGTTGGCAAAAACTTGGGCTGTGACGTTTCAAAAGAAAGGTCTATAGTCGTGTACCGCAATGCTTCAAAATCAGCGCGCCATGATGGTTGCCGGTTTTGCTTGGACTCGGATTTTACCCAGAATCCTTTGCGTGCCGATCATGCTCTTTCATTGTGACATGCATGGGTCATTCCAGGCCAGACCAACGCACTTTTTTACCTATGTCTTCCGAGTTTGATAAAAATTGCTGTGCTTGTAGGAATGAGCAATGAATGCACAATTTTTAGCCCGATCCGACCTACTATATGGTCAGGGCAGAAACCACAAAAAAATGATATTTGTTGAGTAAAATACCACCATTTTGGTACAAATGTGTCAAAACCATGTCAATTTTCATCGAATATATGCAAATTTTGTTATAAAATAATGAGAATTGCATGCTCAAATCAATTCTTTTGTCAAAAATAAATTTTGTGAAAAGTAGGTCACCGTGACCTTTAATATGTTATTGTGACCTTTGACCCAATTTTTCAAATAATGTATCATTCCGAAAATCAACGAAATTAAAATGACTTGATAGAGCATGTCTTCCACTATCAGAATCCACTAAGAAATACTCGGGCTCTTTAAAATGTACAACTTTATGACTATTTCTGTACAGTTGGTAGGTTATAAATTAGTCAATACATTAGAAATCCACTAACGCATTCATTGCTCATTAGGACCTACAAGCACAGCAATTTTTATCAAAATCAGAAGACATAAGGTAAAAAAGTGTGTTGATCTGACATGGAATGACCCGCATATGGGTTATTACATATCATGTAAGATAGTTGGTTCAAAAAAAGTTAGTTTTCTCATTGTCATAAAGTTCATTTTTGTGAAACTAAATATTTCAATCAGTCTTTTTATACCTTGCCTCTGACAAGAATGATTACGTAGTTTGAGTGTGTAGGCCTAATGAAGGATTTTGAAGAAGTGTCGCGAAAGATAATGGATTGTGACAACACAACAAAAGCGAGAATTGCAATTGATGCAATATGGCTTATGTATTTCACATTAATTAGTTAATATATAATTAGCGTAAAATGCGCCTGCCTTGTAATTTATTCCGGTAAACATCAAGGGTCTATATACGTTTGGTAATTACTCCGAAAATTAATGGCAGTAAAAATTACTTGGTTTAACAGCAGCTTTGGATAGTGTAATGCATTTTGAGAACCTTTTCACTTTGAAGTACTGCGGTTATGAAGAAAAAAAATCACCTTTTATCCCACAAAATTTGAATCTGAGCAGAGTGTGTATTCCAATGCAGATTATTGTTCCTGCGTGGACATAACCGCTCCAGATTGTTGGCAATATCTCAGGAACGCTACCACCTTTTGAAATGAAATTTTCACAGGTTAGTTTTATGGTACATATCTACTATACTATCGGTATATAGGATTGAAACAAACAGTGGGTTCCAATTACCAAACGTGTACAGACCCTTTAAACATGTTGTAATCTACTAAATTGTTTATAATAAAATGAGCCAGTTGGCAATTTCTTTATGACGCTCACTCACCCTCCTATTTGGCAAAATGTCACAATTCATCCAGTGTTTAAGAATATTAATTACAGATAAATTACTGAAGTGTAGTTTCTTTACGTGATTTAAATTTATTAAATGTTCCGTAAACACCCTGGCGGTTTTATTTTCAATTTTACAAAGTCACGTGTATGTTGAGTAATAAATTAATACTTTTTGTCTTGGAACTTTGCTTTAAGTGGTTTATTATTATTCATGGTTGATTAAAAATCCGAACTTGTTGCCAGAGGCAAAAATGCAACAAATTGTAGGCCTACATACAAAATGACATGATTTAAAACGGTTTGATTGTTGTTTCCAAAAATATTAACAATACTAAACGCAGTTTTTTTAATAGCTCTTTATCACACCCGAAGACGTCTCAAAGCGCTTAACCTATGTAAAGGACTTGGTCTCATACTTCAACAACGTAGCTCCACAATACCTTGCAGGAAAATAATGAACGTTAAAAGCGCCTTGAGCGTCACTGAGTGACGGATATGTGCACTATTATAAGAAGCCACTATTGTTATTATTATTATATTAACCTGCAAGGTATGCGGAGCTACGTTCGAAAATACCTATTACTACACAACACTATGTACCGGTAAATGCTGTGACGCATCCTGTGCAGCCAACACCATACCAGAAATCACAACGGCAAACCCCTAATACGACACTGGGTTCCTTTACGTGTATTACACAACAGACGGAACTGACGGCATTATACTCCCCCATCCGAAGACGAAGCAATAATGGTGAAGTGATAAGTACCAAGACCGGGACTCGAACCCACACTCGGCTGTCAGATGGAGCTTGAGTCAAGCGCACTTTGGACCGATCAGCCACCGCACGGCATCTACAGGAAACAACGGTTCGGTGATCTTTCTGACGAAACGGCACCGCAACAATTAATACCCCCAATAAAAGAAGTGTGGTCCCTCCCTTCCATTTCAATTGAATTTAAATTCCTTTCATTTTTGCCATGATATACCTTCGTCAGTGGCGCACTTAGAAAACATCATTGAAGTCAGCAGCCGAGTCACCCTCCTATTTTTTTTAAATTTGTCAATCTTACGAAACGTTCCAAACAACGTACATTCTTTAAGATGTTACATCGAAGACACTTGTTCAATATATAAAACTTATTTGATTAGTGATATATGCATCCTGACCCATGCCTCAAATATTTTTTTTTAAATTTAAATTGGCGTGTGACAACAACGCTCTGCCTCCGCATTACCACTGCAAACGATTGTCGACATCACGAAATGGTTGTGACATTTACACAATAAAAATGCATTATGGTGTCAAACCGACGAACAAATTAACTAATTTAATAACAAGTGAAGCGTTTGTTTTGTTAGGTGTTTACGACAACGTATAAGAAGAGTGTCTAGAAAATGGACGGTCGTCAAAGACCGCCGACCGATTACTGTATTAAACAAAATGGTAATACATAATTATAGTATGTAACCCCATCACTGGAGTGGATGTAAAAAACAGTGAATGCGTCGCTTGATTTTAAGGCGAGTTCTAGTTTGCCAATTTCATTATGAGATACTTTGTTACAATGGCGATCAAATAATTTTTCACAATAATTGTTAAGAAATTTAATATGAAACGGGTTACAATAGACCCTTGCATGTGACGTCACACTCGCATACAGCGCCCTCACTGAAGCAAAATGAGGCTGGTAATAGGGGGCCTAATATATTTCGGGGTCGAAAGAAGACAAATTGAAAACTTACCAGGGCGGGATTTGAACCTGCGACCTCCTAATTATTGTGCAGGCGCTCTACCAACTGAGCCATTTAGCCCTAATGGGCGGTCTCCCTATTTTGTCAATATCTTTGTTCGGGGATGCCAGTCAGATGCTATTAAACATGTAACTGCCGTTTTGCCAGCGGGCATATTTTTTGTTACACCGCAGCGAGGGGTTTTGTACTTCAATACTGCAAATTCCTGTCTTGAGACGAGACTACAAACATTTATGCCTATAAAGGGTTAGGTTTAGGGTTAGGGTTAGGGTTAGACGTAGTCTCTTATCTCAAGACGGAATTGACAGTGTTACAGTACAAAACCCCTCGCTGTAAAACATATGCTGCCATGGATCGCACCCAATTTCAAATATCAAGTAATAAACACCAAAGGAAACTGACTGGGTAAATCACTATAACCTGCGACCACCGGACTAATGTGCCGGCCCTCTACCGACTGAGCCATTTAGCCCTAATGTTGGCAGTCTCCCTTCTGACGACAGATGTTTCTGTTGCGTAATAGACTGTGCAAATCTCGGCATATTATTCGAACTTCCGGGACCATTGTGGTCCCATCCCAACAATGGAGTTTTACGTGGGCAGGGTTCTGTTTCGTCAAATTCTTTACTTGAACGTAGTTTACGGCCATGGAAATTATAAATGATGTTGCAAATGTGATACTAAATGATAAACAATAAGAAAGTAAAACCAATTATTCAACAAAATAACGAAGAAAACCCGCGAATAAGACTTTACCTCCGTTTCCGGTTACTTGATAAACACATCAAATAAGAATGCTGCCCTATACTTATGGTCATATTGTCATTAAACCTATATTAAAGACGCACACATTCGGGCGTGATTGGCAAATGGGGTTTCTACCAATAATCATCCTCGTCCCAAGTTTTAATTTTGTTTCGGTGTTAATAATTGAACAAATTATTTGTATTATACAAAAATTGGAAAAATCTTTATAATAACTTGCTATGGGTATTTTTATTTTCAAGAATTGTGTATAAGTAGAACATTTGTTTTATAGAAAAAATTAGTCTTCGGTCGAGTTTCCCCCCTCGTTTTCGATATACGCGAGACCTGCACAGTCTATTACAGAAACGTGCGTTTGACCTCAGTGTCATGCTGAAACAGTGAGTGTGACAACCGTCACGACTTTTAAATCAACAATTCAAAAACTAGACATTCAATTTTTGTTAATAACAAAAAACAAGGTGTTCGTGAGTGATGTCATCAAATTATGATTGAATGAATTGGTGACGACAATACCTTATTAATCCAGTATTTTGTTCAGGAGTTAGATTTTTTCCAATATAAAACTTTAACTTCCGGTTTGAACTGAATGTCAAGGTCAAATGGGGTCACACTCTGTGTTGCGTTTGTAAATTGTTTGAAGACATTTCCGATGAATTATAGAATGTAAAAATCCAATGTTTGGTTGAAGAGTTATGATTGTTTCAAATATGCAAACATCAACTTCCGGTTTGAACCGGAAGTCAAGGTCAAATGGGTTTACACTTTGTTTAGCGTTTGTTGGCTTCTGGAAGACCTTACTAATGATGTGTAAATCGGGGAAAAAAAATCCAATTTGTGGTTAAGGAGTTTCAATTTTCGAACATTTTGATGTATAGATTATAAAAGACAATGTATAGTTCAGGAGTTATGAATTGTTTTAATCTTAAAGTTAAATTTTCGGTTTGAACCGGAAGTCAAGATCAATTAAGGTCACACTTTGTGTAGCGTTCGTTAAGTTTTCGGAGACCTTTCTGACGATCATAAAAATCAAATGTATGGTTCAGCAGTTATGATTTTTTCAAATATACAATTTCATCTTCCGGTTTGGACCGGAAGTCAAGGTTAAATGGGGTCACAATTAATGTAGCGTATGTTAGGTTTTATAAAGACCTTTCAGATGATGTATAGATTGTAACAATCTAATGTGTGATTCAGGAGTTACGAATGATTCAAGTGTTGTATGGATTATCTTCATGCCGGGGTGCACAATTTACAAGGTAACAGCGATGCTAAATGTATTCCTACATGTAGTTGATGTAAACTGAACTACACGTACAATGTATATGTACATGTATCTTTACACGTGTCTCGCGTTATCAAAGTGGGTCAACACAAACGTGCGCTTTAATGCCGGTGGTTATAAGACAAGATGTAAATGTCAAAATGTTGTTATTTCTCTGGAAAGTTTTAGCAGGCTCAACGTTCTACAACCTGATGCAAAAAATATGCTGAAGTGATAGGTAGTTTTTGAGATATGAATTTTATGAAAGTTTCAATTTCCGGTTTGAACCGGAAGTCAAGGTCAAATGGGGTCACCTTCTGTGTAGCGTTTGTTGAACTTTTAACGAACTTTCCGATGATGTATAGATTATAAAAATCCAACAAGTCGTTCATAAGTTGTTTTTTTTGCAAACATTAAACTTTGATTTAATGTAATTCAATACCTGATGACGTTATCATAACATCATCACGTTTTTGTCGTCTTGATATTAAGGTTTAATTGTCTTATGAGTGAAGCCCTAAAAATGATTTATTTAAAATAAAAAAAGGCAAACTTTGACCGTCCGTTACTACCGGAAGTAAAGGTCATACGATTTTGGCGTTAACTTTTTAAATGTTGCCCCAGTCTTGATATGTCTGATGCCCAACTATGAACATCATAGCTTTCAAGTTTAAGGATATACAGCAAATAGCAAATGGTCACTTTCCAACTTTAAAAACCTTGTAATTCGACACCTGACGACTTCATCATGACGTCATGATAACTGTACCGTCTTCATATTGGGGATTGTCTGATGAGTTTCAAGGTTAAATTCACTTTCAATCTTGAGTTATGCTCCAGACAAGAGTTCCACGGAAGGAAGAAGAAGAAGATGGAGAAGAAAAGAAAAAAAAACAGAACAATATCAAGAGGTGTTCGTGCACATTGCTCGAACCCCTCATAACAAATGGAAATTGGTTGTGCGCTGGTGTGTATAAGTCCTTAAGTGCTATAATATGTAGATGCAATTCACCAGTGCGCAAACAAGAACACGATTGACAACGGCAGTCGATTCGATCACTGCCAACTGACATCAAGTTCCAACGTCCGTTGTATTTTTGACCGTTCTTCTAATGACCCCTTCGAACAGTTTGATTGATGGTGACACATAAGGTATAAAGGACAGAGTGACGGATAATTAATTGGTGAAAGAGAAGAATTGATTGCACTGTTCATCTCTTGAGTGGGCCGGGAAGCAGATGTCAGGTGGACAAATGAACCAAGCTCATTACACGTAGTCTGTTACGAGAATTTTATACTGGTTAATTGGTGGGAGTAAAGAACACAAGTTAAAGGCACTGTACACGTTTGGAAATTGTCAAAGACCAGTATTCTCACTTGATGTATCCCAACATATGCATAAAATAACAATTGGGCTCAATTATTGGTCATCGAAGTTGCAAGAAAATGATGAAAGAAAAAACACCCTTGTTGTACAAATTTGTGTGCTTTCAGATAGGAATAAAAGGCTTCTTGCAAGAAGTTTTTATTATTTTAAAATTTAGTGAGAAATTACCTCTTTCTCAAAAACTACGTTACTTTCAGAGGGGGACGTTTCCTACAATGTTTTATACTATCAACAGCTCTCCGTTGCTTGTTACCAAGTAAGTTGTTATGCTAATATTTGTTTTGAGTCATTACCAAACGTGTACGATACCTGTTAAGGAAGCTAACAAGCGCCAAACCGTCAAACTTACGAGTGGGCGTTCTGTCAAATTAACGCACTTCCTTAAATGTTAAAATTGGTTGCGAAGAAAACCAGGATTAAACTTTCTCGACCACATCAATCTTGTGTTCACAAACTTAACACGAATACAGTTATTTCATTACGTTCATCATGCTTCCAACGGATAATTTTATTTTTTTTAATTAAAGATGGTTGTCGATCAACGTTCACCCATGATTAATAATTAACCGATATATCAATTTTAATAATTATAATTAAAGAGTTGACTGTTTCTGTAAAGTCTTTGACACGGACAAAAGCAATTCAATGGTATACTCTTAGATCATTCAAACAGCAGCCGCCTGAAAAATCGCATCACACTCGTCTGCCACTAGAGGGCGCTATATGATCCATGGAGGGCGCTCTGGCGGCTACAAATGCAGAGCTGCTTACTGAAAGAGTTTTGGACACACAATCATGTGCCAGACTAGACAGCATATTATTTTGGTTATGCTGCATTTGGAGCGAAAATGGCGTCCAGCAACCACGTGACCAAAGAAAACTGGTCCCTCCATGCCGAATCTCTCTCAATACAGGCATGAACAGCTCTGTCTAAATGGCGCTACATTTAAACACGGATGCCAGTATAGGATTCTTTCAACGGAAGAAACCGACATCAAAGCCACACCAGACGACCACTCTGAATTTCCTTTAAAAAAAACTTGAAAGCGCGAGAAACGTTGGATCCGGTGTATCCCACAATGTTTTCCTAAATCCGGGGGAGGGGGGTTCCCATTAAGATTTAAGACGCCTGTGCTCCCTGTTTGTGATAAGTCAACTCTTTTGTTTACTTTTTAAACTTTACTTACAGCCAATATTTATCTGGGGTAAACCTCTAATCGACGGGCTAATTAGATACATTCAGCACTAAAATAGATGGCTAGTGACACGGAAATTATATACTATTTTTCGGTTTATTTTAGAGCGCCCTCTAGAGTCAGCATTGTGATATTGACAATAACTTCATATATGTATATATATTATTTATATTATCTCAGCGGCAGCCATCGAAGAGTATCGCCAGGTGTCCGTGGGACGTCATAATTAGTTTACCGGAAACCAGACATGAAAATCAAGAGTCGGGTTCCACAGCTATAGTTGTGTTTAACTACAGCAGACAAAGTCAGGTTGCACGTCCAAGATGGCTGCCGTCCAGACAAAACTTCATAAAGATGAATAAATTCAAAAGTATAAGACAGATTCTAATACATCTGTCCGAATTATCTACACGACTTAAAGATATAAGAAATATAACATTAATAATAATAATATATAATCATTTTCTAGCACTATATGACTTGCACATCGTGGAGTAAATCTAAACTGAGAGAGATCGAAAGAGACAAAAAACGGTGCACTCTAGCTAAATGTACACATACAATAGCCACACGAGACACTGTGAGTGAATGAAGCGTAGTGAAAAAAGGTTATGTTCTTCCGTCTCTTACCAACCGAGCCCTTTCGTGCCTCGGGGCGATCCGTGACAAACATCACGATTTTATCATAATACTCAGATTAACACTCGATCGCCATGATGACAAAAAAAATACAACCATCACTTCTAATTCTATGTGCTCAGACAACTACAAAATTTGAGATTCGATTACAGATAACGCTATTGAATTATCGAATCTTACTTGCCTTCGACAAGGCTGAATCATGGATGCTCCCACAGTAAAAATTTCGACCCGTGAATCAGCAAAAAATTCGATAAGCCGAAACCGTTTTGAAGTCTTCGCTTCTTGTCAAATGTGATAGCCAAACCACCGAAGTTCTATTTGATTATTTGCAATCGTTTATACTCGCTCAAGCAAAACAATTACCGATACAGCAGATTTACTACTAACAATTATGGAGATTGAAGTTCAGACAAACACGTTATTTTATTTCAGATCAAATCGCTCGCGTAAAAACAAAGTAAACACACCATTTCATTGTCTTGCAAAAAACACACATTTAGATCTGTTACACGACTGTAGGCGAAATTGATTGCATTACGGCCGGCCATTATTACGCTTCTAGACATTTGAAAATCATTTGAACTGACACGACTGCAGCAACCAAATAAAGTGAAAGAACAATATCTTCACACGCCTGCAGGCATTACTTATCAAAATGAGCGAGAGAACTCCAGAGAAATGTCCATGTCACCCGCCGGTTAGGTTTTACCAATCCTACCTCCATGGTTTTACATAGAACTATTAAGACAAGCCACGAGAAAAAATGACTTGCAATTCAAGTAATTTAATATTATTTTATTTTTTATTTTTTATTTTCAGCTTGAAAAAAGATGCCACATCGGTACCATGAGTCTGCCGTTTTAGGCTTTTCCTGCACTCCTCTACCTCTCGCCATTTCTGTCCCAGACAATAGGAACCATTATTCATTTAGTACTGCCATTGGCTCCTCGTCTGACAATGGGTAATCAAAGCAACCAGGTTTGATGTCTCTCCGCTGAAGGCTGCAAGCACAATGGCTTGCCGTCTTTCATATTATGAATCAGCCGGGGGCAAAAATTTTGCACACGAAATGGCCTATTTTCCAATTACAGCTGTGGATGTCCATAAATAACTACTTCAGAGAGGAGTCAATAAAATCATGGGTACAGCGGCGAAGCAAAATAATGAACTATACATTAACGGTGTCCTATATTCACACCTGCAAGCAACAACCGTTAAGAGATATCAGTCTTTGATTTGAACGCAATCAATTGGATCGCACAGAAATGCTCTGAAAAGACCAGAGATGAATGGAATCTCAATAAATAGAAACGCTCAAAATTGAAAAGGGAAGCCTTTAGTTGTATGTATCGATCTAGGTTTTCTCTGTGGTGAAAAGGTCAAATATATTCGTCAGTTTTAAAGAAAAAGAAGAGAGAGAAAAAAAGAAAACAAATCAAAACACGACTTTTTTGTTTACGATGTTAGTTATTTGACTTTGGATAAGCCAATTGAAATTCATTGTTGAGATAATCGGCCTAGAGGGTGCATGTCCGCATATTGTTTGAGGCACTGATGTGAATATTTCCCAATATTTCCCGTTTCTTCCATTTCAATGAAGGTTATGGGTGCAGTTTGTCGTGCCCGCAAAGAGTTAAAAAAAAACAAAACAAAAAAAACACACAAACTAGAAGTTGTCTGAGCACTTGAAAGTCTGATTGTTGATTTTGTGTATACGGGTGGTGACTCGGTGGTGTACCGATGGTGTATCAGAGGTTTAACAAGGTTGTACCAGTAGTGCTACCCTTGTTTACCAGTGGTGCATCAGTGGTGTAACGATGGTGTACCAATGGTGTATCAGAGGTTTAACAATGGTTGTACCAGTAGTGCTGCCCTGAATTACCAGTGGTGTACCAGTAGTGTAGCGATGGTGTACCAATGGCGTATCAAAAGTTTACCAAGGGTGCACCAGTGGTGTCGCTCTAGTTTACCAGTGGTGTGCCAGTGGTAAACCATTCGTGGACCCTAGTTTACTCTGGTGAACCACTCGTGCACTCATATTTTAAGAAGTACAGATATCATTCCAGGCTTGGTTAGCATATGAGGTGATAAGCACTCTCTTGTCCGGACACAAAGGCAGGGCTTTTAGAGAAGAAATGTCTTCAAAAGCAAAGACCTGGAACAAATGTTTGGTTTGCATACTAACGTTATACACTGCAATTTCAATTAGATGTCCACATAAGTAATACAAAATATCAAAATGTATCAATCCTTTGCTTTGCAACTAGCGACATTCATGCTGAACTGGTGGTACCCGTGCTCACTGGTCTCAGGTACGATATCCGAATTCAGTAGGTACGTTTAAGCATGGTATGAAACAAGTCGAAGATTAATCAGTTTCGGGAGCTATCGTGAAGAAGGCTTCACAGTTCCTGTTTATCTAAACCAAAATGTGTCAACTATTATACTTAAACCGACAAACGTGAGACGCTGCAAATTTTAACGCGCAAGCCACGTGGTATCGTGTGATGATCACGTGATCACTGGGCTAAATGCGTGATCACTGGTCTTAATGCGTGATCAATTGGCTCAATGTGTGATCAATCGGCTCAATACGTGATAACTGGACACAATGCGTGATCACATACGTGATCACTGGGCTCAATGCGTGATCACTTGACTCAATGCATGATCACTTGGTTCAATGCATGGTCACTTGGCTCAATGCGTGATAACTGAAGTCAATGCGTGATCACATACGTGATGACTGGGCTCAATGCGTGATCACTTGACTAAATGCGTGACCACCTTGCTCAATACGAGATAACTGGATCACATACGTGATCAATGGGCTCAATGTGTGATCACTAAACTCAATGCGTGATCACTTGGCTCAACGCGTGATAACTGAGCTCAATACGTGATCACATACGTGAACACTGGGCTCAATGCGTGATCACTTGACTAAATGCGTGATCACTGGGCTTAATGCACAATCACTTTGCTCAAAGCGTGATACGTGATACACAAGACCTTCCTTCAGAAAGGAGGCTTTGACTGGCCAAATTCCTCTTGAAAGTTTTACAAGGAATCAGCACAATACTGGTTTGGTACAAATATTAGACTTATCGGCTGTTTTTCTGAACATGACTGATGCAGTACCGGTACTCCAAGGTGTAGTGAAATGAAGAGAGTAGTGAAAATGCTTGCAATAATGTCAATGCATGAGGCACAAGGCACAAACGTTGACATTCTCTCGACATTAAAACCACTGTACATTATTAAAAGAGCCGGCCCGACTGCTGTTTCGTGTAGCATCACGAATAATGGCTTTCAATACACGCAGGCAATGACGTCAGTATGACGTAAAAACCTGATGATAACCAATCGAAAAGCTGTTCAGTGTGTGGTTGATGCCTGCCTGGCGTTTTCAAAAAAGATATTCGGAGACCAGTTCAATTGGTATCCTGAAAACCATCATAATCAGTGTACAAATGTTCCCAGCGTCATTTTTATGTTTTAAACTTTAAGACTTCTACATCAATCTCCCGACTTACTCTATCTACATAAAAAATGTGAGAAAACACTCATATCATTCACTCCCAACGAGCCCCGAATAAAGTTAAAAGTGTAAAATCGAGCGGCACCAATTTGTGCGCATTTTCACGACATCATCAGTGCTCATCACAGCGCAAAAGCAAGTGCAAGTTTCCACTTTGGACTCAAATCCATCCTAGTGCTGATTTGTGATTTCATCTTGACTTAAAGATCGGTCAGGACAGCTTAAAAAAATGAGGTTCTTACAGTTGCATTTTTTTTAATTAACATCAAAAAACGCAGGATCTGACATACCACTAATCTCACTGATTATGTGTTATATATTTTTGTGGAACATTTAAACACATCGATGTGCCCAACATTATACAAAATTTGAGAGAACGGCACTGAAAAAAATGCACACGTGGTCAACCTTCTTCACCTGGTAGTCTCGTAACCGGAAGTCTGCGTCTTAACTTCGGAGACTATAAAGTGTGTGCGAGCACCACAACCGCTTGGGAGGAAGGTTACCATATTGGAAAATCTTTCACTCAGTAATTCAACACCAGGCCACTTCCAGAAGTGGACTTTTACAACCACTCCAAGAAAAAAAGGGTCTTTCGCACATATATAAATATTAGGCAGAGGTGTCTTTGCAAGTTGACAAGTACAAAACAAAAATAATAATAATAATAATAATAATCAAAGCGATAAAATTAATTAACCATTTTCTGAAACACTGATATAGCAATAAACAGGAGCAACCATGTACACATAATACACCCCAGAACACTACAGGATCAATCCAGATCATAATTCTTAAATTCTTATAATTCATTAATATGAGATAATCATCACCAAAAATTGTTTAAGTGTTTGATAAAATGGCACAATAACATCAAAAAGTAGATGAATTTCTAATATTTATTAAAGTAGTGCTGCAGTCAAATCTTTCTCAATTTCACTTTTGCAAACACTGATTGTTATTAAACTCCCCTAACCCTTGACCTTACTATTCGGTCACAATGATATTAAATATACCAAATTATTAATCATAATTGTACATCAAAGCTTTCTTCAGTAAACAGCCAGCCAAATCCTTCATCAACTTATGACCTATCAACTTTGACCCTTCACACGTCATCTTCAACCCTTTTCTTAAACTTTTCCGTTCATAACAATTCCTTATCTTTCCCCCACATAACAGGCACTGGAACAAGAAGTTTCTTCAAACAAATCAACGAAACAAAAACACATTTACTCCACACATGCAGCAACAACTTTATATATAAAACAAAATTGAAACAACTTTAGGTCAATCATTACTTTAAATCCCGAAAATCTTTCACAAATCTTTACTATTTCTTGCATAAAAATGGCTCAACAAATATACAAATAAGGGCTGTTTTTTTAAACTGCTTTATATTTCAACTTGTTGTATTAGGTACCTGTGTTTCTATTGGAACTCAACCAGAATGACTAAAGTGGTTGTCAGCTATCAACAGTTCTTTAAAACCTGTCTCACTACCTTCAACATCTTTTAGTTGTACATCTGATATTTATAAGTTTTTACAGAATGTATTTTCAACCAAAGGATGGTGTTAAGCTATTAAATTGCATATGATGCGTTGGTGTCTGAGGATAGCGGAATCTTCAAGTTCAACTTGCCATCTCCACATCAGTGTCAAATCTAGCAGGTTGGATGGCGAGAAACATTCTAATTGTATCATTATATACCAATTAAGACAACATGAGTTACGTACAGGAACAAACAAACAAATTAAACAACAAATTCAGGAGATGCAATGCAAGAAGGCAACAAAGGGAGGAAGAGAAATTAGGGATGAGAAGTCTGACAATCTCGTCTCTTGATTGGATACGGTGAAAGAAGCACGGATAGCAACTTCCAGCCATAAACAAAATGGCTGGATGAGCGTTGCACCCGTACAACACTCAATCACCTGACAGTCGCACCAGCTTCGGTATATAACTGTCCTCTAAAAGGTTCAGGAAGCTTCGAGGAAGCAAATGAAATGAGGAATGAGTGAAGAACACGAATCATGAAATATCCTTGACAAGAATAAATCGAGACAAACTGAAAGACAGAATAAACAAGAATCGCCAAATAATATCTGAAGCGTAGAAGCCTCATAATTGGCTGTAACTATGCAACTACAAACATGATCACTTTCTTTTCCCCAAAAAACAAAGACTTCTCGACAGCCTACTCAAGCAAAAGTGTATCTTGGTGCTACGAAGAAGAATGAACAAATGTGGGACTGTAGAGCCAAGTGTTTAGTCTTGTCTCTGAAAGTCTTGTCTGGGCATTGTCTGTCAGAGAAGCACAAGACACCAGGCTTTCTTGCAAATTGACAGTACCTTTTCAAGCTCAATTCCTCAAACCTAATCAATCTGGGCTGCTGCTACAACCTCAATGTCAGGTTCCGTTTCTCATCGCCTCTGAAAACTTAAAGAAAATGCAAATGAGCCGGAGCCCTCTCTGGAGTCAACCCTGGATTGACTCTAAAAACAGCCAAATCCCCAAAACGGAGACATTTCAGAAACCATCACTATTTTGAGATTTCATCACAAAGTCATAACGGTTCAAACAGGGTTTTGCATGACAAACTGTCAACCCCTTTAAATACCAGCCCTGCAAAGATAACACAGACCACATCAGCTCATTTTAAAGGGATGTGCTCGTTTAAAGGGCTGGGTGGACCGAGGACAAATGAGGTGGTGGTAAAAGGAGGAGCTGTTGTCAGGTCCTTGGCTATTTGGTTGGGGCGCTTGGAGCTCCGGAACGATGAAAGTGAATGTTCTGCCATTTACTTTCCCTGCGTTGCCATACCCGTGTCTCTTCCGATTGGTTGGTGATAGGTAAGCCATTCCTGGAATGGAAGCATGACCCACTCTGAATTAGTTTTTAGAATTATTGTGATAGAATACAAGCCAATATGAAATCCCAGCCCGCAGAGCTGCCAACATTTGCATCTTGCAATCACGGAGAATTTGTGTTCATCAGAACATGGAAAGATTGGGGTTTTTTCAGGAAATTATCCAAAATCAGGGAGAGATGGCAGCTCTGCAATAGGACACTTCGGGACGCTAGGTGACAGAAGAGATACCATTCCATTTAGCTTGTATTTCCGAGAAAAAACATGATTACCCAGTATTAAAATCTGCTGCCACCAAGAGTCCCCAAAGGTCTCCCATTCTGCTTTTGAGCAATGGGGTTACAAGGATGGAACAAAGTAGGAGCCAGTACCATAACCTTTGCCTCACAGATATGAATAATTAAACAGCTAAACAATATGATTGTAAAGAACATAAATACCTGGAGTGCTAAAAATTCCAGATAGCTTTTATTGGTCAATATACTACTTGTGGCTAATAATGAGCTATACCTGACCACCCAACAAATATAACACAATTAGCACTCTAGCCAGTCAGTATAATACAACTACTGGAAAAAGTGGTAAATATATTGGACAGTGCAATCAATGCAAATGGAGTCTTTATAACTATTGGGGTCATTTAGCTATTGGGGCCATTGTTTGCTCATAGCCCTTAACACAAATATACAATATCATAAAACAACAATGACAAATCAACTGGTAGGTATACAGACAGCAATCAAAATATTATAGCAACTTCCAAGGATGAGGCAAATCTATGATATTTTGACCACTGGAGAAACAAAATATACTGTAGAAAGAAAGATATTTGCACATTTACTTGTCAATAAGGCAATGGTCAGTAAGTACACAATATGGCAAATAATGTTATAATGACCATTCGAAAGACAAATCAGAAATATAAGATAGTTTGTGCAGCACCTCAAACAGTCAATATACCGAATAAGGCCTTTGACATTATGAATAAAAGAGAACATAATAATATAAGGCCCTCTGGTCAAAATACTGGTTTGTGCTGATATTATTATATGAACAATTAACCAGCAGGCAGGAAAAAGAGAAAATAACATTGCACACAAGATAAACTAACAGCTTTATTGGCCAACTGACAAAAGGTAAGAAACAAAACAAATTATATTTGCCATGTCAGTCAATATAATGGGTAAGGCTAATGTTATATTGCCTGCAAGATAGAAACATTAACACTCAATATAATTGGTCAAACGATTAAATCATGTTTATGCAAATACTGCCCCAAGGCGGACAAAGGGTAGATAGTTATACTCACCAGTCAATAAACTGAGTAAGGCCAATGTTATATTGCCCCAAAATAAAGCATTAACAAAAGAGATTGCATTCACCAGTCAATATACTGAGTGGGGCCAATGTTATATTGCCCCCAA
Organism: Plazaster borealis; assembly: GCA_021014325.1. Classification (NCBI taxonomy): domain Eukaryota; kingdom Metazoa; phylum Echinodermata; class Asteroidea; order Forcipulatida; family Labidiasteridae; genus Plazaster; species Plazaster borealis. The sequence continues at coordinate 8,135,224 of CM037468.1, forward strand.
AGCAACAACAACAACAAAAAACAGCTTTAAAATGGAGGATTGCGCTCACCGGTCAATATACTGGGTGAGGCGGACATACGCTATGCAGGCAGCATCGTCACCAATCAGATGTACATGGGGATGTAGGATGGTAGTGTTGCGTGCCCTGTTGTTCTTAGACAGTACTGCAAAGGCAAAAGCCAGACGGCGTTTTTCAGACTCTTTCATGCTTTGACCACTGAAACCACTAGGACCACTGGCGTAGGGTAGGGCTGAGGCTGTAGCATTGCATGCCAGAATAATCCAGACAATGGATTTAGTACACCATCCACAAGTGCCATGCCCTTTTTCATCAAATTTTGGCTTTTCTTTTCGTTTACTTTTCTTTTCTGAATATTTCATGGATTATAATCGATCTGTTATCGATAGGAATTTAGTTATGATTTCGTTACGATTAGTGGTATAAAGATTCTAGAGTGATTGTTCTCTTCGCATCTGTTTTTCCTCGCTTTTTTGACGAGTTGACTGACTACCATTCAGAGGATTAAACAATTAGGTTTGATGTCCTGCTTAAGGACCGAGTTCGAACCCAAAATCTGTTACCAACAGATCATTCGTTCGTTCGGCACACTGGACAATTAGGCCAAGGTGCTCCATAAACACTTAGCTTTCATAACAAGATTTTTTCTGTCTGTAGCCTTTTGAAAAGGTTTTTGCTTTGCCAAACAAAGCCACTCAAAATCGCAAGACTAAACAACGTGATTTATTTCTTGATTGTTGTCTTTTTGGTTTGTTCCAAACAAGGCTGAAAGCCACTTAGAGATTTAGAGTTTTAATCACTCAAAAGAAGGGAACTGCAAAGTAACCACTCACAATTCCTTCAAGATGGCCTTGATCTTTAATCAGCCTTTCTACGGGTTAGTAACACCAAACTACACTCTAAGAGTTCGTGTTAGAATATGAAAAAACAACGACTCTCTTTAACGTATCATTTTTTGGTTCATGCTTCTTTTCTGTCTTGGATTGTTCTCTATTGGCTATGGAATTTGTGATTTGGAAGTTACTGCTAAAGCATCGGCAATCAAAGGGTAAGGATTTGAAACACAACAAGGGGAGAATTTTGAAATATAAAGAAAGGAATCGATAAAAGAACGATTACAAATTCTAAACAATTGAATTTTGGAAGTTGTAAAAAGGCACAGCACGAAATATACTCATTGATTTTGTTACAACATTTGACTTCTGAGATTTTGCAAAAAATAATTCCAGAAAACATAACTATCGTTTAATTTGGGTTTTTTTCCAACTCAAAAATGATCTTCAAACTTAAATGCTGTATAAATTTCTGCGGAAGCAGGGTTGTAACAAAATCCTTCTACAATGCATGCAAATCATCAAATCAGAAAAATGTATAAAAGGTTACTTCAGGTCAAATTAAAAAACTATTCTATACAATATTCCGAGTGACAAGAAAGTGTACTGATCTAGAGTAGAAATGAAAACAAACAATAATTGCCAATCTGGAATTAGGGCTAATGGAAACAATGGCAGATCAAACAAACATTTCCTTTAAAATATCGAACAGAGGAACATAACAATGTAACTTTCTCATCAAACTCCAGCATAATCTTTACACCCCAATTGTTGGATACCGTTGGAAAGCTACTGCAATCACAGTTTGACAAAGTCTTATCTTCACTTGATGGGTGGTCTGATTTTGTTTTATCTCTGAAGTGTAACTTCCTTTCTTGTCACTGCTAGGAGATATTGAGCAGATTTTTTCTTAACTAGCACTCACTAAAATCTAATAAAAATATTCAGATATGCACCTCTTTAGAATTATTTTTTTTGTTTTTAAAGAGGAGCGGGTGTTTTGTTTTGTAATGTGCATTTCAAAACTAAGAATAAATGTTCAAGACTAACATTATTGAAATATCATCTCCATATAAAACCCATGCAAAATAAGAGACGTTAGTTTTCTTAGAAATTTTAAACGAAACTACAGATTTTGTCTTGGTAAAAATGTTGAAACATCAAGTATCAACAAAATGTTCTTCTGAAATAAAATCAAGTAGTTTTGAGACAAATTCATCATTAAATGTTTTACTTGTATAAAGTAAGGAACAAATTGCATAAAAAGGTAACAATTAAAACGGTTATTAAAATTGTCAATAATCGATTATAATCAATTATCTGTAGAAATTGTTCCAACACAAAACAATCAGGGAGACATTTAGGTTGAACATTTCATGCAATTCTGATGAAAATACGAAATAAAAACAGTTCATTCGTGGTTGTGATGTACTAAAACCATTGTCTGGAAAATCATAAAGCATGCATGCTGCGAGTCTCTGAATCAACCAGTGAAGCTTGGAATCAGCTTGGATATCAACAACATCCACCAAAGCATTACAACTTATTCACTTGTTAATCAACTACTTTAGTTCCTTTCTGCAGGGACTTGTGCCCTTTGTCTCAATTGCTGACTTATAGATCATTTCATTATAGAGTTGGTCAACCTCATTCTTGTGAGTTGAAACCAACTGTTTTGGTTGGTGATATTTCTGATGATGTTTATAATGTTGTTGATCCACTCTGAGCCATCCAAGAGCTTCCCTGGTAATCCTTCTTTTCACTTACCATTGATTTTGGTATTGTTTATGCTTGGGTAAAAAAGTGCAGTACATCAACAGAAAAACAATGCTCAGTCTTGCGGAGTGAAACTTTTTTAGTTCCTGGAGGCATGTGTCGGGTCGGGTGTTGATCTTTCAAGATGGGATAGAATTGGTGTGGTATGGAAACAGTTGGGTCATTACAGATGGATGTGGGTGGGGTGGGAAAGGGCTGGGTTGTAAATTGAAGAGGTCGGGTGTTATCGGGTGTGGATGAACAGTGATATGAAAATGGTTGGGTCGCTACAGATGTGGCATAGAATAATTCGATTGCAGGTGGGTAGGTAGGTGGGTGGGTTGAGGTACGGGGTGGGTTGAGGGTTAGGTGTGGCTTCTAACAGGTGGGTGTGGCATGGAAAGTTGGGGTAAATATTGAGATTGACTGGGTGTTGAATTTGATAGGATTGTAATGGTTGGATAGTTACGGTTCAATGTTGTTCTGATTGGATGGGTAGTAGTTTGACGGGATGGAGCAACAGGATGGTAGGTATGGATGGGAAATTTATGGGCGTGGCTGAAGAAGTTACCAATCGCCCGCTGACTCTAGCTGTTTCTTTTGTACTGCACTTTGTTTCCATGGTAGCATACTGATCAATACATAACTTACCCAATTGTTTACAGGGAAGGGTGACATATATAATTCATTCCACATCAATGCTGCATGCATTTAACTGCCAGTGGCCCTAGTAAATGGCTTATAATAATAAGTTTGGTGAATACGACCCAAGCACGGTGAGTGCCTGTACTAAAATCAGAACTCAAGAGGGAAAACAAATGTTTAAAACCAATCCGAAAAGTGACATAATTTCTATACATTGTTAAAATGGGAGTTGAAGTTGGAATAAAACAACATAATAATGGCACACGTGTGTGTCTATACATGAGGCAGAATATAAATGATGAAGATTCAATGTGGTACAAAGACAAAATATAGAATAACAGAAAAAATGGCACAATTAATGTTTAGTTCTTTAGAATAATCAAAATTCCTCGGCAGAGGAACCTTTGAAATGCAGTGAAACTTGGGATAAGATAAAACAAAAGGGAAAAACAATCCAAATATATATTCTTGGGAATGAAGTACAACTTGTTGTCATATCTAATTTGAAGAAATCAAGCCAGAGTAGAACATAAAGTTGCCTCTTAGAGATGAAAACAACAAAATCAAAATATTAATGGCAACAAAACAAACATAGAGGAAACTAAACATTTCAATTTATTTGAACGTCTTGTTTTTTGTCATTCCGAGGATTATTCAGTTCTGAGGGGGCAAAGAGCAAAAAAGATAAATAAATTTAAATGTTGGGAATTCTAAAACGCTGAATGATTGGACTTGGAAAATAAAAGTCTGAATTAAAATGACCAGTTGACCAAAAAAAAAAATTAAAAAGGAGAGAGGGGGGCTTAAAAGGATGATAGATTGAAAAAATAACTGAGGAAAAACGGAAGGGTAGAAATGAAAACGAAAGGATTTAATTTTTTTGTAATGTTGATTTTGAATCATTTCAAGAGGGCTAAATGAAACTTTTAAGAAGGAATTTAAACCATCAGATATGCCCATGATGTAGTTAAGACATATTTATGACACAAAGACCCCCCCCCCTTACGAAAAAAAAAAAAAAAATGAAGCTGAACATTTATTATTAATCGCTGGAGCCTTATCTAGTTGTTTAACTTAACACATAGCAGATACAGCAATAACAACTAAATAGTTTCCTTTTCATTGGGGAAAACAATTCTGGAAAAACATTCTGCCTAACCTTCCTTTTTTTTATCTTAAAACCTCCCGAATCTAGAAAATAAATACATAAAAACTTAATACACAAAAAATTCCAACTAGGAGATTTCTGATTAGAACTTGAATCCGTAGATTTCTCAGACGTTGTAAATAATGCAGTAAATTTAACTAGCAATGTTGAGTACAAAAATGCTTTAAAGTGTATTTTGCAGCCACGAGATGTTGCAGACATTTGCTATTAATGACTGATGAAGAAAACAAAATCTTCAGTTGAAATCAGACAAGTGATGACTTGGCCAGTTTCCAACACAAGAGGGCACTATAACATATGACTGCACCACCAACACCAACAGCTTTTTGTTTTCACAATAAGTCACATACTGACATCAACTACACAAAACTGGACTATCACTTCACAATGTGGCACTGAGCATTACACAAACATGAATAATTCATCAGGAACTTATGAATGTTTAACATACCATTGTCAAAGTAGAATCTATGGAAATCCAATCCCTCAACTAAATTTCCAAATGCCTCTGGCTCAAAGCAGGTCATGTGGGGATCACACATCTTCCTAGAAAGAGGAAAACAAATTATAACAATAAAATGAAAAACTAGATTTCTGTTATGCGTCACAAACATTAACCAGGGGAAATATTTGACAAATCACAGCGAGTTGATGAGTTTCTTGTACCATAACTTTTTAGAGGCTCTGTACATTGGCTAACAGATTGATAAAGTGTAACTACTGACTTACCTTAAACCCGAACAAGGCCCGAACAACAATTGTTCATCACTGAGTCAGGTATATCAATCTTAACCAAGTCCAAACATTTTGGGTGTTGGGTTAACTAGTCAAATACCAGTAGTCATAAAAACTATATTTTTGCTATTTGATGATTTGACTGGAGACATGATGTTGTGGCTTGGAGTATGTGGGTTGAGAGGCTGAAAGCACCTGTTAACTAGTTGAGTGACACTAGTTAACAAATTGATTAACCCCTAGTTAACTATTAGTTAGCATGTTGATAGTTTGACTAGAGACACTGTGCTGTGGTTTTGGGAATGCAGGCTGAGAGACTGAAAGCACTGGTTAACTAGTTAAATAGCACTAGTTAACAAGTTGACTACCCCAGTTAACTATTAGTTATCTTGTTGATGGTTTGGCAGGAGTGTTTCAACCCTCACCACAGGTACACGTATGCGCGTTGATATATTTTCTAGTTAACTAGTGGAAGGTTTGGCTAGAGACGCTGGGTTATTGGCATGCTAGTTAACCAGTTTGTTTATAGTTAACTAATAGCGATCCAAACTCTCTTCTAGTTATTCTTACGTGTATCCTTCAAAGTCTCCATTGTTGATGACTTCAATCAGAGCTTCTGTCATTTTTATCACCTCCATCTTACGAGCTGAGGATAAAACACAAACAAACCAATTTCTTAAATCAATTCTCATTTTTGCAGTTTTTAAAAGGCCACTCCATTCAGCCCTGCCTCAATCTCATCCCCATGGTTTACTTTATTTCCAACCATGTTTACAATAGTAAACCCTGGGAAGGAAACTCCTTACTTGGACCCTGATTAGACAACCACTGACGTGCAAAAGTCTAACGTAAACATGTTTAGTTGTACTCATTCCGTATTCACCATGTTCACAGCCAGACTATTCTAATTTGCATACGTATCCAAAAATTTTGGATGCAAATGACCCAATACCAGGGTGAGAGAGCGGTAAATCTCGTACTGCTCGACACACCTTGGGGACGAGGTTGGCGGCGCTCATGCTCATCCACCCCATTGTCAAAATGGTGACAGCTTGTACATTTTCTTATACATGTAGTTCACCCAAATTTCAGTGACAGCCTTTTGTACAGTGGCTGCAGTTGCGATTGGTCAAAAAAGCCATTAGCGAGTTCGACTCGAATAAAGTCTGGTACGATGTTTTGCTTAGTCACAAGTGAACACTTAAATTTGAATTCCTCAGTGTAATATGACAGTTGCTATGTCACATGACTGAATGCAAACTTTCGCATAGTTACGGAAGAGATGGCCAACACCTACACACAAATTTGAATGAATTTGTAAGGCTCAATGGTACCAAGGTTTGCTCGTCTGGAGGTTGCTATAAAAAAGCTTGCCCTGAACCATTTGAAATAGCAACTGTCTGTATGGTCCGAGGAATTCCATTTAGCCGTTAACTTGTGACTAAGCAAGTCTTTGTACCAGACATTGTTCAAATCAAATTCCCAAATGGCTTTCGCATTAAAAGGGGTGGAGCTTAATGGATTGGTCTACTTGGTTTGCTCATCTAGAGGTTGCTATAAAAAAGCTTGCCCTGAACTATTTGACATAGCAACTGTCTGTATAGTCCTACAAATTCACGTTTAGCCAATAACTTGTGACTAAGCAAGTCTTTGTACCAGACATTCAAATCAAACCCACAAATAGCTTCGCATTAGAGGGGTGGAGCTTATTGGATTGGTCTACTTGGTTCGCTCATCTAGAGGTTGCTATAAAAAAGCTTGCCCTGAACCATTTGACATAGCAACTGTCTGTATAGTCCGACAAATTCACGTTTAGCCGGTAACTTGTGACTAAGCAAGTCTTTGTACCAGACATTATTCAAATCAAACGCTTATTCAAATCAGCCATTGCTAGGATGCTGGCAGTGCAAGTTTTTGTACACAAAGACACGGAAAAACCGTCGTCTTGTTAACTTTGTATGTGAATTAGGTGTCTTTATCAGCGATTTGCACATTGTCCCTGACAGGGCAGCATGATATAACGATGTAGAACACTGACCATGAATATTTGCAACTAAACAGAAGCAGAATCCTGAAAACGGCGCAGACAATGGGCGAGTTTAAGTGTGATATACACGGAAACTGCAAGGTCGTGTTTAAAAATGTGTTACATCAGCATGACTTTTTGTTAAGAATTTCAGTTTTCACTTTTTGTTTAGTTGCTCACAATTAAGAAGCATGTTCTACATCATTATGTCATGCTGTCCTGTCAAGGTTTGTGTAAATCATTGATGAAGATACTTAATTCGCATAAAAAGTACAACAAAGGGTTTTCCATGTCTTTGTACACGAAACCTTGCACTGCAAGCATCCCAGGAATGGTGCCTCGGCAAGCAGCACTTGCTCGTGTGTGCTATAAAAGATTGGTCTATAGGTGAATATGCAGTGATATACAATGAATATTCATGTAGCTTTGGGAAGCAATGAACTAGCCAGCCGAACCACTTCAAGATAAAGTGTTTAAAAACCGCCAACTGGAGGAGGTACCGTTTCCATACCTTTAGTATCGTCATCTTCGACCACACTAATCTCTTGTGATTCTTTGATATCGTTGTCTTTCTTAACCACAGTCTTCCCACCTGCTTTGAGAAAAGACCAACAACTTCGTCAGATTGAAGAAATGAACCAAACACAATCAGAAAGTAACAATTTGGTTTCTCTAATATTAACATGCCATAAAAATAAATAAAAACTTTCTCTTGAGATGACGGATAAATTTGTTTCAGAATTATTAATCACAAGGTTTAGCTTTTGATTAAAATGTTTGTAGTTTAAATATCAGCTACATGCATATTGGAGCTTCGTTTTAATAATGCAGTATGACTGATCACACTTCTAGTATTTGTACTGGATAACTAGAGTCTAAGTTTAGAATTAGTTTGTATAAATATTATTTCAAATGATTTAGGGTCAAAGTTGAGAAAAGAAAAAATAGTTAGTTTGAAAAGTTAAGAGAAACAAAGAGTTTTAACTTTAAATGTTTTTTCACCCGTTGCTTTTAAAAAATTAAAAAACATGACAGTTAAAGGGTCTGTTTGCGTTTGGTAATGACTCTGAAAACTAATGGCAATAAAAACTTACTTTGTAAGAAGTACAGCAGCTTTGGATAATATATTGCATTTTGAAAAACTTTTCACTTGGAAGTACTACGGTTATAAAAAACGATATCACTTTTTATCCCCAAAAAAATGAATCTGAGACAGTAACGCTTCTCAGATTGTGTATTCTAATTGCAGACTATTCTTCCTGCGTGGACATAACCGCTCCAGATTTTTGGCAATATCTCAAAAATGCTACCACCTTTTGGTATGAAATTTTCAAAGGTTAGTTTTATGGTATATATAATATACAGCTGTATAGGATTGAAACAAACAGTGGGTTCCAATTACCAAACGTATACAATCCCTTTAAATTATCATTAAAAATAGAGTTTCTCCCTCCACTTGAATCAAACCTTACTAAACCGAAATCCCTTCAAAACATATTTCTATGCAAATTATTTGAAGACGTAGAAGTTAGATCAGGAAGAGTTGAAAGATAAAAGTCTGGCACACGCTATGTCAAGCTATAATGTACATCAGTGCTTAGCGTTTTAGATTGAATACAGAATTATGAGATGAAGATTGATACTGCGTTATTGGTGCACTCTCGTTGTTAATCACTACAGATAGCGTCTGTTTCAGGTTAATAATGCATATTCAATCAATCATCCCAGCCATTCCATAATTTGTTTGTCTTCTAAATAGACTGTGCAAATCTCATTGGGACCTGTTACACAGTACTTCAGTGCGTTTCCTTCACGCGTTAAAGCAATGTATGTGGGATCAAAGTGGTCCCAAAAAAAGTTCAAATTTGTGTGAGACTTGCAAGGTCTATTAAGGAGTATGAGTGAATTCATAACAGCAATTTAAAAACACTTTTGGGATCAGTCAATTTTCAGGTCATATTCCCTTAAAAACACATAACTGTTTTCCAAAATAGTTGACCATTGAACTGATAATAGCATCACTGAACATAAAATTTGAAATAAATGGATCTTTCATCCATGAATTGATCTCGATTAAACAGATAATAAGGTCAGAACTTAGTCAATGCAGTCAAAGGCTTGCATTCTTGTTCAAGTAAGCTGTTTTTCTCGAAAACCGTTGAAATGAGACAAGCTGAGTGAATATGCACTATACCTGAATTAGTTAAGAGTGGTTTTTGTGTCATGAGTGCTTTTCGATATGACTTACATAGGCAGGAGGAAAAAGTGGATGGACAAGAATCTTGAGTGTCTTATATTAGCGATTGTTCATTGTAAAAAATTGGAACATCAGTTAGAGTCAAATTAAACACAACTTTATCTGCTCTTGGCAAATTTCCAGTAACATTTGAGTATCAACGGGAAATCTATACATCTTGTATTGCCCACCAAGTATTTCCTTAAATCGGAAATAACAACTTGCAATATTTCGTATACTTCCTCTGTACATTCCCCTTCATTAGTTTAATTAACTAATGTTTTAAATTACGGTTTAAACAAACTTCCATACCATAAAATTCCTCCAACTAAAAACTGTCTCTGGGAATGAAACAATCATGCATTTTAAAGGGGCGGGGGAAAATATTGTTAAAGCAGATTATATCTCAAACAGGTAACGCCCTTTGTCTACAAATACTCAAATCATCAAACTGAATGTCTGAACCAGCTCTGACATCACCACGGAGGGGGTTCAACCAGTTTTACAATTGTCTATTGGCTGGGAATTCACCATGCAGAACATGCTTTGTTAAAAAGAATACCATAAATAACCAAAAATGACCAACAAATAAAATTCACTGAAGGAAGCTGAATTAAAAAGATACAGCTGACCTATTTAACTAAATAGTCATGAATTTGATAAAGCGTTTGTATTCTAAAATGTGGAGGGAATTTCTGGGGACAAAATCACCAGTTGAAGAGACTTTAAAATTTACATTGAGATTAAAACGTGGATAGATCATGTAGCTTCCTCCTGAGCTTCCACTAAGCTCCAAAATCAACTTCCTGAGTGTCATCAAGAACGACTTTAACCAATGTGGCCTCAAATGTAGAGTCATAGATTGGTGAATACTCGAAAAATTAACAACCATAAAAACTTACTTGGTGAGAAGCACTGCAGCTGTTGATAGTATAAACTATTTTGAGAAAGAATTCCCTGCGAAGTAATATGGTTTGGATAATTTTTTCACCCCAAAAAGCATTTGAATCTGCAAAACGATTCATGCATGAATCGTTTCTCAGATTTCTGAGAGTTGGTGTCAATTTGGAATACTGTGGTCAGAGATGCGGTTTGTACCCGCTGTCACCTCGACAAAGGTGGATGGATTCCATGTTCTTGTGAAAATACCGCAACATTTTTGGGCCGTTTTCTCAACAACTAGACACTGTATTCAGCTGAAACTTTCACACGCGACTTTTATTGTATCTTTCTTTATAAGTTTGCCTATAAATAAGCATTATGTTGACAAAACGCAATCTCTGACCCTACCTGTAACTCTCAATCACACTACACACTCACTGGAGTTGAGATGGCGAGTGTCAAACAAAAAAAAGTGGAGAAATACGACCCTTTTATGAACACCTTTAGCAACCTACCCTTCAGACGGAGCAGAAAGTTTTATTTCTTTAATCAGTGTGACTGACTGATCTTTGAAGATGTTACCTTTAACTATTTTAGATTCAGCAAACATGGCGAATTACCTCAAATTTATCTTTTTATGACGAGTGCAATTGATTTGAAAGAAATGTACTTTTAAATGTAGAGTTTCATAATCGCACAAAATTGCCCTTTTAGCTATTGTGTTAAATTTGCATATTGGGTCAGTCACAACTATCCGACTTGTTAATCAATGAGAATCCATGTTCATTAATGGTAAAGTGAGCACAGGGAACACAACCTTGTTAACAGAACAATGTCTGCAATACTGGTCATAATTACAGAAGCGCCCTCTTTTGACAAAAGCCGACCGTTACCAATTCATTTTAAAAGCATCACAGAAAACGAATAAGAATGACTCTGTCAGTTTTAAAATATTACTTGGTTAGTGTTCAGCCAAAACCATGCACGTTTACTTGCTAAACCCCAAAAGCAAATACTGGTGTATGTTGACGAAAAGGTCAAATGCATATGCAGTTGACTTCAAAATTCATGTAGTAAAACTACCTCGTTACAGTAGCTTGTGAACAGAAAGATCAGATTCAAATTTAGACTCAAAACAGAAAGTTACAAAGATTTTTGAAGACTTTGATTGAAAGTTATGATAGAGTTCAGTGGGACTAAACAGAGTGGTTTTAAAATCCCCCAAACAGGGGATAGCCAGGATGACATCAGATCCTAATACACTAATGACTATTTCCCATTATCTGTTTGTATGTCAAGACTACAACGTCACTTTATTCACATCAAGGGTTCTCCCCAGGTTTTTTCAAAACTGTGGGGCTCTCTGAACCCAAACTTTGGAAGTTTAGCCGATGCACGCTGAATTTGAAACAAGGTCTCCGGAATGTTTTCTAATTTTTGTTTATCTTGGTTTTAAAAGCCCTACTGTGCAATCTGGAGCATTCTATATGGTTTTCTCTTAATTAAAAAAAAATAAAAAATTGCGTATCGGCCGAAAGTTGTCCACGTTTTGGCACGCAAATCGCACATATCAGCCCAATACGTTAGCTTGTGCATGGGGAGAACTCTGACATCTAACTCAAATTCTCAAGCTCTAATCCTCAAGCTCTAATCCTCAAGCTCTAATCCATCACTCCTATCTTCCATCAAGTCTTTCTTTCAGTTCATCTTTCATAGATATCCCAGATCTACAACTCACTTTTTGAATATTTCAGAAAGCTTTTCACCTTTAGGTTTAGGGGTGGGGCTCTTAATTGCAGTCTAGGGTTTTACTATCTACATGTTTTTTGCTTGCCCTACAATAATACTAATAATAATGATAACTAGCTTCTATATAGCGATTCATCTACAGACATCTCTAAGCAATTATTACCCTTTTTTGTTTTTTTGTTTGATGAATTATGAGACCCATTTATATAGCACCCAAAGATAGCACCGCAGGCGCAAGATGGGCAAATCGGGCTGCAATGTGAAGTACGCACTGGACGCCATTTCAGTAAGCAACTCTTTTGGTCCGACAATAGATCAGTGTAGACAATGACCAATGCTATCAATGCTAAAACCAAACTTTTGCTCATCGAAATGGCGTCCATGCCGCACTTCATGTTCTAACAATAGATAGAGCTCCATTTGCCAATATTGCGATCTTTGGTAGCACCTTTACACGGTGCTGCAGCACATTCAGCAGCCATTGTCAAAAACACCGCGGTAAACCCCTTCTCTTATAGCTATAAGTATAACTAGGTTCTTTTACTACATTACACAGCATACGGCATCTACAGCTTTACGTCCCTACTTAAGGACGAAGCAATAATGATTAAGCATCATCTTGCTTAAGGACACAATATCAAGACTGGGACTTCGAACCCACACTCTGCTGATCAGAAACACAGAGCATGAGTAAAGAGCGCTCGACTGCTCTGCCTCGAGACGCCATGTCTAGCCATGACCAGCCTTTTTAAACTAGTAGCTCAAGTCCTATCGTTTCATTGGTTCATTTGTAATGGCTCTTTGAATTTTCTTTCGTTTCTTTGGACTAATTTGACTGCATACTTTTGTAAGGGTTATTGAACTTGTTCTCTCCTGCTTGTAAGTTTTAATCTACTTGAAATTTAACTCATACAATTTAACTGTTAATTTCATTTCCATTGCTAAATGTCTCAATGGAATTTGTGCAACATCAATTATTTATTAGTATATTTTGAATCAGTAAAATACTAGTTAATTGAACGGGGAACCTCTATCTACACATGATGGGTGATGGTAATAATGCAATGCAGAGTGATAGTGAGAGTGTTAGTAAAAGCCCAACCACCACGAAATGGTTAACAACTATTTGGTGTCACACCAACACCCTATTCCCTGTATCTAATGGAAAAAAAAACAGAATAGACCTTTATCATTGTATGGCCATCTTTGTTGGGTTCCCTGCTCACACAGTGATAATGACAGTTCTTCTTGTTCCATTTAATGGGAACCAGACTACTTTGTTCTGTCCAGCCTCAGTTTGGCTACATTGGGGTGAATGGCAGAAAAACAAAATGGCCGTACCATGATTGGTCTATCAGTGTTCAGAATCAAGTAGATTTCAAACCCTAGCTCTTCTGGGACACCTCCGCCCCCCCCCCCACGAAAAAAATAAATACAAATAAAAAATGTAAATAGATAAATAAGAAAAAAACTAATCTTTAACATGACAGTCTATTGTATTACCAGATAATTGTATTAACAGACAAACTCTGTGAACTTTCTGTTCTCAAGATGAATCCCACACAAATTTTAAGTATCACTATCCTTTATTTGACCTACATATTTGACACATTTGATTTACTTTCACAACACAAATGCCTGTCTATAAGAAACATTGGGTAAAAGGGTAAACAATCTAAACCAGCAACAACAAACCATCTATTAAAAAAATCCTACTCAGCATTTCAACAGAGTATTAAGTATTTTAAATGCTGCAAATGTTGCCAAGCATAACTCAAGTTTTCTTTCTTTCAAAAATTAAGATTAAACAAATAAATATTCTGCTATTTTCTATTCGATTTCATCACAACTAATTCTTTCTAGTTTTATGGACACAGCTTCTTAAAAAAAACATTATTCTGGCTTGCTGGAAATGGACAAAACTAATTACTGCCTATCTATGCCGAAAATGATATTTTCACCACATGGTTTCTACAAACAAAGCAATAAACCGACATTTAAAGAAAACAAAAAGTGAGCGTTTAATAAGTAAAATTATCCAACAACAAAACTGGTGCACCTAGAAATGAAAACCTGACCTTTTGAACCCAGAGAAAATAAATTTAACCAGATACAATCACTTATTTAAAACTAGTGCCTCAAATGAAAAAAAAAAAAAATACAGGAACATTTTTAATAAACTTCACATTTTTGGAAAACTTCGGTCTTTTCAAAAGACTCGAACCTCATATCTAGGTTAGAGAATTGTCAATATTGATGGAGTTACCACTATGGAAACTGTCTCTATTGGATAAGAGTAGTGTTAATCAGGGTCACATGACCAAGGGGGTTGGGAAGGAGTGAAATTGGTTTACTGGTTACTGCAGCCCTCTGGGAAGGTTCTTCAGAAATCGCAAGGAATGTTCGATAATACTTAGCTTGGTGCCCGCTTTCAATCAACTTTCAATCCAGGCTGATGGGCCTCATACATCCCCCCCCCCCCACACACACACATTATCTTGTTGCATTATAAAACATAAGCTTCCGATATCGATTTTGGGCGATAATTTCTTCTCACACTTCAAAAAATGTTGCACTTGTATGTCTCTGCTTACCAAAAGCTTTTACAAATCAAAGAGCAACTGGTCTTAACCACAAGGTAGAATGAATACAGTATTTCAGAGATTCTTCATTTGTATCCCAATTGGTGTATACTCATACCCTGATTGGAACACTATCCTCTCATTGAGGGTATCAATGGTTACCAATCAGGGTATTATTTGAGTGCAGTGATGGCTTCCGCCTCAGTCACTGGCAAACAAACTATCCCAATTGGGGTATACTTATACCCTGATTGGAACCCACTTTGCCAAGTGAGGATATCGATGGATGCCAATCAGGGTATATTTGAGTGCAGTGATGGCTTCCGCCTCAGTCACTGTCAAACAAACTATCCCAATTGGGGTATACTTATACCCTGATTGGAACACTCTTCCCCAATGAGGATATCAATGATCCCTAATCGGGGAAACTGCTGCGAGCGCCGGTAAAATATTCTTTCCTTTTGCTGAACACGAAGTAAAGAACAGACTGAAAAGAATTTGAACAGTTAATAACCATTGCCCGAAACTGCATGTTATGCACTCACAGTCTACTCGGTGTTTATTAAAAAAAAGCATGCTTAAAAGAACCAACAGTAGCCCGGGAATATCCCCTGCCAGGGGACAAACAACACTACCCATGACAACAAAGCTTAAGTTCACATCAAACAATTCTCTTGCAGCTTCCATCGGAACGTCCCGCTCTCTTCCCCGAAAAAAACATAACTGATACGTCGCCATTGCTTACCCTTTTCCTGACTTTCCCCTGTGTCAAAGGATAGCAATGAATGATGGGAGATAAAACAAGTGGAGAATGAGGTCAGAGGTCATTGAATATCATAAGCATTGACTGCGCCATTTCATGGCGGCCATCTTTGTTCTTGAAGCATTGTTTATGCAGCGGCTCATTGTTTGTTTTAGATCTGGTCTATAGCTCGAAAGTTTCCCGAAACTTGAACTTTGAAATTCGTCTTTCCATGTTGAGATTGTTTTTTTACTAGCCATTAAAAAATTGAAATAAAGTGCAACCTTAAATTTTATCACTTGGTTATGAGATTTGTGTTTAAAGGGTCTGTATACATTTTGTAATGACTCTGAACATTAATGGAAACAAAAACGTAGTTGGTTAGAAGTACAGCAGCTTTGGATAGTATAATGAATTGGTAGAAACTTTTCACTTAGAAGTACTGCTGTTATGAAAAAAGATACCAACTTTTATCCCCAAAAATTTGAATCTGAGAAGCGTTACGGCCGTAACGCTTCTCAGAGTGTGTATTCCAATGCAGATTATTCTTTCTGCGTGGACATAACCGCTCCAGATTTTGCAATATCTCAAAAACGCTACCACCTTTTGAAATGAAATGTTCACAGGTTAGTTTTATGGTATTTATCTACAAATATATATGATCGAAATAAACAGTGGGTTCCAATTACCAAACGTGTACAGACCCTTTAAGACCAACTGTTTTTCATCTGAAATTTATATTAGGTCATTTTGGATGAAGAAAATCAAAACAAATCGAGGCAATTGGGTGTAAATTAATTATATCACTGACTCTCCAAACAAAATCACGGGCTAATTCTTGCATACATGTGGCCACAATCAATAAGATTTAACACAACGTTTTTGCTAAAAAACTTTCTCTACTGGCCTCTGGATATCAAACTGTGAGAAAACAAAACGGGTTATTTTGTTTATTTTTTATTTCCACATGTTTATACCACAAGAAAAAGATAACCTCCTGAATACGGATGCAACCTTTTTTGTTTTGATTAGTTTCTAGGTTTCCACCCCAAACTGTTAATCTTATTTTTGCAGACTTTGCAACGTCTTGTTTTCGAAGCCAACAAAAGGAACACCTACTTTTTAACTTCTGCCATAAATTTCTGACAGCATTTGTTTTTCAGAAGCATGGCTAGTTTTTTACCACTTTGCAAATGATACTCTGGAGGTCAACAACTTTCAGCTCTAACACCGTATTTATTAATTTGTTTAAAAACAAATAAATTTTAAAAATCAACGAAAATAAAACACTTTCAATTCAAGTTGCTGATTCTACATAGAGAGGGTTTGTGCACTACAGATAAATAAAAATGCCTACAAACTTTGGTAAAACTCTACCCATGCCTCTTTAGAAAAAAAGGTGCGCAGTACAGTTGCACAGTTGCACATACTTTTATCTTGAGTGACTTCTACAATCCGAAGGCAAAAACTAATATCAGATTGTCTGAGAAACTTTACAATGTTCTTTGTTGGCCAAATCATTTTCCATTTTTCCCCCAGCATGCAGACAGGACAGTATTCTAGGACATTCTAATACCAGAGGGGCAAAACACAGGGGAAAATCTGGAAGTTAAAATTTCATTACAAACACTGCATGCTCAACTTGTACTAAATGAGATAAACTGTGACTGGGAAGAGGGACAGACTGCTGTTTAATGTATCAAATCCATTTTATTTTCATTTTTTATGTTCACTATTGGATTGGACATGGTCACTTAAAAAAGGTATACATGAAACGGCATTTGTGTATTCTCAACCTTGGTCTCAAAAGGCTGATATCGTTAGCAAATACCTTTTGGGAGAAGGTTAAATGCAGTAAAGAGTTAAAACTGGTCTCCCACATCAATTGTTATTAAGTCGACCAATCACATTCAATCAGCAAAGATAGCCCCGCCTACCTGGGTGACATTCCTTGTGAATTTTAATGAATTGATGGTTTGCTCCAAGAATTTTTGGGAAGTTCCATTAAATTGTAAGGGGTGTATGACCCAGATAAAACTACCTGCTAAAAATTGTGACAAATGTTGAAACCCCAAGCTTGCCATGGTACCAAACATCACAAGAATTCACAATTATTTATTAGCTTAACAAAATAATGAAATTTGTTCCCCTTTTTACAAACTTGCGGATGTTTTTGTATTTAGCCGATGATTTGTCCCCTTAGTACAAATTATGTGATATAATGAAACAGAAGCATGTGCGGAAAACTTGATTTGTTTTTACTAAATTTGTCAAAATGTGAAAAAGTAATTTCTTAGGGTCTCTTTCCTAATTGTCAAAGACTTTTCAACTTTGTTTTAACTATCCAGAACAATGTGTACGTGTGAAAATGTGAAGGACAAAAATTAAAACAATTTCAGAAAGAGCATGAAGCATTTTTTGAAGACGTAATGATCTTGTGAAATTTGATTTCATTAGTTTTGGTACCAACCATAAGGTTATAATGTAAATTTAGTGAGTTATTTGAGTGATCTTGTTTTTATTTATTCTGGAGATCAGGTCATCGTTATATAAGGATTTTGGAGAATCATAAAATGTTTTTTTTTAAAGCTACCAAACGGCGTGTTTCTCAGTCACCAAATAGGAATTAGTTTCACGCTGTCACAACAGTAGTGCCGCTCGTTTATGTGGGAGACGAGGTTTAATATTAGAAGGTTTGGAATTTGTTACAAGATGATAACTACTCAGGCAAGTTTGTTATCTAAAAAAATATATGAATGACAACTAATGTTAAGTTCCATTATCTCTACAGTCACCATTAATCGATCTCATACCTTAAAATCCAGATACCGATCAATTGTTATAATTTAAAACAATGAATCATACGAATCACAATTAACAATCTCAACACCGAGGCATGCTCAACAGAATATTAGTACAAACAGAGAGGAGAAGTAACACAAATCGTCAAGGAAGAAGAAGGAAGCAAAAGCAAGAAGTGGTTTATTTTTTGGAAAGCGCAAGAAGAGAGTGGCGAAAAGGTGAGTGTGCGTGAAAAGGGTGAGTCTGCTGGCCATGTTTATGTGTCCATCCGGTATGAGTCACTATTCTTCAAGCTTTCTCACAAGACATGCAACCTTGCGCTCCTGTGTGTGACCAACGAGTACACCTAAACCCACAATGCAGCTGAAAAGTTAACTTTAAAGGCACTGAACACGTTTGGTAATTGTCAAAGACCACTGTTCTCACTTGGTGTATCCTAATATGCATAAAATAACAAGCCTGTGAAAACTTGGGCTCAATTGGTCATCGAAGTTGCAAGAAAATGTTGAAAGAAAAAACACCCTTGTTGTACAAATTTGTGTGCTTTCAGATAAAAAGGCTTCTTGCAAGAAGTCTTTTGTTATTTTAGTGAGAATTTACCTCTTTCTCAAAAACTACGTTACTTCAGAGGGAGTCGTTTCTCACAATGTTTTATACTATAAACAGCTCTCTGTTGCTTGTTACCAAGTCAGTTTTTATGCCAATATATATTTTGAGTAATTACCAAACGTGTACAGTGCCTTTAACCCTAACTCCCTGAACGTTTTGGGCAAAATCTTTCAAGTCCTTCAGAAATCTAAAGAGATAAAACGTGGTATAACAGTTGCTCTCGTCAAGGGTTGGTTTGGCTATAGGGTCCTGGAACCCGTTGAAATCTGATAAAACGTGCTTGTGGAATTTCGTGGATTTTTGGACTCTTTGCATGGCCCCAGGGTTGGTTTAGCTTTGACATACAAAATTAAAATCAACACCAGGGGTTGGTCTTTTGTTGGATACCGGTGGAGTTAGTGTTAACAGTTCAAAGTTTAAGAGGCAAGTACAGCATTGGTGTAAAGGGAAAACAAAAAAGTGTGAAGATTCAACTCTCATAAAACAGTTACTTTTTCAATTAAAACCCTCATTTAGTTGAATTTGGGAACGGAAATATCTTCATTTAAAATTCACTTTTGCATCACATCACATCATAATTGAGGATTTAGTTTTGCTCTGTGGAGGCAGGATACCAGCCACCATCAGTGTGCTGCTCAGTGGAACTTAGCGGGATTCCAACCAAGACAAGTGTATTGCGATTTAGTTGTGACTTGTCCCCGGTACTTTTAGCTCACATAAAAATGCATTAAGGACTTTAGCTGGTTCTCGATCTAAATGCATTGAAAGGGTCAAAGTTCAACCTCATGGATCTCGCTGTACAACTACTTTAGTACGTTAGTAATGTATTAGCATTAATGTGTTACTACACAAGTATCAATTTATGTTATCAACCGAATCATAAACATTCAGACATCAACTAAGGTCTAGCATATTGAAAGTGCTTTCTAAACCATCTATCGAATCCCCTCCAGTGACAACAAAATATCTACAAGAGTGCAGCAGAGTTTCAACCAAGCCTTCAATAGATTGTATTTGAACCCTTGTGTTAACCAAACCAACCAGTATCTTATCCTTAACAGGCCTGGAATTACACGGAGGCCAGGGAGGCCATGGCCTATTTTGCCGCTAGTCTTGGCCTTGGTGCCCCTTCAAAAGTTTCTTATAGACTTTAAGGTCTTCAAATGGAAGTGCTCTTTGCAAAAATGAAAATGGCCTTGCCCTCTCAAGGATGAAATTACGGGTCTGCCTTAACAAACAACAAAACGTGGCTTAAGTAGAGGTGCAGTGCATTGTGTTTTAAATCAACAACTCTCTCACAAGGTTAGTCAAATATTTAGCTTTTTAAAAGTACATCTAGTTAGAACAGTGTTGTTGGAACTGCTGTTGACATTTGATGAAATATTTGTGTTTATTTGGGAAGGTTAGATGTAAAGTTTGGGAAGTAAGTCAAAGTTATCATAGAGCAGCCATCTTTGTTTCCGTCCATTGAAATGAAAGTAGTAACCAGAGTGAGGCTGGGAGGGTCAAACAGTCTGGCAGCTTGTCATGTGTAATGAGAATCACAGCCTGAGAATCGCAGCGCGCTGTATCTATACCTCTCGTCATTAACCCCTGGTAGGGATGTACTGAAAAAACAGCCCTGATTGGCCACCAAAAGCGACTACTTTGCGTGCACGCTTGTTAAAACTATAGAGTGCTTGTATGATGTTAATAGGACGCTTAGTACGTGCGTGTGAAAATGCAAGTATTTTTGACGCGATTCCATTTCAAATGAATCATATTATTACACGGTCTCCCTAAACTGCATACAGTTAGACATATTACAAGAACAAAGAATAATGAGAGGGGACCAGTTGCTCTATGTCTTGATGCCTCTTTTGCGGGAAACCATACATGAGCGGGCGCGTAGAGTGGATCGGCCACAGGCCTAATTAAAATGTGGCTAGATTCTAGCACATTTTAATTCATCAATTCCAGGGGTTATGAGCGAGCAAGGCATGCTGGGGAAAAAAATGGCGCCGCGAGTTTGATCACCCCTGGGAACGAGGTTGTGAGAATCAGTATTTATGACTGTGGATGCTCACAAGGAACAAGACCAAGATGGTTGCAGCATGATAACAGTGTATTGCCAAGATGTAAAAATAAACATCTAATAAAAATATATATATATAAAAAATAAAAAATAAAAATAAAACAAATAGTGAACACTTCCAACAACCAGTGAAAATGTTTTTGTCAAACAGTGAGATTTCCCTCCAAGTGTTACAAAACATATTAGAAGTTCTATATATATAGTTATCACTGAATATACTCAGGGCGGTGGTCCGATACTGGATTTGAGGAAGAGTAAATTTAACAACGCCAAAGCCCCCCCCCCCCACTTCATAAAAATTAAAAAGGGGGTGAATTTATTGAAGCTACCGCTCATAATTATGACAAAGCATAAAGAGTAATTCATATGTATATCTTTATATTCACATAATGCTTACGTAAAACTACAGCCGGACAGTTTAACAGAAAATGAGAAAAAATCTCAAATTGTCTCAGGAAGCTGCCAGCATTTTAAATCCACAATCGTTTTTTTTTTCGTTTTTTTTTTTATGGCAACCAGTGATAATTATTTCATGTCCCTTCAGGGATGGTTAAACATTGGTAATAAACTTGAAAGTATCCAATCAACATTTGAAACCTCACTAAAAATTAAAAATAACTTGGTAATATCTCTTTGCAGAGCGTTTGTTTCTGATAACTCAAATGTGCTAAATCCAAAAGAGTTGCTGGTAGGCAATTTTAATAGGCATTTAACACTAACTGTACTGCCTTCCGTCAAATATGACACTCTAATACAACCAAACAATAGTATATATATATTTTTTTTCTTAGGAACAGCTGTTGCAAAATGCTTACCAACCAAAATGGCAGTTGGTACAACTGCCTTTAAGAAGGTAATGGCTTTTTGATTTTTAACAGTCTTTCTGAGAGGTTTTCTCAAAAGGCCGTTTTTTTTTTTTTGTTTTTTTTTTTTGGGGGTTGGGGGAGTGGGGACGGAGATTTGAGGCACTCGTTAAGAATGTACGCATCAATAACCAATACATGTAGTATACATTCACTTTTTGTAAAACAGTTATCATTAATTGAGACGAACATTTCACAGATAAATTATCACGAAAGTTACATGTTGATGTGAATGTTATTTTGAACGACTTTACACTGAAGTCTACAACTGAAAAGAAAAGAAAAAAATCCCACTTGGGCTCAAAGTCATAGAGCTGCTTAAGCACAACAAATTCAAAACAAAACTTGTTATGCTCATACCAGAAAAAGGCGACCAGCCAAAACAACCATAGCGTATCAGACATTGACATCTTTCAATCAGGAAGATTTTGGTACAACAATCAGTGAGGTATTTAGAATTACAATCAACATAACAGAGTTTCCATAATCAGTGAGATCTTTTAAATTTGATCATCAGGACATGGACAAGAGTGGTGTATTTTCAGGGAAATTTCAGAAGATTAATGGAGAGTTGGCAGCTCTGTCATGTACCATTTGCGATTGGTTTCCTGCTTATTTTCGCCAACAGCAGAAACTTGACGAGTGATAATATTTGCCAAAGCAGCTCGATGACAATCGAGCGCTGTTTGTTATGCTATTGAGAACACCGAGTCAATTTGTTGACCAAAAGCCAACATGTTGTTTTATTGAAGTTATTACGCCAGTGTGTACCCCTGACAAAACATGTAAGAGTGTAGGATCTTACTAGTAACCACGCCAGGTACATGTACATGTACACCCTCAAAATTCTAGAAAATATGCCATTGTTGCAGTTTGGGGTTTCACATTACTTTGAAGCTCACTGGTTGGTAAAATAAAGCAGCAAGATATTTTGGACAGTTTCCGTCTGATTTTTGGAAGGAACATTTCAATAGTTTGTCTCTAGCGTAGTACAATGTGTCGTTTTGCGCATTTTTTACAAATAATCTGGTGGACTGAAAAGAAAGACACTACCCACATTATATGCCAGGAAAACACTGTCGAAGAGATTGCACAAATTGTACGTACTGTGTAAACTAAAAACAACGACCATTGCATTTTATACAGCGAATGTGTGTTTGGTGCCAATGTGAGATTTGGTGATCTTGCACTGGTATATTAAGTACATGTAATCTTATATTTCTTTCTTTCAGAAATCTTCTAATATAGTTCATGCTCTAAATAGAAAGGTCCATCTTTAATTGCTTGAGACATTTTTCGTGTTCATTCGAGAAAAAAATAATAATTTGTGTGTGTGCAAGATCACAATCCAAAAATAAACAAATGGACAGGCTGCTGTATGAGGTGTCAAAGGTTAAAGGGCGTAGTGTAATTTCAGGCACACAAACCATAAAACATAAGGGTCAGTCTAGAATCAACCTCTCAAAGGTCATTCAGGTAAACGATGTCTCTGAGTTAATCTTACTGAGATGTTCAAGTGATGACCTATTTGGGGTCGTAACCTCTTAGGGGTCATAGTTGCTGTGACATTTCAAGGTTATAATGGTTGAATAACCTCAGGGTCATTTAGCTGAATAAACACTTTTAAGGTTCATAATAGGTATGACCAATTAAAATGTCAATCATTTCATGACAACTTCAGATATGACCTCAAAGGTCATTTCAGATATGACCTCAATTGTCATTTCAGATATGACCTCAATTGTCATTTAGGATATGACCTCAAAGGTTTTTTAAGATTTGTCAAGAGACAATCAAGATGACCTTTGGGGCTCATTCTAGACATAGTATTTGTTATGTAGATTTAATGTGTACAAAATACAACACACCTGAACAAATTATGACTTTTAGGCTCATAACATCTTTGACTTTAAAGAACCTTTTATAAATAGCCAACAAACATTGTGCAAGACAAATTGATGACAGCTAGAGAGAGGATCTAACCTGATTTGGTTTGCGGAGAGCCTTGTGAGCAGACAAGGAACAAAGAAGAAGGGATGCAGAGAAAGGGAAAGCAACGACGATGAAGAACATAATCAACGAAAGTCGGTAACAGTAAAACAGAGAATAAAGTGAAACAGACACGAAGTTAAGCAAACATGAGGAGTCAGTAAGAAAGCAAAAGAATGAACAAGATAATTCAGGAAATAAAAATGAAATGGTTGAAGGTAAGAAAGAGTATAGAGGATGGTGGGCGGGGATACGGAGGAGCGAGCGAGAGGATGAGAGTATGAAAACAGGATGACAGAATAATAAGAATAAAGAAGGGTGGAATAATTGAAAAAACAAAGGGTCAAGGAAAAGGGAGAGATGAAAAAACAACAGAAAACATCAATGACAACACTATCTATACTTAGGAAACAACTATTGACTGCTGCAAAGGGCAACAGTACACACTAATGACCCATGATTGGGTCACTGAAGCCCTATTTTGCTGCAGTCAGCATTTAGAAAATCATAGGATTGATATCTTTACAATTCTGAAAGGATCCCCTTCCCACTGAGGCTACATACATCTGAGGGGTTTTCCCTGGGAGACTAAATAAAAGAATCATACAATGTTGGTTAACTGATTGACTTGTTTGTTTGTCCGTTTCGTTTCATTCATTATTATGCTGCAGAATCTCCAAACAAAGAAGAAAATCAAATACGAAAGAAAACAAAAACCAGAACAAAAAACAAATTGCCATCATTTAAAATCCCTTGTGTCTGGATAAGCAGACAGAGGTGTAACATTTGGTTTACATTAACTAGAAAACACTGGATCCCCTGGTGACTACATCCCTTTGTAGGTTTACACAATGGTTACTCAGATAATGCCGCAGGATGACTATAAACATTCACCAAATGGTTACTACAGAACACCGCACAGTTTCAAGTCACTGCTCACAGAAACTGAACAAAAGGCTCTTACAGTAAATAAGTTTAGTTTACAGAATTTCCTGCTTGTGCACTTCAACAGTAAACCTGTAAGCAGAGTGTGTTGATGGTAAGTGCGGAATGCTATGGTAGTAAGCAGCTCAATGAAAATAGGCCAGCTGGTTTGATTGCTGATAAGCTGGTACCCTACAGTGATGAACAAGTTGGTTTACACAATGCTTACTGTTTACAGAGATAAAACTGCACATTATCTATTAAAATTGGAGTCTACTTCCCAAATGAGGATAACTAAAATACACACAATAAAATAGTATCCTAATTGGGTAGATTTCCTTAATTGGGACCCTTCTACTCAACTTATGATACCATCGAAACTCAATAGCCAATCATTAAGGACAGAAATGTATTGTTGCACTATCCCAATTTGGGAACTCTCTTTCACCCCCCCCCCCCCCGATCGGGATCTATCCCACACCGTAGTGCCTCCCCCCCCCCAATCGGGATCTATCCCACACCACAGTGCCCCCCCCCCGCCCCCCTGATCGGGACCTATCCCACGCCATAGTGGCAAACGGAAAGTCAAATTATGCTACCCTAATCAGGATGTAAGTACAATTGGGGAACCCTTTGAAGACGTTCCCATTTCATAAACTTTAAGGGACAATGCTTTGGTTCAATTCAAAGGCAGAAACATAGACTCTAAATACAATGAAATAAATGTCAATGGGATACAAAAACCTATTATGTTTTCATTATTGACCACGTTATCAAGAGTCAAAAAGCCCACTCAGCATCATAAATGCCCCCCCCCCCTCGCATTCATACACTCTTCGGACTTGCCTTACATCAATGAGCATGTTTATCAACAAATAATTTGTTTTTGAAAAGCATAAATGCACACAAAGCGAATACTAACAACGAGAGAAAAAAAATGCTGATTATTGAAAAAGATGAAAATGCAAAAGTTATAAGATGAAAAAGTCCATTGGCCTGTTTAAACGTACGCCACTTTGTCACGCAAAAATGCATGGCTTCTCGACACAAACCAAAATTTACGAGTACAGTCCGTAAACTGAAGTGCGACTTGAATAAAGTTTGCAAGGATTCTGCCATATAAGTTAAACACTAAATTTAAATCGATGAATAAATCTTGTTTGGGTTGACATTAATTTTTGTTGTCCAATTTGCAAAGTTGCAGGTCACTTTAAAGGTTGATCCTGAAAAGTTGCTACGACAGCGAAGCTGCAATAGCTTCACAACAAGGTCACCGCGACAATGTTACTGTGACAACATATTCCCGTAACATCTTTGTGACAAAGTTGCGCAGCAAGTTAGCGTGTGAATAAACAGGACTGTAACGATGTTGATCGGTTAAAGAGAAAAAAAGACAGAGAAAAAAACCTCCCGCCATTTTTTTCGTGCAAGATGCGGATTAACTGTGAGTTATAGAGCATACAATTAGTCCAAGCTCTAACCTTGGGGCTGAGTCTTGTGGCTCATACCGGATGGAGACACAAAAGTGTCAAGTCAAAGCAGGATCAAGAAATGCGGAAATAGATGAGAGCGACAGGAACAAAGGAACAAAGGAATGGAAACAACGAAAAATAAAATAAAGGAAAGCAAAAAATCCCAGAGTAGGAATTCAACCAGAGAAATAAATGTAGTTCTTACTGGACCATTCTCTCATTGGGTACGATGGGTGACGAGGGTGGGTGGTATTTTTGAAAAGAAAGAAGGAAATAAAAAAATAAAATACATCATTTATTCAAATATATATTTGGATGTAAGCTGTTTTCTTCTCCATCGGTGCCTCTGATCTGCCTTAATCAAAAGTGAGGGGGGAAAAAAACGGATCAGAAAAACTGGAAATAGATTATGGTGTCGTCCAAAATGGAAATGGTTACAAGAAAGCAAAAACAAATAAAAATAAAAAAAAAATCATTAATTATTTCGGCAAGTTATCTGCTTACAAAAAGTTTACGTCACAGTTCGATAAGTCACTACATTTTATTTCTAAGTCAGTCGATGATAACTACGACCTACTTTCTGTCTTTCAATAATTCAAGACTTTTTTTATTGGCCAACATTTAAATCATTAACAGTTGCATATCAAACAGGAGTCAAAATATCTTCAACTTCTAAATCAGTGTTGTCATCCCTTTGTTTTGATGCATCGTATCTGCACCGGTTGTCTTCTTAATACCAATGCATAGTTTAACATTACTATTATCTACAAGTACTTATCTGTCATCTTAGTCTATTAAACCATACTTACTTTGGTTACTAATCTGGCCTCGAATTTTACACTGGACCGCAAGCCCGAGGCCAGTAGTTTTAGCGTTGGACCAGTGAACTCATGAGTGGACAAGTCCTGCGGTCTTATGTTTTTCATTTGAATTTCAACAATAGTTCATTGTATAATATCTTTAACATGTTCAAATGTCGACTTTGAGTCTTATAAATACCTTTCATCATTTCCAATGAGTAGTGAAGTTAGTTTACCTGATACTCACAATGACAAATGAAATTAATCTCCACTTACATTTCTCAGTGCTTGTTTTTGTTTTGTTTTTTTCATTTTGATTCTGGTCTTGAAACAAAAATTGTGGTCCAGTAAACAATTTGAGCTACAAGCCCTTTGGTCTTGCGGATTCCCCCCCCCCCCCCTAAATTCGAGCCCTGCTGATGCCCTAGAATTTCCTCTCATGAGAAAATTTCTTAAGCGAGGCATTGATTCAACAACTTCAACATTAACCTTTTGCTGTTTCAGTAATAATAATTAGTGTCATTCAATCTACATTGTATAACAAAGGTCAGTTGTAATTTGATAATTTGTTTGGCCAAAACCTCCCTTACAAAAAAAAGGACCAATTATAAAATGTCACTAAATGTCACATTATTTTTCACTTTTCAAATCAAATCCTTTCACTTTAAAAACAAACAGTAAGTTAGGACAAAACTGATTCTAGGACAACTTGAGGCCGGATTGGTCCCCTTGCTCAGCTTTAAATGAAATCCTGAGAAAGTTTGCTGAGCCTTAAAATGAAATTTATAACTTGTCTAACTACTACAGCGACCAGAGGATTCAAGGTCAAGTTAAGTTGATGAGTAATGGCATAGACATTGAATCTGAAGATCTGAAGGGGGGGGGAGGTTGCAAACTACAATCATGGTGATGTCAAAGATCAACTCAGGCACGCACAAACAGTAACTGTTTCATAAATTCATTGTACAGTACCAGCAAGCTTTAACGTTCCCTTTTCCTTCAGCACTTTACAGTACATTGTAGATCCCCTTATAGCTTGTCTATTTAATTAAATAATTTCAATGGATGACCCTAAGGTGGCAGTCAGTCAACACCAACTTATCCCAATTGGGTACAATGATTGGCTTGTGCCTCAATCACTGTCAAACAAACTATCCCAATTGGGAAACACTAATACCCTGATGGAACTCACATTTCCAAGTGAGGATATCGATGGTTGCCAATCAGGGTATATTTGAGTGCAGTGATGGCTTCCGCCTCAGTCACTGTCAAACAAACTATCCCAATTGGGAAACACTAATACCCTGATGGAACTCACATTTCCAAGTGAGGATATCAATGGTTACCAATCAGAGTATAGTTGAGTGCAGTGATGGCTTCTGCCTCAGTCACTGTCAAACAAACTATCCCAATTGGGGTATACATGTACCCTGATGGAACCCACTTTTCCAAATGAGGATATCAATGGTTACCAATCAGGGTATGCACTGTAGTTGAGTGCAGTGATGGCTTCTGTGATCACAGCCACTACCGCCACACTAACATTACCAGACTACAATGGATAAAACATGTTCTAATTGTGCAGTACTTGGACTGACCTTTGGCCTACATGTACCTGGGTTCCATGGTGCAAGGAAATGAGATGCAAATTTGTCTGTAACTTTCAGTGATGGACCCGTACTTACGAGAAATAGCATTTTTCACTGTCATGGAAGACATTTCTAAGTTTGTCGAGGGAAGAACACACTTTTTAATCAACAAAGAATTGTGAAGAGAGTATTTATAGTAAATTCAAAAACTACGAAAAAACTTAAGTACATAAATTAGTCTGTCTATTTTATTATGACTACCCTGCTACAAGAAACAAAACAAATTGTTAAGTCACCTTAATCTTTATAAATAAATAATGTCCATGTATTTTGAAGTGTTGACGTCTAACATCTTCAAAGGTTTAAAAACAGACGTATTGCAGATGTTCCCACCCATAAGATAAAACCTTTAAAGATGACAAACAAATCTTCTTGTGAGTAAACAGAGACATCCTTGTGTGATAGTCCGTTCTGGAGTTTTGTCCTCGCTTTTTTTTTTTTTTTTTTTTTAACGCATCGCAACATTTTAAACTATCTAGTCAGAGAAATAACACAATGTTGCTAATTGAAACGTTTCATCCACAAATAAGAAACTTCTTAAATACTTACTAGAGAAGTTCCTAGTCGCTAGCATTGTCGTCAAGATGGCCCCCTGTAACAAAATCAAACAGAACTCATTATCAACTCCTCACAAATTATACAAGTGTCCAACTTCGTTTCCCTCACACCTTAATGGTAGGGTCATAGATTGGTAAATACTCCAAAGATGAATGACCATAAAAACTAACATGGCGAAAAGCACTGCAGCTGTTGATAGTATTTTATAAACTATTTTGAGAAAGGATTCTCTTCAAAGTACATGTAATATCGTTTGGATAATTTTTCACCCTAACACAATTAAATCTGAGAAACGATTCATGCATGATTCGTTTCTCAGAATTCTGGGGGTTGGTTTCCGTTCGTGAATGCTGCGGCCAGAGATGTGTTCGCTAACACGGTTTGGATGAATGTGACGTTCTTTATGAAATACTGTGACAGTTTTTTGTTGTTTTCTCAGCAAGTACACACTGTATTCAGCTGACCTTTCACATGTGACTTTATTGTATCTTTCTTTATATTTTTTGCCTATAAATCAGCATTACCTGAATTTTACATGAATTGTATTGGGGTTGTGCAGGGCTTGATTTAGTCGATAGCCTGGTGTACAAACACGAGTCAAGAGTGCTGTTGGCTGGTTAATCTTGCTACTTAGGTAGCCCAGCGGGCTGATAAAAAATCAGCAACCTGGCTGTTTATTTTACATGAAATGTACAGGGTACTCAATATTGGGGTTGTACAGGGCTTGATTTAGTCGATAGCCTAGTGTACAAACACTAATCAAGGATGCTGTTGGCTGGTCAATCTTGCTTGTAGCCCAGCGGGCTGATAAAAAATCAGCAACCTGGCTGTTTAGTTTTACATAAAATGTATAGGGTACTAAGTATTGGGGTTGTGCAGGGCTTGATTCAGTCGATAGCCCCGGCGTATAAACATTAGTCAAGAGTGCTGTTGGCTAGTCAATCTTACTTCATAGGTAGCCCAGCGGGCTGATAAAAAATCAGCAACCTGGCTGTTTAATTTTACATGAAATGTATAGGGTACTTAGTAGTGGGGTTGTGCAGGGCTTGATTGTTTTTGATACATGTTGCCCCGGTGTACAAACACTAGTCAAGAGTGCTGCAGTCTAGTTAATCTGGGACGTAAGTCCCAGTGATATTTGGTTGACTTTTTCACAATTGCTAACCCTGAAACTCAAGGGAAAAAGTCATATTACCGAGAAATAGCTACCCCTGCTTGGGAGTAGGCTTAAGGGAGAGATAACCACCGGGGCTAGCATGCTGAGTGCTCATCCTTCCCAGGAAAATTGCATTGAGTGTGAAACGAATATGGGCGTTCGCTTGGGGTTAAAACTCCCCAGGATTTTCCTGGGAATTGGCTCTGTAATGTGAACAGGGTTTAGCAGGCTTGTCAAGATTTATGTGTGTTAGTCAAACAAACATTTCCCTCGCGGGTTTGGTAAACATGTGTTCAAGTCCAAATATGATGAGTAAGAACGAAATGATGCAGAAGGAAGTGAAATTCCCTATAATAATATGTGTATCTTGAAACACTGTTTGATAGAGCCATGCCCTGTCTACAAGAACAATACAATATTTCATTAAAAAAATATCTGTGCGGCGTATTGTTGGAAATAACAAAACCAGCACCCCCCCCCCCCCCCCGGCCTCAGGTATTGTTTCATCGCAAAAAGGGGTATCTGACTCCAGGATGCATTATTCATCAATCAATCAATTTCTTGTTAATGGAAAGATGATCAGTGGAATAACAGTAGGATGATTCTATTGATCTTATTGATTTTCAGATGATGGAACATCTGTGTGTCTGACTGTGATAAAGGTATGTGATAGTGATGGTGGCTCGTCAGTTCATAATGACGACCGTTTGATATAACTCTGATGGAAATTTGTACTGGGATATTTCAGAGGCGAAACGAAAGGGGGCAGCTCCCCCCCCCCCATTGAAAATGTCGGTTACATCACTGATAAAATACAAACTAGTACGGTACCTCAACATCAAAACTTTCTGTTAAGGTTTGCTGTGACACCATGATAAACACCACGTTGTGATCAGTTTGCGCCAGTCATCTTCAGGAAAGCTTTGTGTATGGGGGCTCAAGCAATTCAGACCATTGAACTGCACAGGTTGTGTTTGGTGGCGTAACTGTGCACAAAACTGTGTACATGTACTGTATGGATGCATTCACCACATGATATAGACGATGTCATCTCTGTTTTAATTCAAAACGCCCTCTGTTGACAAAACACTGTCCAAGTCATGTTCCGCCGGTCAAGAAGACGCGTACTCATGGTAAGATTACGTGTACTTTCATGACGAATGACAAGAAGTTAACGACTAGCTAGCTAGCTGGCTGTCAAGTACACAGACGTTTTGCCCAGCGACATGCGCGTGCATCATGTTATGGTTTTCAAGTGACGTCAGAGGTCACATCGTCTATAGTTTATCTGTCATTCAAAACCACAGTGGATGATACTGAATGGTCAGACAGTACGAGGGTTGACTGTGTACTGTGTAGACACACTCACCACATGATCTCATTTTGCAGGTTGGCACAGATTATCTTTCATTCAAAGCCACAGTGGATGATATTGAATTGTTAGACAGTAGGAGGGTTGACTGTGTATTGTGTAGTTGTATTTACCAAAAATGATATTAAATGGCTGGCTAGCATAGTTTATCTATGATGCAAAGCCACAGTGGATGATACTGAATGGTCAGACAGTAGGAGGGTTGACTGTGTACTGTGTAGATCAGGCATTCGCCACATGATATCATATTGCAGGCAGGTATAGTTTATCTATAATCAAGAACCACGATATTGAATGGTCAGACAGTAGGAGGGTTGACTGTGTACTGTGTAGATAATGCATTCACCACATGATATCATATTGCAGGCTGGTATAGTTTATCTATAATCAAGAACCACAGTGGATGATATTGAATGGTCAGACACTAGGAGGGTTAAGAAACAACGGTCTTCTTACCTTAAGCTTACGTCTGGCATTAAACTTCTTCAGGCAATCTACCGTCTCCTGCCTGTGCATCCCTGATGCAACATGTTCGGA
This sequence comes from Plazaster borealis, assembly GCA_021014325.1. Lineage (NCBI taxonomy): Eukaryota > Metazoa > Echinodermata > Asteroidea > Forcipulatida > Labidiasteridae > Plazaster > Plazaster borealis. Next base: position 8,167,401 of record CM037468.1, read on the forward strand.
ATTCTACACGGACAAAAAAAGCAATTGTTATAAATCCAGAAACTCCTCAATAACAACCCTTCCTTAAATACAATATAATGACATGTCCTTTCTAAACCGATATCCACACTTGAACGAAAAGAGAAACTAATTTGAAGTACTTCATACACACATCAACAACTACTTTTATCAGGTGCTTTTAAATGTCATTCTTGCAAAAGATGAACCCACTCAACAACTCAACATGGAACATATTTGTAGAAGTGACATGCTAATTACATGTGTAAGTCAGTATAAGCCATGTGAACTATGACATCACATGTTTACCAAAGAGGCCTGGAGCCCGGACTGCCGGCATGCACAGTTTGTTGACAGCTCAAAGGAAGTTAATACATTTTATCAATACTTAAATTATATGGAAATCAAACGGTAAGATTTTCATAAACTTTTAAAATTGAAAAAAAAGGAGACATGTCTCAAAATGTCTGCTGCTTTTATTTTTTACAATTCTTGATTTTATGTGGAAAGACTCTGATAACAAATTTCAAATTACTTATTATGACCAGTGTAGTATCTTGCCTGACGAAAATGCCCTGGAATTTACAAGGTCGCTCTTTTTGTAAACAAGATAATATAGTTTGTACAAGACAAAACAATGTTTCAAGTAGTCAACCTCAAATGAACTAGTACATGAATTACAATCCAAATTGAGCCAGTATAATCCAGAGGTTGAGCCAGTACCATCCAGATCGAGCTTAAACAATCCAGATTGAGCTTATACAATCCAGATTGAGCCAGTACCATCCAGATTGAGTGAATACAATCCAGATTGAGCCAGTATCATCTACATTGAGTGAAGACAACCCAGATTGCGCCAGTACAATCCAGATTGAGCCAATACAATCCAGATTGGGTGAATAAAATCCAGATTGAGCCAGTACAATCCAGATTGAGCCAGTACAATCCAGATTGAGCCAGTACAATCCAGATTGAGCCAGTACAATCCAGATTGAGCCAGTACAATCCAGATTGAGCCAGTACAATCCAGATTGAGCCAGTACCATCCAGATTGAGTGAATACAATCCAGATTGATACAGTATCATCCAGATTGAGTGAATACAATCCAGATTGTGCCAGTACAATCCAGATTGAGCTAATACAATCCAGATTGAGTGAATACAATCCAGATTGAGCCAGTACAATCCAGAATGAGCCAGTACAATCCAGATTGAGCCAGTACAATCCAGACTGAGCCAGTACAATCCACATTGAGCTGATACAATCCAGAATGAGGCAGTACATTCCAGATTGAGCTAGTACAATCCAGATTTGGGCTAATGCAATCCAGATTTAAGAGCCAGTTCAATCCATATTGAGCCAATACACAATCTAGATTGAGTCAGTACAATCCAGATTGAGCCAGTACCACTGGATTGAAACAGTACAAGTGAAACAAGGAACATTTGTGGGGTTTTACCATTTTTCTCTTCGCTAATTTACCAACACTTATGTACACTTATGTTTTAGTTTCTATATAGTCATAAACTTACACTAATCCAGGCATGTTTGAGAGCTTCACCAGCTGTTATCCGCTTAGCAGGGTTGACTGTTAGCATGCTATCAATAAGCTGCTTAGCTTCAGTAGTGACTGTGTCCCATTCTGGTGATGGATACTGTGAAGGAAATCATCAGATTGTGATTGGTTTAAATACAAATTGCCTCAGTGCTCCCCCCTCAAAAAGTCCTGCGAGGTGAGGGGGATTCAAAGGTATAATACTCGGATGGGATTCGAACCCACAACCCCGCGCATCTAATACAAATTTCAAGTTGATTAAAATGTGGATCAAGAATCCCTGAGTATGGCTCCCGGACTTACATCATAGGATCCTGCCTTGATTTGTGAGTACAGCCTGTGTTGGTCTTCATCCCAGAAGGGAGGGTACCCAACTAGTAGGATGTAGAGAATCACTCCTGCAAAGATGACGCAAAACAAAAGAGCAAGAAAGAGAAGGAGGATGAAGAAAATGAAGAAAATGTTTACATTTAAGACATTTGTCAGGATTCGGTCTGTTCTGAAAAAAACCCCAATCATCACATCTGGGCCAAATTTCATAGAGCTGCTTACACACAGAAAGTAACAAAATTATGCTTACCAGAATAAGGTTATCTACCAAAGTACAATGTCACATGTGCAAACTTTGACTGGTATCCTGCTAACTTTTGCGTAGCACAGAGTTGTTAAGCAACATCGTCTGCTTAACTCTTTCGCTACGGCGAGCCGCTCACAGCGGCTCACAGAAATGTCCCGTTCCCTACGGAAAGCCGCTCACAGCAGCTCGTTGACGTCGCTGTAGATAATTCGGGGCATCCCCATGACGTGGGCCTTTTTTACATAATTTATGCCGTATTGCCATCTGGATGACCTCTGACCCTAGTTTCAGTGGCTTTAAGTCGCTGCCATTGGCTTTCCTTCGCACAAAGGGGCGTATGCATTGTATTATTGACACAGGTCATTGTACACAGCGGCATTTAAAGATGGCGGCGTCCACATCAACGAACCGTGCGTCGACCACGAAGAATGTTACTGCATTACAGGCACGTTAGAGGCTTGCACAGTGGGATAGTGATACTGCCGATGATACCCTCGATGACAGCGATAGTGCAGGTAATGCCAGCGATTCAGCAGATGATATGGAACTTATTGTGCACCGCTTTACCTTCATTTCCGTGTTTTTGCTGAATTTCCAGAAATTAATTCAGTACAAACGCGCGAAATTCGAAAAGTTAAATTCCGGAGCGAAAGAGTTAAGCAGGTCTGAGAAATTGGGCCCAGTCCAGTATTTTTCTCAAATGGAGTAAAGGACCTTAAAGCAGGGGTGAGAGTTATTGCTGACAAAAAGGTCCAAAACTACGATCCAAATTTTAGGAGGTATGAAATGATGGCGTTTCCACCATTTGATAACCCCTGGAGTTATAGATTTCAAGGAGCTTTTAAGAACAGCATCCTCTGTACTACAGAAGTAAATCTAAGAGCATGATTCCTTTACATCTGAAGAAAATAACAAGCTAATTTTGCCAACATGAACACATACAAATTTCTCATCCCTGTTGCTTGAAGGGACACAACCAAATGTCATCCAACCACAATGTACATTTTAATGAATTCTTCAAACCTAACTAAAAAGTCTTGGTTACATGTAGTTAAAAAAAAAAGTTGATCTGGAAGTTGCAGGGTCAAATCCCGCTCTAGTCAATTTATCTTTGTTCAACACAAAATTATTAACAATTTGTGGCTCAAAATGATTACTGGACCAGAGTTCTTTTTACAAGACCAGAATCAAAATAAGAAAAAAACTTCCTGACCAAGTAAAACATGTATTTAAGTTATCTGTTTTCATTTGAACAAGCGATATAAGACATGTAAGAGAAGGTTGATTTCATTTGTCTTCATGGGTATTAAGTATACTTCATTATGTCATTACTCAGTAGAATTGAAAGGTATTTTATCAGACTCAAAGTCAACATTTGAACATGTTATTTTTTTGTTTAAGATGTTACACGTATTATTCTTCCTTAATATTCAATTAAAAAACACAAGACTGCCGGACTTGTCCGGTCAAAAGTGTACTGACCCGACACCAAAACTACTGGCCCCGCGCCTGTGGTCTAGTGTAAAATTTGAGCCCAGTGCTTTACTCTCTATGGTTTTGTCCTGTACACTCGTTTAATGATAATATTAATTTCTTGGAAATGAGCTCCTGAAACATGAATAACCTCTTAACGAGTGAAAGTTTCATCGGGACTCTGTTTTTAAAGAAACCTGTCACTGTATGACCTAAATTACATGGGAACATTTTTTCCCCTTTGTTATGTTCCCACTTGTGACACAAACACAAAAAAGTATTATCTTTCTTCTATTCAGACGGAAGATGAAAACGAAACAAGGAAATGGAACTGATGTTTAAAATATATGAGATCCTGTTTATATATTGTATACACAGGGGTGTCAAGAATAATAACATGAGCATATGTACTTTCAGAATCAGAAACTGGGGGGGGGGGGTCTTGTTTGATTCTGAGATATTATTAAGCATGTACATGTAGAGCTCCACAAAAATTCCCCGACTAAACAAATTTCAGCTAAATGGGTAATTTACAATCAAAATTTTCTTGATCGCAAATATTATTTATAATTGGTCTCTCTCTAATAAATTGCTTCAGAGTAGATTTTTACTCAGCGCCGTTTTTTTTCTACTAAGCGATTGTATGAAATGGGGTTCCCTGGTTATATTTGAGTGCATTGTATCCGATATATCTACTTATTGTGTCCGCTTGATGGAAAAATCTCTACAGAGAAACACTAAGGTGTATGACCCTCCACCATTAGAAAAAAATATCTCATCAGTCCATGGACCAGAGAGATCTAGCCACAATATCCTTTTATCCGAAAACCAATTAGGTTTTCTTATATCCGTGGAAGAGGGACGAGGGTTTTTCTCTGTTCAGAGGACTTGTCCTACTACTTATGCGTACTCACCGCATGCCCATATATCTACTGCTCGTCCGTATGGGTCTTTCTTTAAAACCTCCGGGGACAAGTATCCAGGCGTTCCTGCGAAACCTGTCGGCAGAAAAGAAAAAAAACATCAAGACGTCACTGGCTGTACAACTACAAGTTATCAGAATAGATCGTGTCTTAGTGGCATAGAATATGTTTTGAGCTGTCTGAGTTGGACAAACTCTGTAGTTTTGATGTCTCCACAGCTTGATATTATGCTACGGGCTATCCAACAAAATCTGTTTTAAATAATCTTGAATCATAGCAAGGTGTTTACATGTTGTAAAACACTTAACATAAATTGCTTCCCTGCACCTAGGTGAATAAATGGGAATTATGTGAGTGTTGAGATGACACTTGACAAAATTGTCTAGTCTAGCAAAACTTGAAGGACTTATGGGTCAATATAACCTAGGTTCGAATCCTGTCCTAATCCCTAATGATCCACCAGGGGTCGAATTCACAAAACTCTTCTTAACTTAGGACTAAACCTAGGCAATGCTAAGAGATAGGAGTAGTCTTAAGTGTCTTAAGTTAGGACCAGTACTTAAGACTAGTCCTATCTCTTAGCATTGCCCAGGACTAGTCCTAACATGCCTAAGTTAGGAAGAGTTTTGTGAAATCAACCCCAGTCCTCATTATTGGCTTGAACTTTTAAAATGCACCAACGAGGTCCTCAGAGACCTGAGTTGGTTTTTGATTCATGTCTGTCCACTAATTATAAAAAGCAAAAAGGTTAAATACATGTACATTTCAAAGAAAGTTTCTAGACGGATTTCAGTCTGCCAAACCATCACAGCCATTCAAAAAGCACACCACGGCCTCCAGCCAACGTGCGCAGTATATAATAATCATTTGACAATTAGTGTGTATGAGTTCCACGGCCGGAATTCCACAGGTGGCCCGTCAGACATTGAGTAGTATTTGCCAATTAGTTATTATGTACGTCAAGGGATAATAAGGTCATACTTTTAAAAAAAAATGGAGACAGACATAACTGGTGGTGGAACATGATATAATGGTTGAAAAGGAAACATGTACATGTACATCTTGAGGTACATGCAGAGTGTAAATCAACAAACAGACTACAAACAAAACAAACAGGGAAAGAAAGTAGGAACGATAAGGAATAAATACTAAAATATCAATAATCAAAAACTTATGAAGGTTGCCTAAAGTTTCCTGAAAGACATGTATAGCAAGAGCATTAAAACTGACGGTTCCTTATCGATAGTCAGATAGAAACAGGAACGAAGAAAGAACATTAACTGTGACTGTCACGAATCCTTCAAACTCATCTACAGGATTTGGGCAATGTTGAAGGGTATTGAGGCACATTTGGCATTCATTTTTTGGTGGCAGTAGAGATCCTACATGTACATGTATCAGTTTATTTGATTTTTAAGCATTCAGGAAGTCCTACATAACTCATATTGGTTCATTTTGGAGGATTGAGGCAGTAAGGATCCTACATGTACATTGTACATAAACTCATATTGGTTCATTTTGGAGGATTGAGGCAGTAAGGATCCTACATTGTACATAAACTCATATTGGTTGATTTTGGAGGATTGAGGCAGTAAGGATCCTACATAAACTCATATTGGTTGATTTTGGAGGATTGAGGCAGTAGGGATCCCACATAATTCAAATCGGTTCATTTTGGAGGATTGAGGCAGTAAGGATCCTACATAAAGTCATATTGGTTCATTTTGGAGGATTGAGGCAGTAGGGATCCCACATAATTCAAATCGGTTCATTTTGGAGGATTGAGGCAGTAAGGATCCTACATAAACTCATATTGGTTGATTTTGGAGGATTGAGGCAGTAGGGATCCCACATAATTCAAATCGATTGATTTTGGAGGATTGAGGCAGTAAGGATCCTACATAAACTCATATTGGTTGATTTTGGAGGATTGAGGCAGTAGGGATCCCACATAATTCAAATCGGTTCATTTTGGAGGATTGAGACAGTAAGGATCCTACATAAACTCATATTGATTGATTTTGGAGGATTGAGGCAGTAGGGATCCCACATAATTCAAATCGGTTGATTTTGGAGGATTGAGGCAGTAAGGATCCTACATAAACTCATATTGGTTGATTTTGGAGGATTGAGGCAGTAGGGATCCCACATAATTCAAATCGGTTGATTTTGGAGGATTGAGGCAGTAAGGATCCTACATAAACTCATATTGGTTGATTTTGGAGGATTGAGGCAGAAGGGATCCCACATAATTCAAATCGGTTCATTTTGGAGGATTGAGGCAGTAAGGATCCTACATAAACTCATATTGGTTGATTTTGGAGGATTGAGGCAGTAGGGATCCCACATAATTCAAATTGGTTCATTTTGGAGGATTGAGGCAGTAAGGATCCTACATAAAGTCATATTGGTTGATTTTGGAGAATTGAGGCAGTAGGGATCCCACATAATTCAAATCGGTTCATTTTGGAGGATTGAGGCAGTAAGGATCCTACATAAACTCATATTGGTTGATTTTGGAGGATTGAGACAGTAGGGATCCTACATAAACTCATATTGGTTGATTTTGGAGGATTGAGGCAGTAGGGATCCCACATAATTCAGATCGGTTCATTTTGGAGGATTGACGCAGTAAGGATCCTACATAAACTCATATTGGTTGATTTTGGAGGATTGAGGCAGTAGGGATCCCACATAATTCAAATCGGTTCATTTTGGAGGATTGAGGCAGTAAGGATCCTACATAAACTCATATTGGTTGATTTTGGAGGATTGAGGCAGTAAGGATCCTACATAAACTCATATTGGTTGATTTTGGAGGATTGAGGCAGTAAGGATCCTACATAAACTCATATTGGTTGATTTTGGAGGATTGAGGCAGTAGGAATCCTACAAAAACTCATATTGGTTGATTTTGGAGGATTGAGGCAGTAGGGATCCTACATAAACTCATATTGGTTGATTTTGGAGGATTGAGGCAGTAAGGATCCTACATAAACTCGTATTGGTTCATTTTGGAGGATTGAGGCAGTAAGGATCCTACATAAACTCATATTGGTTGATTTTGGAGGATTGAGGCAGTAAGGATCCTACATAAACTCATATTGGTTGATTTTGGAGGATTGAGGCAGTAGGGATCCCACATAATTCAAATCGGTTCATTTTGGAGGATTGAGGCAGTAAGGATCCTACATAAACTCATATTGGTTCATTTTGGAGGATTGAGGCAGTAAGGATCCTACATAAACTCATATTGGCTCATTTTGGAGGATTGAGGCAGTAGGGATCCCACATAATTCAAATCGGTTCATTTTGGAGGATTGAGGCAGTAAGGATCCTACATAAACTCATATTGGTTGATTTTGGAGGATTGAGGCAGTAAGGATCCTACATAAACTCGTATTGGTTCATTTTGGAGGATTGAGGCAGTAAGGATCCTACATAAACTCATATTGGCTCATTTTGGAGGATTGAGGCAGTAGGGATCCCACATAATTCAAATCGGTTCATTTTGGAGGATTGAGGCAGTAAGGATCCTACATAAACTCATATCGGTTGATTTTGGAGGATTGAGGCAGTAGGAATCCTTCAAAAACCCATATTGATTGATTTTGGAGGATTGAGGCAGTAGGAATCCTACATAAACTCATATCGGTTGATTTTGGAGGATTGAGGCAGTAGGGATCCTACATAATTCAAACCGGTTCATTTTGGAGGATTGAGGCAGTAGGGATCCCACATAATTCAAATCGGTTCATTTTGGAGGATTGAGGCAGTAGGGATCCTACATGAACTCATATTGGTTGATTTTGGAGGATTGAGGCAGTAAGGATCCTACATAACTATCGGTTCATTTTGGAGGATTGGGGCAGTAGGGATCTTACATAAACTCATATTGGTAGATTTTGGAGGATTGAGGCAGTAAGGATCCTACATAAACTCGTATTGGTTCATTTTGGAGGATTGAGGCAGTAAGGATCCTACATAAACTCATATTGGTTGATTTTGGAGGATTGAGGCAGTAGGGATCCCACATAATTCAAATCGGTTCATTTTGGAGGATTGAGGCAGTAAGGATCCTACATAAACTCATATTGGTTGATTTTGGAGGATTGAGGCAGTAGGAATCCTACATAAACTCATATCGGTTGATTTTGGAGGATTGAGGCAGTAGGGATCTTACATAAACTCAGAACATTTGATTTGGGAGGATTGAGACAGTGGGATCCTACATAAACTAAAATTGGTTGATTTTGGAGGATTGAAGTAGTAGGGATCCTACATAAACTCATAACAGTTTATTTGAGGCAGGAGGGATCCCACATAAACTCATATTGGTTGATTTTGGAGGATTGAGGCAGTAGGAATCCTACATAAACTCCATATCAGTTGATTTTGGAGGATTGAGGCAGTAGGGATCCTACATAATTCAAACCGGTTCATTTTGGAGGATTGAGGCAGTAGGGATCTTACATAAACTCATATTGGTTGATTTTGGAGGATTGAGGCAGTAAGGATCCTACATAAACTCGTATTGGTTCATTTTGGAGGATTGAGGCAGTAAGGATCCTACATAAACTCATATTGGTTGATTTTGGAGGATTGAGGCAGTAGGGATCCCACATAATTCAAATCGGTTCATTTTGGAGGATTGAGGCAGTAGGGATCCTACATAAACTCATATTGGTTGATTTTGGAGGATTGAGGCAGTAAGGATCCTACATAACTATCGGTTCATTTTGGAGGATTGGGGCAGTAGGGATCTTACATAAACTCATAACATTTGATTTGGGAGGATTGAGACAGTGGGATCCTACATAAACTAAAATTGGTTGATTTTGGAGGATTGAAGTAGTAGGGATCCTACATAAACTCATAACAGTTTATTTGAGGCAGGAGGGATCCCACATAAACTCATATTGGTTGATTTTGGAGGATTGAGGCAGTAGGAATCCTACAAAAACCCATATTGGTTGATTTTGAGGATTGAGGCAGGAGGGATCCCACATAACTCAAATCGGTTCATTTAGAAGGATTGAAGCAGTAGGGATCCTACATCAACTCATATCAGTTGATTCTGAAGGTTTAAGGCAGTTGTCTGTGATTAACATCAAGGGGGTGAGGGTTTAAGTGACAAACAAATACTCAAACACAGGACAGACAGACAGTCAGGCTGATCGGTACTTACCAAACCATGCTGGTTGGTCTCCCACTAACTCTATAGCGAGGCCAAAGTCGGCTAGTTTCACTGCAGCACCTTTTAGTTTGCTCGCTAACAGTAGGTTTTCAGGCTGCAAAGAACAAAACGTCAAATCAGTACATCAATAAAGTAAATAATACCGGTTTTTATTTTGACAAACATCAGAGCTCCATCAAGATATTGAGGAGTTAGGAAAACAAAGTTTGCAAAGTACAAAGCATGATGCATCTTGAACTATAACCACTTAGTCTATGTTTTTGTCATGAGTGTTAATCAAGTTTGATTTAAAAATGATATGCCATGAATCAGTTCCAGTTTACTTTTTTTATTGATCACGCACACAACTGTCGTTTTTTATCAAAAGCAATAAAAGGAAAGTGTAAGGGAAAGCAAGACTTTGTACTGTGTTTTTAAAGTTATCGTACATGTTTGGTAATGACTCAAAACAAATATTAGCATAAAAACTTACTTGGTAACAAGCAACGGAGAGCTGTTGATAGTATAAAACATTGTACATGTAGGAAACGACTCCCTCTGAAGTAACGTAGTTTTTAAGAAAGAGGTAATTTCTCACTTCTTGCAAGAAGTTTTTATTCCTATCTGAAAGCACACAAATTTGTACAACTTCGATGGCCAATTGAGCCCAAATTTTCACAGGCTTGTTATTTTATGCATATGTTGGGATACACCAAGTGAGAACACTGGTCTTTGACAATTTCCAAACGTGTTCAGTGCCTTTAAATGTCTAATAGCACAGCTCAGAAACAATGAGGTAATAAGTTAGGAAGTTGCATACCTGTAATTTGGTCAACTACTCTGTTTCCGTTCTCCTTTTTTTTGCGCATCAGCCCTTAAAGGTAGGGTCATAGATTGTTTTTTCTCCACGTAATGCTGATTTATAGGCAACATTATAAAGAAAGATACAATAAAAGTCGCATGTGAAAGTTTCAGCTGAATACAGTGTCTACTTGCTGAGGAAACATTAAAAAAAACGTCACAGTATTTTCACAAGCACGTTCAATCCATCCACGTTTAGCGAGGTGACAGCGGGTACCATCCGTATCTCTGGCTGTAGCATTTCATGAACGGACACCAACCCTTAGAAATCTGAGAAACAATTCATGCATAAACCATTTCTCAGATTCAAATATTTTTGGGTGACAATTATAATCCAAACCATATTACTTCGACAGGGAATCCTTTCTCAAAACAGTTTCTACTATCAACAGCTGCAGTGCTTCTCACCAAGTAAGTTTTCATGTCCATAAATTTTTGGATTACCAAACTATGACCCTACATGTACATGTTTGTACCTTCAAGCCCGGATTCATACTTCACGCAAAAGCAAATGCGAAGCAACTGCGAAGTGAATGCGAAGGGAATTACATGATGCAAGCAATCCTGTACGTGCTGCTTTCCAATTGTGACACAGGAAAATTCGCTTCGCTTTTGCAATTCACGTTAAGTATGAGCCAAGCTTTAATCATGACAGTCTCAAGAAGTTAACTGCTTTAGATCATTTTGATGGCAAAAACACCCTTTCTTTCTCGGGAGTTAATTTACAAAAAGTCAGACCCGCCTCCGTAAACCCTACTCCCAACTTCACGACCAAACTACATTCTCTATAAAACAGCTTTATGTCTCATAAATATTCCAGCTTCTCATCGCAAATATTGTCCAAAAGGCAAACAAATGCACTCCACAAGCACACTCCCTAAACCACTTAGCCAGGCAATGCAAACGTGTCACTATGAAGGGTCTGATGTGACATTCTGGCATTCCCATAATAAAAACAATAAGATGCAAAACCTTAAAATTAAAAGGCATTGATGTAAACTGCTCTCACTGCATCAGTGAGTCTTCCAATCTCGTTTTGCTACGAGCGTATTATTATTATTATTATATCTTTGTTTTCTCATGGCACTCAAGTGTTTTATCTATGATTATATTTTTGTTTTCTCATGGCACTCAGGTGTTTTATTAGATAACGTAGATGCTCAACACATAGCAATGCTAAAACAAGCTTTTACAGCGTCGGATTTGGGAACAAATGTACAATCAATCCATTTGGGGGTTTTTTCAAATAAAAAAACTCAAAACATTACTAAAACTTCTTTAAAACGGGAGCTTATGTTATTAAGAGAGATGAGTACCACGGTTTATATAATTTGAAAGGTGGATTATACATGAATATGATTTTCTAAGACTCCATGCTAAGACTAAGACTAAGACTTCCTGTACACTGTAATGTAATGTAAATTACCCTTGCATGATATTTGCACATGTTTTGTTCGGTCCAAATAAAAAATAAAAAATAAATAAAAGACAAATAATAACAAGCAGTCAAGTTTTCGACACATCTTTTGAGTAACACTCAGCTAGGGAGCAAATGATGTTTGCATTTATATCATCGGTCATTTTGGTCCGTACATGTAAGCAATTTGCAATAGCTATTCCCTTGTTTTTCAAATATACCTGTATTTTATAAGCAGCTGACAGTCTAGTTTCCAGTCAGAAACAACGAAAAAGTGCTTAGCATAAACAGGTTACCAGCTAAAATGCCATCTAACGTACATGTATTACTTGTGACTGGTCCCCCACCTATTATCCGCTAAGCATGATTGCATGTTGAATTCCCAGGCTGTGTAATTACACAAATGCAAACAAATAGTAAGTGGCCTGACGTTCGACCCTAGCAGAGTCTTTCTTGAAGTCTTTCTCTTTAGCCTTAGAGAAAGACTCTGCTAGGGTCCAAACATCAGGCTAATAACTTGGGTTTTTTCATTCATACCATAGGTCCTTCTAGTTGGTAATCAGTTTACAACAGCTAATTATTTTTTCTTAATTATAAAAATACAAGAAGTTCATGGCCACATGTGTATAATTTTTTTCTTAAATATATTTTACTCCATAAAAAAACAAGACAAACAAACAAACAACAACAACAAAAACAAAAACATCAACAACGACAACCAAGAAAACGCCTTAATTTGTACAGCATAACACTATCCAGTGAAAAATACAAATAAATTGTTCGCTTCCATGACAAACTGCATTGCATAAGGATGATTCAGTCATAGGAGTGGTACAGATATTTCCCCCGGGACATGCATTTCCCAGAAACAAAAAAAAACGAAGACTACTCGTGCATAATGGGGTCGCACCGCTAAGGTGTGGCGTTGTGCTCGTACCCAGTAGACGGTGTCAGACTGTAACGGTTGGTATTCATTATTCAAATCAGTCATCACAACAAAGATTATTGGCAAAAATTATTCAGAAGGAAAGTTGACAATGTATTTAATATATGTCATCAATTTTTAAAGATGCATAATTTGTTGGTACTGACAGCGTCAACAAAAGCTTAGAATATTTGTTTATTTTTTTGCTTAAAATGCAGACGAAGAGCCTTTAATAATGTGTTGAATAAATAATAAAGTTCATGTTAAAGAGCGACTCTAGGATGCTCTCAATATTTTAATTATTACCTTTTAACGGCCGACTAGACATCGTAGATACCGGTTAATAACCATATTACACTTAAAATTTGCATTTAGTCAAAAAGAATTCAAGTCATGAATGCACCTCTCCGCGCGGCTTTTTCAGCCGAAAGTCAAAAGCTGTTCATCTATGATAATGATATGCATTGACCCCTAGACATCACGGTTATCATTATTAACACACACATAATTGTCTCTTTGCTAGGAAAACAAAACAAAATCAAGAAGAAACCAAACTTACATCATACAGTAAAATACTCTTTCTGTCTATCCAGAGTATCCTAAATTATGTCATTGTAAAATGAAGCCTACACGTTGGGTAGTTTTTTCGCTATAAACAAACTAAAATTTTCAAGGAACTAAGCTCTGCAGACCATGAGTGTGCGGACCAGTGCTGTATACCGTTTGAACGAGTGCACCAGCGTTGATTATTGCAATGTCTTGGGAATAACCGTTTTCCCGAGCATGCGCTGAAACGTTAAGTCTATAAACACGCGACTGCTTGTGTTTCGCAAAGATTGTGCGTTGTGTAGGCCTGGTTTCACGGCACTTGTCGAGTGAATTCTTGCCGTGGTGTGTATTATGTTAGGGTTGAATGCTCGACGCGTAGAGCGATGTACTAAAAATTAAGCTGAGCTGCGAACCGCCTCTCAAATATGTCAAAGAACGAAAAACCCCAAATCACAAATCTGTTGTAAATTGGCTTGCTGATTATTTGCCTGTTGGATCGTCCTTAAAAGAGTCACATTTACGGCCGTATTGATCGCAAATAGTGAAGTTTGGCGGTGTATTTGCGTTAGCTCATTGCATTCTTATAGGCAGGTCCAAACTAACTAGACACCAATGATGCCATGAGTCCTTCTTCGCGGGGTTCGTTTGACCTCGCGTTTTCAGATTTGGGGCTGGGAGTGTTTTGAGGAAAAGACATTTTTACCCTGTTTTAGCGTGAGGTAAGGGACTCATAATAATTGTTTGTATTTCTTGGGGACTCCATCTATTGAAAAAGTGTAAAAGCTAAACATTTCCAGAGCACCCTAAAGCCAAAGATGCAGTTGATGTTTTTTGGAGTGCATGCACACAGCAACCATAATGAATTGTAATGTTGATATCAATCAATGGATGAAATGTAATTTACAGATGAAACTCTGCATGAAATGATCATGCCAGCATTTATAAATGCTGCCAATAATGGTTCCTCGGTGGATATCGTTAACGACCCCAGCACTTATGGCTTCATGTACAATTTATCCCGCTCCGAGGATACCTTTCATTTTTCCCTCACTTGACATTCAGCATCAGTACAGGAACCCACGCTCACAATACATCAGTTTGAAACTAATATGGAGGCCCAGTAAGGTTGCCATGGTAACCATTAGGCTGTCATGGCAACATGGTGTATAGCTTGCTAGTGTATAGAGTAAAGAGGCGACAGGAAAGTCCTCCATTAGTATGCTGGGTGTTATTATCTGGATAGATTTTCCCTAAATCTCGTTTGACTCGGAGAGCCGGACGGTGAGCAGGGTGGTTGAGACGGATGGGGGCCTTTGTGCGACGGCCGTGAATAGAACAGAAATTTTTTTCATATCAGCTGACATTTAAATCGTCATGGTGAAAGTGGGGGCCAGGGATGAGCGCGAGGGTACATGAGGTCAGCTTAAGAGTTCTCGGAAGGCTGGGGATTGAATAAATGGCTAAGAAGCCACCTGCAGGTTCGGCATGAGGAGGGTTTGTGTGATTACTGGAAAGACACCTCCAGCGACGTCTAATTCTGCCGTCTTGACTTTTGACCTTTTCAGGATCAGGAATTACTCAGATTCAAATTAAAATTATCTGCTTTAAATCTGTAAGCATTGAGTCTGGAATGATTGACATTGGGAGGGGGTGGGGGGGGGGGGGTTTCCAGAGCCTTCAGAAGCAATATTTTGTAACTATCATTGCCTAAACAACCCATGTACAGAGACTGTGACTGCTATAAACAAAGGTGAGATTCACTGCGCACAACAAGGTCTAAAAACTAGGGTCCAAATTAAAGGAGCTATGTTTAAATAATGACAGTCAACTTTATGGTAGCCCCCAGAGCTGTAGATTTTAAGGATCTTTTGGGAACAATATCCTCAGCACTAGATAAGTAGATCAAAGAGCAGGATTTCTTTAAATCTGAAGGAAATAAAAGCTATTTTTTCACCAAGCAGACATCAGGGTTCTCCCCAGGTTTTTTCAAAACTGTGGGGCATTCTGGGCAAAAAATTTGGGATGTTTGGCCGAAGCGCGCTGAAATGAAACAAGGTCTTCGGAATGTTTTCTACTTGGTGTTTCTCTTGGTTTTCAAAGCCCTACTGTGCAATTTGGAGCATTCTATATGGTTTTCTTTTCATGTTTATTTGTGAAACTACAGTATTATTATTATTATTTTATTTTATTTTTTTTTTTTGGCATATCACCCGATATTTGCGCGTATCGGCCTATATTTGCGTGTATCGACCGATATTTGCGCGTATTGGCCCGTTACGCTAGCTTGTGCACGGGAGAACCCTGGACATAAAAGAAAATCAGATAAAAGTCTGAAATTTCTTATTCCTGGTATTGTGTTTGTCACCAAGAAAGAAACAAACCAAGAGGAATCATGCAGAAATGATGACTAAACATACAAAACATGATTGTACTAAGGTTGGGCTATTTGGACAAGTTTTGGTTTTTTTTCCCCCTTCCCGTTCGGTATTTGAGTTGAGAGCAATCGCTAGCCTTGAATTTAGAGCAAACTGAGATGGGAATAGTCCAAGTTTAGTCCTTGAGAAGGTTGTGCCCTTCAGAATGATTTCGCTTGCAAACCAAAACGTGTGAATCATTCAAATTGACAAGTTTATATCTTGCCAGGGTTCCTACAAACCTTTACAAAAAAATAACAGGTCGACCAATCCACAAAATCCAATTTTTATGTCTTGATTGATCAAGAAAGGTTTGAAAAGGACAATGGCTCATTCAAAACCAAATATATAATCATCTCTTTAACCCTTTCATGCACCATTTATTTTAGTGATAAATTGATCATATGGACTCATTAATTGTTTACTCGGTTTTTGCCAATGGCGACCCCCCCAAATAAAACAGGTCACAATAGCACCCTCAAGAGTCCTCTTTCCCATTCTGAAAACTGTGTGGCCATACGATCTTTTTTTTCCGTTTTACAACTATTTTTCTGAAGGGATTTAAACCGGTCGCTAGCGACCGGTCGGCGTGTGAGAGAGTTAAATTTGTGTATTTCCTTTATAGCATGTCCTCACTCATGTTGGCCTTAAAAAGGCAAGGCAGTTGCTGAGACAAGAGGGTGTGTTGTGGCGCAATTGCGTTTGAATCGGCAGGGGTAATACACAGGCCAAAATTAATAATAGCAAACTTAATTATAGTGAGGTTGTTTAGTTGATAACCAAAACATCAAGGCAGAATCGAAGGTGGTTATCATTAGCTAACTCAATATCCAAGTTAACTTGATGACTAACCATCTTTGAAACTTATGGTTAAAGAAGATATTTCAAATATGTTTTTATCATTAGTGGCGTGTCGTGGCCGAGCGGATAAGAACACCGGACTCAAGCTCTGGTGTTTCTGATCAGCAGAGTGTGGGTTTGAGTCCTGGTCGTGACACTTGTGTCCTTAAGCAAGACACTCAACGATTATTGCTTCGTCCTTCGGACAGGACGTAAAGCCGTAGGTCCCGTGTGTTGAGTAATACACGTAAAAGAACCCAGTGCACTTATCGTAAAGAGAAGGGGTTCGCCCCGGTGTTCCTGGTTTGATCAACAGAATATTGCACCACAGCACCTTGTAAACCATTACATAATGCTGTGTAAAGGAAAAAGGTCTCATACTTCAAAACGTAGCTCCGAATATCTTGCAGGAAAAAATTACTGAGCGCTTTGTGACGCCAATCGGGTGTGATAAAGCGCTATAAAAAAACTACATATTATTATGTATTATTACAAGTATTAGGAAGTCGCTTGGCGAGCACGTCACTCATCACCCCTCTGAATAAGCTTGCCATAGGAAAGTCCCCAATGCAAGTACATTTCCTAAAGGGAGCACAATCAAACTACTCACACACATCTGGACAGTTTGAACATTTAACTGACTTGTAGTTACTCTGTTCTCTAATATAATCTATATGTCAAGGTCAAATAAGGAAGAATTGAAATAACAATAAAACTAAAACTATACCAAAAATAGAAACAAACTGCACAATTCTTTATCCCCAATGCAGTTTATCAGTTACATGTACAATGTCTGTCTTGATATAGGGAAGAACATGGTCCTCCTAAAAACTTGTCTACACTTGGTATCATTTCCCAGTGAACTGACCAACCATTTGCATATTTTGAAACCATTAAACTGCACAGGCTGTGTATGGTGCCACAACTGTGCGCAGAACTAGCTGTGTAAATGTACATGTGCATACTGTGAAGATGCACTCACCACATGATATCATATTGCACGCTGGCATACCTCAAATCCTATACACGCTGGCATAGTTAATCATTCCTTCAAAACCACTGTCGTTGATATGGAATGGTCCGACAGTAGGAGGGTTGACTGTGCACTTATGCATTCACCACATGATATCATATTGCAGGCTGGCATAGTTAAACCAATCATTCAAAACCACAGTGGATGATATGGAATGGTCAGACAGTAGGAGGATTGACTGTGCACTGTGTAGTTGCATTCGCCAAATGATATCATATTGCAGGCTAGCATAGTTAACCAATCATTCAAAACCACTTGGATGATATGGAATGGTCAGACAGTAAGAGGGTTGACTCTGCACTGTGTAGATTCACTCACCACATGATATCATATTGCAGGCTGGCATAGTTAACCAATCATTCAAAACCCCATTGGACATGGTGGATGATATGGAATGGTCAGACAGTAAGAGGGTTGACTGTGCACTGTGTAGATTCACTCACCACATGATATCATATTGCAGGCTGGCATAGTTAACCAATCATTAAAAACCCCATTGGACATGGTGGATGATATGGAATGGTCAGACAGTAAGAGGGTTGACTGTGCACTGTGTAGATTCACTCACCACATGATATCATATTGCAGGCTGGCATAGTTAACCAATCATTAAAAACCCCATTGGACATGGTGGATGCTATGGAATGGTCAGACAGTAAGAGGGTTGACTGTGCACTGTGTAGATTCACTCACCACATGATATCATATTGCAGGCTGGCATAGTTAACCAATCATTAAAAACCCCATTGGACATGGTGGATGCTATGGAATGGTCAGACAGCAAGAGGGTTGACTGTGCACTGTGTAGATTCACTCACCTTACAGCCACATGATATCACATTGCAGGTTGGCACAGTTAACCAATCATTCAAAATACATTTGAATAATTACCTTTAAGTCTCGATGCACTACACTGTTTCTATGACAATGGTCCACACTTTCTAAGATCTGTTGTATGCAATGACTGGCATCTGCTTCGCTGTAGTACTCTCTGGCAACTATGTCCTCAAACAGTTCACCACCAGTAACTCTGTAAGCAGACGGGGAGAAACAAAAGGAATCAGAACAAGATAATCCTGTAAAATCAATCCATTGGTTGCGCCAGAGTTTGATGGATTCAGCAAAGTAATTTCTTGCAAGCCTGGAATTCCATCTTTCAGAGGGCAAGGCCAGTTTGTATAAAGGGCACTTCCACTGGCAAGTCTTAATGTGTACATGTAAGGGAAACCTTTAAAGGGGCACCGAGGCCAAGACAAGGACCCGAATTCATAGAGCTGATTCAGCAGCAAATAGTGATTAACAATTTTCTGCTTGGCAAAAATGAGCAAGATACCCGTCACAATTGGTACAAGTTGGATAGTATTTATCCCGGTAAGCATAATTTGTTGTGCTTAGCTGCTCTTTGTGCTGACGCAGCTCTATGAAATTGGGCCTTGAGCAGCTGAGGCCATTGCCTCTGTGGACTTTGAGTAATTTCAGGCCTGTACACACACTGTATGGCCAAACCACTAATGCCTAGCTTGAGGTCAGGCTAAAAATGTTTATAATAGTGGCGTCTTATATAGCGCACATACCCATCACTCAATGACGCTCAGGCGCTTCATCATTCATTATTTTCCTGCAAGGTATTGTGGAGCTACGTTTTTGAAGTATGAGACCAATTCCTTAACATAGCACCATGCAATGGTTTACAAGGTACTGTGGCGCAATATGCTGCCGATCAAACCAGGAACACCGGGGCGAACCCCTTCTCTTTTCGATAAGTGCACTGGGTTCTTTTACGTGCATTACACAACACACGGGACCAACGGCTTTACGTCCCATCCAAAGGACAAAGCAATAATGGTTAAGTGTCTTGCTTAAGGACACAAGTGTCACGACAGGGACTCGAACCCACACTCTGCTGAACAGAAACACCATCGCTTGAGTCCGGTGCTCTTATCCGCTCGGACAGATTTAGATGGGTATGCAATGCATAGGAAAAATGTTAGTCAATATGTTTTGAGGTGATTTGATTATTTGGTATAAAAGGTTTTTAAGAACACTAACAGGTAAACCCAGAGATGCCACTGTGGTAACGAAAAAAAACTGAAAATTATTTTTCCTTAGCCAAAAGCAGAAAGCCACTGAATGAATGTCGCAAGTGGTAACCACTGTGACAAATTATCGCAGAGCAATCATCGCAGAGATGCCAACATTGAATTCCCAAAAAGAGTAGCACCGCCGAGCACTGAAGTTCAAGTCAGGCATACATGTACAACTCACCGAGCCGTAAAAAGAGGAACATTTAAACATAAACTAACATTTTCAGCGAAAATCGCTTATTGCAAAGCGGACTTGCTTTAGAGGCCAAACAATTATAACTTTATTCAGGCTCGATTTTCTTTTATTATTAAACTATACAAAAACGGAAGTTGAGGTTTATTTTTTGTTTAAACCGGAAATCCGGGTAAATCCGGAAAAGTGGCATATCTGTAAACCAAACAATAAGGCCTATGCCTACTAATCTTCAACATCATCAGTTGATAACAAATGGAGGATTTTTCAGGGAAGCTTGGTGGCAGCAGACTATTTTTTGGGAAATATGCGCATGCTCAGAAGTATGTAAATGATAGAAAATGACCCAATATGTCAAGGAAATAAAATTCATACTTACAAGTCAAATACTAGGTAATGAAAACTTTCTTCGGGAATGCTGTCGTGCAGACGAACTGAAAAATTAACAAGAACAAACATTCGATCAGATCCAGCAGATCACCTGAAAACCATTACAGATGTCCCTCCATGGAGCTCTAACAGAGAGCCACAGGCCAAGCAGTGTGGGCTCACACACAGGTGTGATTAGAAGCATCTTAATATCCGGGAAGGGTAATAGAACCGGGTATTCCTTTGATCTAGAGAATTACGCCATCCGTTCCTTGGAAGTAGTGTTACATTTGTTATGGTTTAAATAATCTATCTTAAAAAAATGTCTACCTGGAGGTTAGGATACAAGAAGGGATAAAGTCTCCTCCCCCCACCCCCCCCCCCCCCCCCACTTCCTTGTCAGCAACAGAACCTCTCCCAGGAGAGTTTGTGGAGTCAAGGGAAAAAACCTTACAAATTACAGGCCTGCTCGGCTCTGACACCACCACCTCATGACTAAGGCTCAATTGATGAAAGGAAAACGACCATGAAACTATTCGGCCTTGTTCACCTCAGGAATCAGGTCAACTAGGAAAGAGAGAGGCCTAGCAATATTATAACAACCATTTCACCGATCAATCAACTTCCAATTACCTCTAATTGCTTCTAATTGTTTCATATTGCTCTTTGATTAAATGGAAGGTAAACAGTAGTTTTCAGAGCAAATCATGGGAAGAAACGTGGGCAATCAGAGTAGTTAAGCTACCCTGTCCCTTTCATTATCAACAATTATTTTTAAAAGACTATGACAGGGAACCGAAATGGATCGTTTACATTTAAAGGTAGGGTCCTAGATTGGTTTTTGTCAACACAATGCTGATTTATAGGCAAAATTATAAAGAAAGATACAATAAAAGTCACATGTGAAAGCTTCAGCTGAATACAGTGTCAACTTGCTGAAAAACAGGCAGCAACAAATTTTCACTGTATTTTACCAAGAACGTTGAATCCATCCACCTTTAGCAAGGTGACAGCAGGTACCAACCACATAACTGGCTGCGGCATTCGCGAACGGACACCAACCCCCTGAAATCTGAGAAACAATTCTCAGATTCAAATGTTTTAGGTGAAAAATTATCCAAACCATATTACTGCGAAGGGACTCCTTTCTCAAAAAAAAATTATACTAACAACAGCTGCAGACTGCAGTATATAGGATTTGAGGCATTGCATGGTGAGGTATCAATAGATATTTGGTTTGCGGTAACACCATAAGTGTATATCTACTTGCAGAGTAGAATATTCGGAAATCGGGAGACTTCTCAGTTCTGAAAAGAACTGTCCTGCTTATCCTACCTTGGTGGGAGGTAGGAAATCGGGTGGGACTACTACTTTCGCTAACAGCTGCATTGTTTCTCACCAAGTAAGTTTTTATGGTCATTAATTTTTGGAGTATTTACCATCTGTGCCCCTACCTTTAAAATAAAAATCTGATGGCAAAAAAGTGTTTCGCAATTTGACAGAATTTCAGAGATTGAAACACCACCCTGATTCGCACTTGTTAGACTGATTGGCTTAATTGTAGAAACTTGACAAGATAAGCTAAGAATTTTGTGAACAGGTCACGCCTGGGCCATTGTTCTTGTCAGGGAAAAGTTCTTTTCTGTTTGAAAATTATTGTTGTCTCCTTTGAGAGCCACAAAAGCGACAATGCATTGGCAAGGGTCACTATTAGGCCTGGGCGACTAGTGCGACAAGTGCTGAAGTCCTGACTACTGATTGCTGTGTCAAGTCGCGACTATACCACTTTTCAACATACCGGATAACCTCGCCACCAAACCTACTAACAAAATAGTCGCGACTAGTGTCAAAGTCACGCCTAATTGAAGCACGACTAGTGGGGCAGTGAATTTCACTAGTCGCCCAGACCTAATTGTCATTGTCTGCTCTGATTATTGTTGCACCAAAAGAGTTGTTCATTGCAATGGCATCCATTGCAATATATAATGTACTTCACATTTTAGCCTGAATTCTACCATATTGCACCTGCGGCGATCCACAATCTTTGGTTTTAAAAATAGTCGTGACTAGTGTCCGAAGTCGCGACCTTCATCCAGGCCAAACAGATTTTATGAATGCTAATAATACTCATCAATATTGTGATCATCGTTTGTATTAAAAAGAAAAGAAAACAAATCTCAGACAAAATATTCGGTTAATAAAACACAAGCCCTCATACAGAATCAATGCCTTGCATGATAGACTTAGTTTATGCCAAATTTAGTTGCCATGGATACCATGGAAATTAATAGACCTTATGCACATGACGTAATCTGAGTAGGGCCCGGCGCCCTCGGCTAGAGGTCAAAAGACAGTTGCTCATTGGCCCTATCATATGCGCTGCGCATACTTAGCTTCGAGTTTTCCATTGTTTCATGATCGTTTTATTTCTAAGATGGCAGCGTGTCAACGATAAGGTCCATATGTTCTTGGTTGAAGCTTTCTCTATGATTGAAGTGATTGCTTTTGTTGAAGACAGAGTGTACAAGTCAAAATGCTCAGATAAAAAAATAAAACACCTCTCTTTCTTTGCACTGGTTTCCAAGGTAATATAAGGTGATTAGTTACCTTCACAATCTACCAGGCAAGTCAGAAAGATTGGTTCTGTATCTTGTATGTTGAACATTTTGCAATAGATCACATTCTATACATTATGTTTATGTCGATCCTCATCATAAAAAGTAATATAAAGGGGATGTAGATGCTTGTAACTAAAAAAATTAAGTTTTCATTCAAAGGAAAATGGGTACTCCTGCTTTTCAACCAAATTCAAAAATAGGATAAGCTTTAGGGTTTGTGGGTTTTGTTGTTGTTTTGCTTGTTTGTTTGGGTTTTTTTTAGTTGTTTTGGGGGTTTTGTTTTGTTTTGTTTTGTTTTTTTTGTTTGTTTTTTTTTTGGGGGGGGTAAGCAGCAGGAGCAAGTCTAATTTCCCTGGAGTCGATTTCACAAAACTCTTCTTAACTTAGGACTAGTCCTAGGCAATGCTAAGAGATAGGACTAGTCTTAAGTTAAGACCAGTTACTGGTCCTAACTTCAGATAAGACTAGTCTTATCTCTTTGTGAAATCGGCCCCAGCTGGAGTCACAAGCTTGACAAGAGCATTTACAATAGTGCAGAAGAATACTCCATTGTACCTCGTAATTCGCTGATAAGATCAGGTAGGCCTGTATTACAAATATGATTTTCTGTATGTACTGTATATATTTTTTATTACTACAAATTTCACCGTATCAAGTCACAACATTTATTCAGAAGTCCATATTTCTAAAGATATCAGGTCACGCGTTTATGAAGTAACGCCAGTCATTGTAATGCGACTCACGTTACATTCATGTACACATTGAATTTGCCAACAGAAGCAACCTTATCTGTTGTGCCTACAAAACACAGATATCAGTTGATGGAGTCTTTGAAGTTCACACCTGATGTAATCTATGCTTATTTTATTATAGGACAATATTCAAGGTCAGAGAAAACACTTCGTTGACACTTGCTGTAAAGCTGCGTTGACCTCAAATGAAGGTATCATGGTGTGAGTAGATTGCTAGAAACACAATGGGAGAAGGGCTACACATCGCATCATTTATGTGTATTCATTGTATGGAGGCTGTCATTGAAGCCCACACTGAGTGTGATAGCAGCTAATAAAACAAGGTCTGTTTCCATCACTAGATATCAAGGGAGACGTCCTGTGATGGGAGGAGTTGAATGTTGTCATATTACCTTGGGCTCAATTGGTCATCGAAGTTGCAAGAAAATGATGAAAGAAAAAACACCCTTCTTGTACAAATGTGTGTGCTTTCAGATGGAATAAAAGGCTTCTTGCAAGAAGTCTTTTATTATTTTAGTGAGAAATTACCTCTTTCTCAAAAACTACATGTACGTTACTTCAGAGGGAGTCGTTTCTCACAATGTTTTATACTATCAACAGCTCTCTGTTGCTCGTTACCAAGTCAGTTGTTATGCTTATATATTTTTTGAGTAATTACCAAACATGTACAGTGCCTTTAAGCATGCTAAGAAGCTCTATGGAATTGGGTCCTGCTTAGGTACATGTACATGTACACACGCAAAGCATTCAACCTTTTTGGATAACCACTTCCAGTTGATGAAACCTTAGTTTTAGAATAGAAAAAAAAGGTACTCTATATGCCTTGAAAGAATTTAGGCAAGCAGGGTAACCAATTTTACTGTAAATTGTAGAAAAAGGCATTAAAATTGCTTGTTTATAAAAAAAAATTAAAAAACGGGATCCCAACATCAAACAAGGATAACCAAAGGAAACCCTAGAAAAATTCTATTTTCGGTGAAATTCTTCTTTTCTAAGTGAAATTATTCTGTTCTACATGTAAGTGAAATTCTCCTCTTCTCAGTAAAATTCTTCTATTCTAAGTGAACCTCTTCTGTTCTTAGTGAAATTATTCAGTTCTAGGTGAAATTCTTCTAGTTCTACATGTAAGTGAAATTCTTCTAGTTCTACATGTAAGTGAAATTCTGCCATACTAAGTGAAATTCTTCCATTCGTAGTGAAATTCTTCCGTTCTGAGTGAAATTATTCCGTTCTAACTGAATTTCTTCCATTCATAGTGAAATTCTTCTGTTCTGAGTGAAATTTTTCCATTTTTTGTGAAATTCTTCCATTCATAGTGAAATTTTTCCATTCTTTGTGAAATTCTTCCATTCTCTGTGAAATTCTTCCATCCATTCTAAGTGAAATTCTTCTGTCCAAGTATAACTCTTCTGTTCTGAGTGACAGTCTTCTGTTCAACATAAAATTGCTCTGATCTGAAGTGAAAGTTTTATGTTGTTGGCAATTTTGTGTGAGTTCTGTGTGAGTGCCCACAGATCTAACAGTTCAACAGAGGTTGAATTCTATGGCATCAGAGTGTTTAATTAATGTTATATTGATCGTTTAAATCAAGCTGTTAGATAATTTAACATCCATTGACTTTGTCATCAATCAATGTTCAGTGCCCTTTGAGAACTTGGCTTTTAAGTCGACAAATTAGACTAGATCATCTCTTTCTAAGTTCTAGGAAAATATTTTAGTCCTATTTCATGTTTTGGGGGCTATTTCTTGGTACTTTGGAGATGAAGCGGCATTATTGTCCATCTCAAACTTTCTTCAATTATCATTTATTCAAATTAGATTTTTTTAATGACAATTTGTTCATGACAATTTTTGGGGGTCACAACCAGAAGTGAAAATTCCTTTAACGTTTCAGTACATGCATCACAACATGAAAGATAATTTACAAACCAAAGGCATCCATGTACCACCCTGCTCCTCCGCATCCTACATTAATCATCCGTCTTATAATGATTTCATGTCTTGATAAGATTACAAGCTCCTTACAAATGCACCCTATCCTCTTAAGAAATGCACCAGACATTGTTGTCAGTGTAATAACTGAGTCTTCAATCAAAACAACACAAGCCTTCCCCGCCAAAGTGCAACCCCCCCGAGAAAACCAGCGGCCTATGAATTAAAAGATGACTCTTTCTGCAGTATTTAATAAGATGCTATCCAATTTCTGAAAACACTTCCTAGGAGCTTGTTAAGGATGACCTCGGGAAGGATTACTCGGGGACTCTCCAAGAGATGCCGTGAATAAGGAATTCATTTCCCTATTGAGGAACTGCCAATCATAGCGTCCATACGGAACATATTATGCATAATTTGGGGAATTTGGGGAATCCTTTAAATTCATCTTGTAAAATATAAATAAAGAGAACCAAATAATTCTTGTTTATGTCCAACTTGTCTACATCTAATTTTCTACTGAAACACAGAGTAAATAGTGTAATGAGAGAATTAATCCAACACTGACGTTTTGCCGCTTCAAATTTCAACCATATGCTATGATTCGTGTCAAGCAATAATAAAAAGCAAACACCATGTGCTGTGTACCCGGTAACTTTGACATTTGTGGCACATTGAAGCAATGGCCGATCTCAGAAGGGAACAGAATATGGATGTGTCATGGTGCTTTTGCGAGAATATGTATGTGTCATGGTGCTTTCGCGAGAGACAAGTCAGTCAAATCGAGTTGAATCAATCAGGGTTTCAGTGTGAGGATTCTGGTTTTTCGGATTGGTATGTGTCTGAAATAGCTGTCAAATTGACAAGCAGTGCTTTGTGTGCGGCGATTTAATTTATCTTCTATTGCAGTTCCCTTCTGTTGAATGGAAACAGACCTCTACCATGGTGCCGCAATCTTGTTACCTTTCCAGGAGTATGAGAAGCAGCATTCAGTAACACTATAATAGACTGTGCAAGTCTCGCGCAATTTTGAACTTCCGGGACCATTGTGGTCCCAACCATATGGAGATTTACGTGGCAAGATTTTGTTCTGTCAATTATTTTATTTCAAAGTGGTTTATGACCATGAAATGTTGTTGGGAATGTAATACATAGTGATAACAAAATATGAAAGTAAAATCAATTCAACAATATAACGAAGAAAAATCAAGAATTAAACTTGACCTCAGCTTCCGGTTGCTGCAAAAAATTAAGAATTCTGTGCCCACCTCCCATCACAAACCTTGTGTAAACGCTTGTTTTGGATGCACCATGATAATCGCCAGATGCTGCAATTGCAACGCGAAGCCTTTTCATAGCAGTCTATGCTTGTTGAGGTGTCACAATCCTCTATAAACTACGTCAAGCGATAATTTTACGCCCGTGTGACCATCGCGAATCCACGTAAGTGGTTTCTGAAAAGTTAAGCTCAAATAAGCATCCTTGTCCCAGAGTTTTAATTTTGGTTCAATAATAATTAACACATTATTTGTGTATTTACTATAAAAACTAAAACTGATTTTCTAAACATTTAATGAGTATTTTTGTTGTTCAGATTTTATCATTAAATATAATTTAAAACAAAGATTTGATTTCAGAGAAACATATGTTCTTCGTTTGACGTGTTTTCTTGCTCCGATACGTTCCGTTCGCGAGACTTGCACAGTCTATTCGCACGGGGAGTATGACTAAAAGTGGCGGCTGCATGATTGATACTGTTCTGTAAGACATTTGCTTGAATACATGTCTGGTACCTTGACCTGATTGGTCACAAACAAAGCTTAAGTTTGAATCCCTTGACTACAGACAGTGTCCAATCAAGGGTTTTTAAGGCTGTGTCAAAATTGACGAATGCGGCTGTTGCTAAGGATGTTGCTAAGGACAGCCTATGCTCTACCGCATGTTAACGTGGTGATCAAGCCTCAGTCGTAGCCGTTAATTCTGAAATAGCCTTAATGTGGCAATATTACTGCCTCAAAACTTTCAAAGTCAAAGCTGGCAAATCCTGGATAAGAAAATGTCATCATTTGCAGAGTTGAAAACTTATGCAATACCGGTGAGTGTGTGTGTCCACCCCCCACCCCCCCCCCCCCATACCTTAAATTAACATGGGCTGAAGGAAGTTGATCCAAAAGAGGGCGCTATCAGACAAATATGGGAGGGGGGACACAGAATCTCCTGCCACACCCGCATGGGTCAAAGACATACATTCAAAATATTTAATGTTTCAAACATAACTGGTTTTGGAAGAGTAAAAAACTCCCATCCTCTAGTTTTGCACAAACACACCAAACAACCAACCTGATGACTGCGATCTGTGAAACTGTCATCCAAGTCACTGGTAATGTTTTAAGAGTGAAAATGAATGTTATGCACATTCATAATATTAGTGTGCGGTTATTTTGATTGCGGCAATCAAAAACAAGCAATTTTGATTTTGAGTTTCTTCAAATGCTTTACACCCAACTTTGATAGCTTTTCATTTCAGATGGAAATATTTCTCAGTTGGTAAATGGTATTAATTTCATTATCAGTGAGCTTTTAGAACGAAACTGATCAATTAATTTGTTTGAACATTTTTAGGAAAAGCCTACATGATAGTACCTTTAAAGGCAAAGTATACCTTTGGTTTTTGGAACCTTTCGACTGTTTTAATCCTATATAAATGTAGATATTATATACAATAAAACATTTCAAAAGGTGTTCGTCGTTTTTGAGACATTGCCGGAAATCACGAGTGGTTATGTCCACGCAGGAAGAATAATCCGTATTGAAATACACAATCTGAGAAACATTCCATGCAGAAACGTTTCTCAGATTAAAATATTTTTGAATCTCTCTCTCTAAATCCACATTTCTTTGAAGGGAATGATTTCTCAAAATGTTATATACATTATCAACAGCTGCAGTGCTTCTTACCAAGTAAGTTTGTATGGTCATTAATGTGTGGAGTAATTACCAAAGGTAGACACTCCCTTTAAGTGTTGGGAAGACATAGCATACTAAGACACAGTACACCTCAAAAGCTATTCCAGCAATGAACAAAATATCAAAACTGAAATTTGTAATTTTGCAGAACAGTGGGATACGCATATCACATTCCCAGCTGGAGTTCCACAATAAACCGGATCTCCCCAGCAGTAATCGCAATAATACCCCATGACTGACTACACATCAGTTGTTTCAACTCGGACACAAATCATTTGCATAATGTCTATTTACCAATCAATATTAATTAGGCTTGGGTTTAAATATTTCAAAATGTTTGTGAGGGCGGCGTGACTTCTGTGTAATGCTCCCTCGAAGTGGAGCTCCGGGGAAAAAAATAATAATAATACTAAATAAAAAGGAATACTCAACTTGGTATTGATTCGTACAAAGAGGGCAAATTTCTTTTTGCTAAATGGCAGCGGGTTGTATTGATCCCTGGGGGGTGGTGATAGCATGTGGAGAGAATTGAACATCTGTCCATGATCACTGCTGTACATGAGTGTACAAGTTGAAGACATGTATATGCCTCCTTCAAGAAGGTACATGATGTGCATCTGTGTGTGCGTGTTCACATCTTAAGTCTATTTACTCATCACTTATTCCTCAAGATTGTAAAGTGCGTCCAATCTTTACTTACAAACAGCTGAAAATTTTGAAATCAAAACGGTGGGAGGCTGCTGCTTTACATTGGCTGATTTTAGTCTTTTTTTTAACGACTGGTGACTACCATGGGACGGGTGGTTTTAGTTTCAATGTGAAATCTCACTGATTATCAAGTTAATTTGGGGTCGAACGAAGAAAAATTTACTAGAGCTGGATTTGAACCAACGACCTCCGGATTAACGTGCCGGCGCTCTACCAACTGAGCTATCTAGCCCTTCATTGGCGGTCTCCCTATTTGTCAATATCTTTGTTCGTGGATGCCGAGTTCATACCACAGTGAACGATTTCCCTCGTGTAGAGTTCATGTAACCTGTTCATCACATACAAGAGCCACAAAGCGTGGACTTCCTGCGGGCACAATTTGTTCACAGCCCAATGGAAGAAAACATCAAATCTTACATTTTATGGAGATCGCACTATCTGTATTTTCATAACTCTTGAATTAATGTGGAAATTATTATACAAAGTGTAAAATTTCACATACGACTAGTGCCGTATCTTGCCTTCCAAGTACGGATAAACCAAAAAATGTCCTAAATAAAAAAATATTATGATTACAATAAACATCCATACACCTGAAAACGAAATTTGCAAACTCAGTCTTGGCTGACCCACTTTCTTGTCTTGTGAATTTCCAGGGTGCAAGCACCCTGCATGACTTCTTTAGAAGATTAACCATAGTCACTGGTCAGATGCGCAAACAAAGTATTAAAGCACACACTTCAAAGTGCTTGTATAATCGTCACTTACCATCCAAGTGCCTCGATGACTTCAAGTCATGGTTTTGCTCAGTACAGTTAGACTATTCTAAAAACATGTCCTTACATATTTTGCCCACCTGAACATGGTAAGAACACTAAGCTTCCTGTGGTGGCATTCCGCTCCGGGTGTTTTAGTTTTAAATTTTAAATCTCTACAAGGCTTGCTTTGAGCTTTCAGCCCAATCCTCTGAAACGTGCGGCCCAATATCAGAAAATAAAGTGGGTGTTTTCGATAATACTTCAACATTCTATTAGACTTTTGTTTGTATAGTTCTCTGATCAGAAGGAAACTAACTGAGAGTTTCTAAAGCTGTTAAGAACAAAGATTGCTTAACATTTTGATTCGTTATCTGAAAGTCGAAAATGAATACTTGACATTTTGGTGGAAAATGTGTTTCAGCTTAGCCAGATTCCCCTGTGCTAAGCAAGTTTTAAAGTCTATAAGCAGTTTTATAAATAAGGCCGAGGCAAATTATAGAGCTGCTTAGCATGAGAATATGCTTAGTGCATTGATACAAGTACACTTAACAAAATCAGGTTACCAGTTTAATTATACTATATAGTAATGTGTATTGCTTAAGACTGGTTCCCTGCTGATTTTAGCTTAGCAGTAATTCCTTCTCAGCAGCTTTTGAACTGGGGTCTGTACAATACAAAATGTAGCAGTATGCTTACCTATATTTGGATGTTTCAGTTTGCGACATATCCGAGCCTCTCTCTCTAATTTCTGCAAATCTGCAAAGTTGGGAGAAAAAGAAAAAAAAGAGAACAGAAACTTAACAAATAGAGTGACAACAAGAACTTTTCATTGGACTTCAAGATCTTCTCTCAAAACCAAGCAAGATTACTTTCCTTTGTAAAAAAGTAAAAAATAAATTAATTCAAACTGATTTCATTTAAAAGGTTAAATAAAGTTCAAATCAAAAACAATTATTGCAAATGTTATAACTCCATTCAAATTCTACCAATAACTCATATTCGACACCCGCCCAGTTTTTCATTTTGTAAGACTGTTACATGTACATCTCCTCCATCATGGACTCATCATGAAGAACAATAGATCGATCAATTAAGCTCCGCCTCCTTAATGCACTCACTAATCAGAGCACGCGCCGAAACCCAGACAAAAGCCTGACACATTTTAAAATACCATTCTTAAAAAAAGTGAACAGGTTTCTGCAATTTAGATTGCTGTTTGTCTTTTGTGCGCGGTGTAGAGCAAGTCGCATGTGTCGTAAATTACCTACTACCAATATGGACGCCGTTGATAGATTATGGCGGCCGTTGATAGATTATGGCCAGGGTGGGCGGGGCTTACTAGAGCATTCAGACACTCTATGCACCCTGTTGCAGCAACTGGACATGCCGCTGTCCAGTGAACCTTCCATCCCCCCCAATCCATCATCCATTCCTGAGGGATTACCCCCAACATAAAGCGATCCTTTTTAATAGCTCCATGCTCAAAGGGACAGGGCAGCACTTTTGTCTCTCAATGACATGCGCAACGCTACAAACTCATATAAAACAAACGTCGCCCACTGCTTAGGGTTTCGCTGGCTGAGTGTTCCAAAGCTTTGTGTGAAGTATAACTCTCGGAATGTTCTACGATTTGAACAGACAGTGGCTGCTGGCGGTGGAACAAGCCTGGATTTTAGCTTTTAAACCAACCAAGTCCTGTTTTATGAACCCCCACAATTCTGTCAGAAAACACAGACTTCCTGTGTTGCTCACGTTACACGTGAATGATCTTCATGACTTGAAATTAGCTCCTGATGAGAATAAATTTCAGCGTGATCAGTCCGAGATCTATTTAAGGATATCTAATACTCATGGGTAATGTATTGTGAGTGACTTTAGGGCAGTCGTCGTTTCTTTCGTCTCCAAACGCATCTACATGTAATCTCTTTTCATGATTGCCTGTGTATCCATTTAGCCAATAAACTAGAGTTCTTTTCCCACCAACCTACACGTCCCGACAATTAATTTTAGATGCGGGTAATAATAAATACACAGTCACTCTTTTTAAATAGGCCCAAACCAATTAGTTTGGCAAATCAATTTATTTGAAAGTTAATTACCTTGACTCCAGAAATAACAAAAATAACAATTAAAAATTCATGACATGACAGGAAGTGAGGAATGTATTCGTGTTGCTAGAAAAAGATTATTCATGATGTTAAAATAATATGAATCCAATTAACAATGCGACTGTCCTCATAGGGGAATAACATCTTAAGTAGAGAATTGGATAGAAAATACATATTGATTAGTTTCAGTCTGCCGGGTTGCTGAAGTATAAAGTTCAAATCATTACCGGACTGCTGATTGTAAAGTTCATATCATTACCAATTCTCCAGAGAAACATTTCCATGTAATATAACGTCAAAGTGGAGGGGTTAATAGCATTTTAAAGATTGCCCCAATTGAAAAAAGACCATTATGAACGTGCACAAAATCCTTGCCAAACAGAAGCACTTTATGGAATTCCACTTTTTCCAATATTCTACTTTTCAATGTTTGCTCTTGGGTTTCTTACTGTCATTGTACTAGCTGCTTGTATTGAGAGTCCTTCTTTTTCTCCCTACACTGTATCTGTCTTCCAGTTTGCCTCCTGCCCTTCCTCTTTCCCCTCCCCCTTCCCCCTTCACCCAACCCCATCCCCTCCCCTTCAACGGTGGTAGGATGGCTCTGTAGAGGTGCTGGTCACCTGCTCCATCTTGCCACTTGCTGGTGATTTGTTATAAATTAGTATATTTAGCGAATTTGGATGTCACTTTGACGTCACAGCTCTGTTTTCGCTGCAAATGTTTTGCAGGAGTTGAGCACAAGGCAACTCCTGGGAATTGTTCCTTGCGAATTTGTAACGCATTCGCATTCGCAGGAAGTATGAACCAGGCTTATGTTTGTATATTCTATATTTTGTACAGTATATACCTGGTATTCTTTTTGAAGAGTTGTACCCAGTGAACATGTAATAAATATATGTTGTTTTCACTCAACAAGAACACCAAATTTTCCACTTGACTGTAGGTTGTGTTTATTGAAAACTTCAGCATGGTAAAGAATTTCTTCCCCCCTCAAAAAAAAACAAAAAAAGTGACGTAGTTTCCCTTTAAAGCTATTCCCCCGGATGATCACCCTTTCCTTGATGAAAGGGTGAAGAAATCCATTTGTCCACTGCCAAGCACCCTGTTTACTCCTACCCTATAAGTCGGATGAAGAAGAAGGAAAAAAAAACCTACAATACTGAAATATGAAACAGGGAGAAGTGGGTGAGGAGAATGAGGCAAAAAGATTGAGAAGGAAATGAAAACTGACACCTTGCCTTTGTGGTCTATCCCCTATGGTAAGGTGTATAAATATACGCGCCTGTGATCTAGATACTTGGCATGTGGGAACAGATTTATTAGGAAGCTGCAGAGTATGACGTCATTATTTTGTAGTCAGCATCTAAACATCATGGATCGTCCTTTGAGAAAATTGAATGAATGTATTTTAAGGTATACAGTATTAACCTTCCTACTGTCTGACCATTTAATATCATCTACTGTCGTTTTGAATAATAGATGCACCATGCCAGCCTGCAATATGATGCATACATCATTTGGTGAATGCATCAACACAGAACACATTCAACCCTCGTACTGTCTTATCATTCAATATCATCTACTGTGGTTTTGAATGACACATACATGTATACTATGCCAGTCTGCAGTATTATATTATGTGGTGAATGCATCTACACTGCACACATTCAATCCTCCTACTGTCTGACCATTCAATATCATCCATTGTGGTTTTAAATGATACTTTAGATAAACTATGCCAGACTGAAATAAGTTATCACATGGTGAATGCATCTACACAGTGCACAATTAGTTCTGTGCACAGTTATGCCACCATACACAACCCTTGCAGTTGAATGGTTTCAAATGGTTGGTCCTCGCTGGAAAATGTTACAAAGAGTTCATTCAAATCCTTTATTTATCAAAAACCTATCATAGAGAGATAAAAATAGATACATCAAGTATCACCTATAGTTTCAACATCATAGTTATTGGGATGACTAAAATTCATTCCAATCCTCTAGTTTTCAAAACATACAGTATTACAAAACATTAAGAGCTAGAGGTTCATCCCATCCGATGCCATGAGTTTTTCTTTTCCTATAAAAAATTTAGTCTCTGCTTCTTTCTCCAATACGCTACCATCTTGTTCAAATTCCCTTTGTGCTAAAGGCAATACACAACTGAAAAGGGACCTTCTAGCCTTCCTTGGGATAGTCAGTTTTAATCAATTTCCAGGTCAGCCTCTCCATTTTACCAGGTCAGCCTCTCCATTTTTCCAGGTCAGCCTGTCCATTTTACCAGGTCAGCCTCTCCATTTTTCCAGGTCAGCCTCTCCATTTTTCCAGGTCGGCGTGTCCATTTTACCAGGTCGGCCTCTCCATTTTACCAGGTCAGCCTCTCCATTTTTCCAGGTCAGCCTCTCCATTTTGTCAGGTCAGCAAGGCCGGGCATTCATGTGACTAGCGCATTTTTTACTCAAATTCTGGGTCATGTTAACCCGCAAAATGGGTCATCCTGACCCAGAAAAGTGTGTTGCCAACACAGAGACCTTGCTCAGGGTCAATTCTGATCCAGTACTTTATTTGATCCAGGATTCTTCACAGTGCAGGAGCAAGGTCGAGTTTAGTTTTAAGTGGCAAGCAAACTGTAAGATGTCAATTGATAACCGTTGGTTAATTAGTTTGTATACATTTACCTATTCAATAATTTACTCACATATTTAGTCATCTTATCATTTATTTATTAACAATTTTTATTCAGAATATCCTGCTCATCATGTTCAACACAAAGTGGGTTTTTTACTAAATAAATATTTAATGCTTCCCAATTATGCATCTGAGCTGACTGAATAGTAAATGTTGTAGAAACCTTTGCCGCCTGACACTTTCCCATCTTATAACACCTGCTGGAAAGAACAATATCTACTGATTTGATAATGACAGCTTCTCATGGCCAGTGTTAACAATGAATATCTGTTACCTTGATTGAATTGTGTGCATAAATAGATTGTGTACCTTACATGGTATAACACAAGCATTATAACATGTATGTCATCATTGTACCTGTGTTTAGTATTACAGTTGTGTACACTGTATTACTGTCAGTGTAAACAGTACAGAAATAAGTCCCTTCATATTTCAGGCATTATTTTTACTCTGTGTAGAAGAATGCAAGAATATAACCCCAGGTTGGACTACCCATCTTTATTTTGGTCCTGTTGTAGCCAATGGAGGAGTCCAACCTGGCAGTGGTGTAACCAGACGTTTTCATTTGGGGGGAGGGGATGGGCAAGCAGGGGGAAAGGCAAGTAGGGGTGGGGCTATTAAATATCGAACCATTCATTTGTGCGTTTTTTTTCAATATCACTTGGAGAAGGGGGGGGCAAGAGGCGGGTAAGCAGGGAGGCAAGGGTTCTAAGTGTGAGGGGTGGTTCCTCAGTGGTATTACCAGACATCTTCATTTGGGGGAGAGGACAAGCGGGAGAAAAGATATAATTTGGTTGGGGTGGGGCTATTTAATGTATCAAACCATTCATTTGTGCATTTTGTTTACATCACATGGAGGGCAAGAGGGGGGTGAGGGAGTAAGAGGGGAGACAAGGGTACCAAGTTTGGGTCTTACACACTTGTGTCCTTAAACAAGACACTTAACCATTTTTGCTTCGTCTTTCAGATGGGACGGAAAGTCGTAGGTCCGATGTGTCGTGTAATGCACGTAAAAGAACCCAGTTGCACGTATTGTTAAAAGAAGGGGTTTGCCCGGGCGTTTCTACTATGGTGCTACATAAAATGGGTCTCATAATTCATAAACTTCAAAACCTGTCATAAAAGTGTTTATTTTTGTTCAAGCGCAGTGAGCACCTTATTGGTGGATACACGTGCTATCATAAGACTCCAATATTATCATTCTTATTGTTAAGGCTTGGACAAGTTTCTCTGCAAGTAAATTTGCTGAAACCTGCCGACCGCGATGGCACCTAACCCCCAGTGTCTTTCCCGTTTGCCCTCATATTTATTTGCCATCATGTTCAGTAATGGGTAACGACAGAGAAGTCTGTCAGGAGATTTGATGAGTAGATATTACTGGTTCCTCCTCCCTTATGGCATGTATGGATGTTATTCATCTAGTAGTATTCAGTAATCTGGTGACTCATTCAGGACTGGAAACGAGCGGCAGGCCCGAGTCCAAGTCATTTTACCATTGGGCCAATAACCTCAAAGCCAAATGAGTCCAACGCCAACGGTCTAGTGGGGGGTGTTTTTTTCAGAAAAAAATGTATGAAAAAAATAGAATCAGATGTTGTAAACTGCTTACCAACCATAAGGACCTATTACGGTATAAATTCACATATTAGTTATTGGCCTGACGTTTTGACCCTAGCAGAGTCATTCAAAAGACTCAACTTCTTTGCTGATATGTGTATTTGTGAGTGATTTCCAATCAAGTGTGAAAATCTGTCTCACAATCATTATTTAGAGTATAGTATGCAGTGCTTCCCAACCTTCGTATACAGTTTGTAGGATTTCACCAAATGATGAACAGACCAACTTATCTAGTTACAGTTGAAAGGCACACTTTACATGCACGTTACATACAAACACACAATGCACTGTACACATTACGTGATCGGGCATGTCCTTTGCAAATTGTTTTGTCTTCTAGTGTTGTCTTTGTACCCTGGACACAGTCTTTGAAAAGGGACTGCATATCCAATGAGATTATCCTTATGCTGCCATCATTTCTGCTCCCTACATACACACATGCCATGATAGTTCAAATTTATAACTAATAAAAAGAAACCCGACTATTTTTTCCTTTTAACCTCAGATTGGGTACAGTAATTTATAAGAAAAAAAACAGTTCGGGTAAAGTGTTTTACGAGAGAAAGAAAAAAACAAGATGTCGATTTTGATAACTTGTACATTTGTAAATTGAAACTGTACGCCTGTTCAATACATTCTAAATTTCAAAGTACTATGTTCAAGTACATGCACATGTAGCTAATTTAGTAATATTACTATACAACGTTCACAGTGTCTAGACCAAACTAGTTTGTGTCATTTGCATGTGTCACGCACACGTACCAAGCCCTGATTCTTCATTGTTGTCCACATTGTGTCTAAACCTGTTTGTATTTCTAGTGTTCCGGTTTAAGAATAAGAGGGGAACCCAGGCCCAGAAGCTATTTTCAGGAATTTTCGATTTCGTCAAATCTCATCTTTGTGGAAAGGGCAAGACAGTTTTTACTTAAAGTAGTAAAGGACACCTCAATGAGGGAAATGTAAACTTCTTCTTAAGATGTCAAGGGGCACCAGGGCAATGACCAGGGGGCATGGAGGCAATTGCCTCTGTGAAGTACCGGGACTGTGTACCAGATTGTTCTACAATCATTGGAACGTTTAACACTCCCACACGCTTCATGGGCATGTTTATCCTGCATTGCGTCAACGCTTCTGTTTAGTTGCACCGCCATCATTGGCAGAAGATGCTTGTGATGCGTACAAAATAAATTCTTTGCCAAACCCAGTAGCGAGGACACACGATTGCGCCTTAGATTCATCTGAAAGGAAAATATTTGTAGGCTATGCATACACAACAACGTTTGAACAATCTGACGGAGCTTGACCTACGTTATGTACATGAACAAGAACCGTCCTTTTCATCAGGTTCCGTTCAGCATGTCCCGAATGTAAAAATAGAGCCATTTGATCATGTCAAATGAAATGAACGTTCATGTATTACGTGTCTTCATTTTGTTTGTCTCTATAGAAACCGGAGGTGAAGAGTCCACAACCCTCTTAGATTCGTCCGCTGAATATGATGAGCTAGATTAAAGTAAATGTCAACCAGATAAACGCCACAACATGCAGTCCGAGTTATGGTCATGAATATTCATGATGGAATCAACATTAAAGGAAAAGTACTTCTTAGTTTTTGTTTTGCTTTCTTGGAAGAGTAAATAAAGTCGCATCCTCTTGTTTTCAATTACAAAATGACTCAACCAACCCAGTGAAAATGTCATCAAATTACTTTAACTTGGTTATCTTTTAGTGAAAACAATTTTTGTTAAACCTTTTGTTTCATCAGGGATTGTTTAGAATCTTTGTATTGGGCTTGTTTTGATTGTGGCGATTGGAAAAAGTATCAATGATTACTGGGAACTTCAAATGCTATTTCCTTGTCTTTGGCAGTATTTTAGACGGAAATATTTCTCTAGAGGATTGGTACATGTACTGGCATGGACTTTACAATCAGTGAGCTTTCAGATTGAAGCATTAAACTTTCTTTTTTTTTTCCAATCCTGTCGTTTTCCATTAAAGGGTGGTTGCTCCACTAGGTAACAACATGAAAAGGTGGTTATAATGTACATGTACAGGTTTGCATTACAATCCCAAACCTTGCTTGATTTTTTTATTGCGTAATACTTCGTTTTCAAAGAGTGTAAAATGTAAGAAAGCAAAAACAAAATTTGCAGTAGTAGTTATTCGATCTCTTCAAGAGAGAAGATGTCATCTTGGACCGTATACAAAGAGCCAAGGAGCTACGTCTCAAGAAATCGAATAGCACGTTGAAAATGTGACGAGACACTAAGAATAATTTGCAATCTCTTTAAGGAAGAGGAAAACATTTGTGGCATATTAAGTTTCCACATTCTCTCTTGCTGAATATTAATAATAATAATAAGAGCACTTATAATGCGCCTTCTTCATAATATATTTCATCTCTGGGTTTCATTTTTTCTTGGAAGAGGGGGAAAAAATATGTCCCTATTTATCAATTAGTCGGTGAGTCCAATAGCGATAGTCTCTAGACATTATAATGGTCTGTACAAGAATATATTGACAAATTTGATAATCTAATTATATGGTTTTACATACATGTACATCTCAACTCTCTACTCCCAAACTGCGTATAAATAATGCAAGGCACACACTATCCATCTGCTTCATATATGCAATCTTTTGTCATGCAGAAAGACGACGAGACCTCACCATTGGCTAACAGAGGGAAAGATCAGAGGATTTGCAGACTTAAAGAGAGAATCTATGAATGGAAATATGAAAACCTTAAAGGGATTGTACACGTTTGGTAATTGGAACCCACTGTTTGTTTCAATCCATGTAGTTGTATATATATACCATAAAACTAACCTGTGAAAATTTAGTTTCAAAAGGTGGTGCTTTTGATATATTGCCAAAAATCTGGAGCGGTTATGTCTACGCAGAAAGAATAATCTGCAATTGGAATACACAATCTAGAAGTGTACTGCAGTAACGCTTCTCAGATTCAAATTTTGGGGGATAAAAAGTGATATCTTTTTCCATAACCGCAGTACTTCGTAGTGAAAGTATCTCAAAATGCATTAAATACTATCCAAAGCTGCTGTACTTCTTACCAAGTACAGAAGTTAGTTTTTATTGCCATTAATTTTCAGAGTCATTAACAAACATATACACACCCTTTAAATGTATTATACAGGATTGGTAAGGCTGACAAAATAGTCGCAGATAGTGTTTATGTTTTGTGTGATCAACCATACATGTATACATTAAATAACAAACATGTGAAAATTTGGGCTTAATCCATGGTGTGAGTCAGGAAAAATAGTGAAAATTTGTGAACAATTTTAATTATCTAAAACACATTATCCTTATTTTTGGTTGCAACAACTGAAATCAGATGTTGCAATTTTGGGTTTTTTCCCAGGTACAGTTTTTTTGAATTATTATGTCTTCATTTCAGAGGGAAATATTTCACATAAAAAATTAATCTTGAATGAAATTCACGATCAGTAGGCTTTCAGACTAAAATTGAACAATGATGCTTTTATCCTTACAGGACTGACTTCAAGCATTACCCAATGGCAAGCTGTTTGACAGAAAATAATGTTCAGCAAGTTTTGTTGCTGCTAAGCAAATTTCAGAAGAGAACTGATCACCCAATGTACATGTGTATATTACTTGGAATTTTGGTTGGTAACCTGTTTTTGT
Source organism: Plazaster borealis (assembly GCA_021014325.1). Lineage (NCBI taxonomy): Eukaryota > Metazoa > Echinodermata > Asteroidea > Forcipulatida > Labidiasteridae > Plazaster > Plazaster borealis. Next base: position 8,207,604 of record CM037468.1, read on the forward strand.
TTTCTATAGGCAATTGTGTTATGGTTTTCTGCGATTAGCAGCTTAACACTGTCGGTCCAAAATCCTCCAGAATCCTACTCAGGTGTCTGACTTTGTAGGTTATAACTGCAGGCCCAAATAATAATTGTTTATCATTGGAACAGCATTACCCACTCTGATCAAAGTCTAAACATTTAGGTGTTGAGTTACCAGACATGCCAGATTGCCACAGAGTGGAATATTTTGAAGGATATGGGAGGTTCTCTGATATAAATAATAATAATAATAGTAATAGACATATAGTGCGCCTTGTCTGTCAGAAAGACACTCCTGGCGCATAGTAAAAGAACTCTGCTAATGATGGTACTTAAAGCTAAGACTGAACAAGTGGGCTGATCTAGAGCTCCAGAGAACATCCCAAAACTTATGTTCATCGAAGACAAAATTCCACATTCAAATGTTTAAAAAAACAAGGGATCCAAATCAGGAACGATTTAGAAGGACTATCAAGGGTAAACGAAAAAAGAAAGAAAAAAAACTTCCACTATTCCTTTAATGTTTGTTGTGAATACAGAACAAGCCTTTCAGAGTCATATTCCAACATTGAATTTGCACACAGCAGTCCCCAAGATCGAATACATGCATCTTAATTTGGACAAACTCACATCACCAAACCTTTGTATGCAGATTCTTCTATATCGGGCATTACGGATATAAATTTTGTAGCATCAGGGAGAATTGCTTGTAGGATGAAACTAAGACACGCCAGTGGGTTGACCTCAGAGGAGGGGGGAGGGGGAATATTTTAATTTTTTCGCCACATTCAATGGAATTGTACAACTCTAGAATTATTCAGAATAATTACAATAGACTACTCTGTATGAACTTAGATGTACAGGTATAGCTTTAAGGTTGGTTCATATATTGTTTTTTATCCACGTAATGCTTATTTATAGGCACAATTATAAAGAAAGACACAATAAAAGTCATTATGTGAAAGTTTCAGCTGAATACAGTGTCTACTTGCCGATAAAACAGCAAAAAACAGTTGCGGTATTTTGTGCAAGAACGTTTAGCGAGGTGATAGCAGGTACATGTACATGTACATGTATCAATAGCATCTCTGGCCACAGCGTTCGTGAACGGACACCAACCCTCAGAAATCTGGGAAACGATTCATGCATGAATCATTTCCCGGATTCAAATGTTTTTGGGTGAACAATTATCAAAACCATAATACTTCAAAGGAAATCCTTTCTCAAAATAGTTTATACTATGGATAATTACTAGAAAATTATAGTGTAACAAATTAACCTGTGAAGTGAAAGTTACCAGGAAGCTTGTCATAATGTCAGTTATATAAATCACATCGTATCACTGGTATACTGTCTCTGATTAGTGTGTTTTAAAAACCTATGCATGGCTCAATATACCCACTGATCCCAGATTCCATAAATTGGCCTGGTACCCTACCAACTGAACAAGTCTGGTCTAGTGTTTTTCCCAACATATTCTTTAAAGATTGACAAATTAGTACTTTACCTTCTCAAATCCAAACTTCTAAAAGTTTAGAAATCTTTAACCTACCCTTGAGTGATTTAGTAGGATCCTGCCTCACTCTCATCAAAATCCAACACCATTTGGCAACTCAACACCTATGGGCCTACTGTTATGGTGGTATGCCTGATCCCGTGTAACGCATGATCAGTTTTAATACTAGTGCAGTCCTCAGTCCAACAGAGTCAAACACAAAGGTGTATGGGTAAAACCAAATAAGAAATCACACAAAACAAAAAAGGAGTGCAATTTTGAAGGGATAGGATTAGTGTTCAATGAACTTTATAACTTTTTCCACATGTCTTGTGTAAATATTGAGCTACTAGACCTTGTGGGTCTTGTGGAGGTTTTTCCTAAAATTTACGCTCACCTGAGCACAATGTATTGTGCAGTTTTATCTGCATGCACCTGAAAAATCACACCTCAGAATTGAACCTGAATTTATATCAAAACTGAGCGAACAACAACAAAAATATCTGTAGTTTTTAAACCTTGAAAACTAGGGCAGCTTTTCTTCTCGATAGACGATGTTGTGAACTCCCACTTACAGAGCTACGCTTTCATTTTGAAAGTGTATGATTTAGTATGAACAACACCAGTTAAAATCTAGGTCACCCAAGACTCCTTGGGTTTGAAAAAGGGGGTAAAAAACGAATGTCAATACATTTATACTGTAGAAGAAAACTCATAATATGCAACTGAGAGCCGTGATGGCTTTCGACTGATTTGATTAGAACTTTATGGAGCATGTTTCATCCATGTTTCAAAAAACAAAAACGTGCTTCAGCAAGCTTCTAGCGCCTGTAGGACGATTTACTGTACATGTAAAGGTTAACATTTATTTGAAATCTCAAAAACATGGTCGATAAGTTTTCTTTCATAATGCCCCCCTAAAAAGTTATCCTGCGTTACTACATGTGTTAACTAAAGAGAAAGGCCATTTTCGCTTGTTTAAAGGTAGGGTCATACTTTGGTAATAATATCCCTAAAAAAACAGTTGTGTATTTTCCATCCCAAAGCTTGGTAATGGTATTAAGCATCCTGCAAAATTCTTTCGTCTGAAATGTCCTCGTTGATTAGAAATCAATAAAAAAACATTTGAATCTGAGAATTGAATCACGCATGAATCGTTTCTCAGATTTCTGAGGGTTGGTGTCCGTTCGTGAAAGCTGCGGCCAGAGATGTGGTCGGTACCTGCTGTCACCTTGCTAAACGTGGATGGATTCTACGATCTTGTGAAAACACAGTAACAATTTTTGCTGTTTTCTCAGCAAGTAGACACTGTAATTAACTGAAACTTTCACATGTGACTTTTATTGTATCTTTCTTTATAATTTTAATAAATCAGCATTAAGTTGACAAAAACCAAACAATGATCCTAACTTTAAGGTCCACTTGGAACAGGAAATGACAGTCATTGTATCAGTGGTCTTCAACCTTTGTAACACTTCTGGCTTATCACGGTTATTGATTTAGTTACGTGTTCATGTTTTAAAAAACTTTTATAAGTTGGCTTTGTTCTGATGCAATTAATTTCTTAAACCCTTTCATGCATCATTTATTTTAGTGATAAATTGATCATATGGACACCCCCCCCCCCCCCAATAGCACCCTCAAGAGTCCTCTTTCTCATTCTGAAAACTGTGTGGCCGTGGAATCTTTATTTTTTGTTTTACAACTATTTTTCTGAAGGGATTTAAACCGGCCGCGAGCGACTGGTCGGCGCGTGAAAGAGTTAAAATGGGAGGAAAGACAGAAGTTCAAAGGAGCTTGTGCCCTTGCTAGTTTTGAAATTGTCTATTTAGCTACCGGTGGTGTAACTTCACTTTAAAGTACAAGGCTAAACCTAAATGTAGATTGTACGTAGGTTAGCAATTACCATGGTGAAATATTCAAACATGGAATCAGCTGGAATCAGTATGGAACTGGAGTCAGGGTGAGAAGTCACACATTTGCCAGGAAAAAGACTCAAAGTTCTCGTTAAAAAGTCAACAATATTCATGAGTTTGGGATAAGTTTACATTTGGTTGCCTTCTTGGAAGACGGTAGTTACTGCAGATGAGAACCAATAGTAAAACGGACATGACGGCAAAGTATAATACGGCTACACTGTAGATGTACCATGTAGGTGGAACAACCAATAGTCTACAGTCTTATATAATAGCACACGTACTATCAATATAGTACTCAAGGCACTTGAACAAACAGAAACATTTTAAGACAGGTTTTCGATATTTTTGAAATAATATATGAAACCGATTTATGTAACACCTTGTAAGGATTTACAATATGCTGGGGCGCATTCAGCAGCCACTGCAAGAGACGCCTGGGCAAACCCCTTCTCTTTGCGATAAGTGTTACTGGGTTCTTTTACGTGCTTTACACAACACACGGGACCAACGGCTTTACGTCCCATCCGAAGGACGAAGCAATTCAATTCAATTCAATTCAAAAAACGTTATTCATCCTAAAATAGGCAATTACAAAAGATTGGTCAGCTTCATTAAAAAAACAGTAACAATTTTACAGCAAGAGCAATATGTAATTACCACAATAAAAGAAGAATACACAATTACATATTTAAATACAAAATATCACATACAAATTAAAATATAAAGATAAGGAAATGAAACGTATCATACCTCCAAAATTTTACAACAAAATTACGGTGAAGTGTCTTGCTAAAGGACACAAGTGTCGAGACCGGGACTCGAACCCACACTCTGCTGATCAGAGACACCAGAGCTTGAGTCCAGCTTGGCCACTAGACCACTCGGCCCTGACATGCCACATGACAAACCAATTGCTGGTATCATGCAAATTTTTCTTTGTAAAACACGGCAACTCTCAGAGGACGTTGAGTCAAGTTTAAGAAATTATGTATTTTGTACAATTTTGACAATTTTGACATTATTGACAAAGTACATGTACATGGTTCAGAGGAAAACCGATAGCAAGGACAGACTTTTATTTGATGTGACAAGTGAATCATCGTTGTAATTCACTGGTACCTGTCATCATCAACCAACGCAGCCATCAGCAAGCAATTTAACATCCTAACGTCCTTACTGCATAAATTACCCTTGATTGATTACTAGTTAAGATTCCTGACCAGTAACCTGCAACCTCCTAGTTCCCACCCATAATGCACAGTGGGTACCCAATTGCTGTACAAATCAAGTTGAAAGACTGGTGGACAGGATGACCTCTGTACCCGTCCACGCATAACTAATGAGAATCCAGGGAATGCATCACAAACCCAGGTCAGTCATAAATGACACTCCTCTGTCCATCTGATCACAGGACTCTGTCATCCATTAAAAACGTACATTTCTACAGCCAAATTTACAAAAAACACTGCTTAAAAATCTTGAAGAATTTAACTTCTTATAAGGCCACATTAAAAAAAATAAAACTGTTGATCGTCCCCGCCCGACCCTACAAAACCCCCCGACCCCATTTGTTTTTTTTGTTTTGTTTTTTTAATCATAAAAAACGGTATTTTTTATGATATTTTCAGTCAAATTTGGCTCCCAGATTTTTCAGCTGATATTTTTTCAAAATCCATAGATTGGAAATAGATGATTGAAGAAAGATTATTCATGTTGGCAAAACAAGAAAAATTCTTCAAATATTTACTTAGGCTGCGTTTTAGTTTTTTGAAAATGTTTACAGAAAAATGTCATCTAGGATTTGAAAGGGTTTAACAAAACAATTAAAAACATCAAAATCACACAAACCCTTTGTTTTATAGTGATTATGATGATATCTTTATTCTTTATTTCATATTTTGCCATGTCAAAAAAAAAAAAAAAAAAAAAAAAAGCCCTCCCTCCCCCACTTCCCATAAAAAAAAGGACGATCAACAATTTTTTTTTTTATGTGGCCTAATAGAGTCTACAAAATAGTATACACAAATCCTATAAGGCCACCCACTACTGTTTCTTCAGGCCCTACACAACCCTAATACTAAGTACCCAATACATTTTATGTAAAAATAAACAGCCAGGTTGCTGATTTTTGACCAGCCCGCTGGGCTACCTATGAAGCAAGATTGACTAGACTGCAACACTAGTGTTTTTACACCAGGCTATTGACTACATGTACTTTAATCAAGCCCTGCACAACCCAACACTTACGTGTACTATGTAGAAATGAACTGCAAAATTGCTGATTTTTTTACAAGCTCGCTGGACTACCTGAGAAGCAAGATTGTCTAGCCTATAAATACAACACTCTTGACTAGTGTTTGTACACCGGGCTGCTAGTGACTATATCAAGCCCTGCACAACCCCAATACTTAGTATCCAATACATTTCATGTAAAAATAAACAGCCAGGTTGCTGATTTTTGACAAGCTCGCTGGGCTACCTAAGAATGTCTAGCCAACAACACTCTTGACTAGTGTTTGTACACCGGGGTAGTGACTAAATCATGCCCTCTTTTAACAAAGAATAATTTGCCAAAACAAATTTGTCTTACAAGTTCCGATTTGTAGATTTGAATCTTTGCCAGCTTGCATAAATCAGGAAAATAAGTTTGAAACAAAGTGTAAGGTTGGACTTATTTTTCCTATATCTATACAGTACAGTACCTTTCATAATTAGCTTTTGTATTATTTCTGCTACATGTTATCTACCTTTTCTAATCCTGAATTCCCAAGAAGGGAAATAATTTAAGAAAATGTCTACCTATCCTAGTCCAAAATAATCAATCTCAATGTTTTAATTAACAATTTTATAAGCAAAAAAAAAGAAAAGCTCTTTAGGTTATTGTGGACTGGACAGTGCACACACTAACGACAATCTCTTTAACGACTTCACAAACTGCATCCCTATATTTGTCCCCCCACTGGAGATTAAATTGAAAATGCTGATCAGCCAAAGTGGAGAACCCCACATCACGTCAACAAGATAAATCAAGTCAAGCCCTCCGAAAACAGATTAACACAAATATTATGCGGAATTATTAATAACTTCAATTCAGTTTTGCATCTATGTGGCTCCCCCATTGCGCATCATGCTCGCGGCAATTTCACCCCGTCATCGCCCCGTTCCCCTGCTGGACGTACCCTCATCCAGTAAATAAAACATGTCAGTCTAAAATAGGTCATTTCATACGGGGGAGATCAGCGCTAGCGATGTGCGTAAGTCTCTTGAAGTATCTCCAACTGGTCTGGACCACGCATAATGTAGGGCAGAGAGTGATTTATCCTCATGCATGTGTGAGGCTCACATAGTAGGGTTTTTATTTTATTTTTGGGCAAATCTACCAGGCTGGAATAGTTTTACTACACAAACAGAATACGAATTGAAAGCTCTCTTGGATGATAGATAATAAAACATTTTGGGGAAATTATTTTGATTGATATCAAACAACTTTAAAGGGAGCATTCATTACATGTGTATTGTGTAGCTCTTATTGCACAGTAGCATACATTATTTACATGTAATCTAATACATCTCATTGTGGATTACATTGTAGCAATGTTATGTTACTTTCTTATACAATGTATCCAACATTCTAGCTACTGTCTTACACTACAATTCAATTAGGAAGAAAGTTGTTGTGAGTACATGTGTACATGTACTTGTAAGTATAGTACGTACATTTACCTACATTGTGTAAATGTACTGATACAAGCCCACTATCTACAAGACCTGGGCTGGATTTCACAATGCTAAGATTCATTTTCAAGATTCAATATTACCATTAGTGATTTGTGTTGTGACACTTTGCTTAGCAATTAAGATTGATTTGCACTTGAGACCAATCTTAACTCTTTGTGAAATCGAGCCCAGACAATTTCAATGTTCACACTCAGCCAGTCTGCCTCAGTATGGAGCTGCTTGGAATGGCAATTAGATTAGATTAGATTAGATATCATTTATTGTCCACAATTTAAAATACGGAAATTTGATTTCCACTGGCAATAGGAAAATAAACATTTTACAATGTACGCACAAAGTACAAAGAACAATAAAAGACTAGCGTTAAAATCGAAAAATACAGTATGTCCAGGCAAAGAACAATGAACATTAAAAACTACCAAAAAACAAAACATACTGCACATCAGAAGATTAAAAGCAACAACGATGGATAAAATGTAGAGGTGATCTGAGGTTGACAAGCAAAGCTCAGTAGACAAGGGCAGGCAAAAAACACAACTACAAGTTAACGCCCCTCTGAGCAATAGCATTAATATGAAAAGAGTACAAAATGGCTGCCCAAACGGCCTACAGTACAATGTTTGATCTCTACATCCACATATCATGTATCTAGACCAGCTAGTCCCAATAACTATTTTTATCTACATACATAATGTGTGATCCCTATTTGTTACTTCACCTATTGATGGATGCACTGTTATACCTTGTACAAACCATAAACAATTAGGATGACAGAGTTTATCCGGTAATTTCTCTTTACTAACACATATGAGAGAGCACGTCTGACACCACACTATTTAAACAACCTACAGGAACCCAGTGGCAAATGGGGAACGCTCCACATTAATGTTAAACAGTTACCCGATCGCTGTAAACTGTAACATAAAGCTGGCCATAAATACATGTGTGCATTAATGGTGTCACCAAGAGCATCGTTCCATTCTAATGCCGACTTTCCGACACCACCGTTCTTATACATGAATTATGCACAACATTTCTACATCCAGCCAGGGTTCTCCCCATGCACAAGCTAGCGTATCGGGCCGATACGCGCGAAGTGCTCGCCGATACACGCACATTTTTACTAATTACACAAAAATCATCAAAAGAAAAACATTTATAATGCTCCAGAATGCACATCAGGGCATTCAAAACCAAGATAAACACTAAGAAGAAAACATTCCGAAGACCTCGTTTCAATTCAGCGTCCTTTGGCCAGACTTGAAAAATTTGGGTCCAGAATACCCCCCAGTTTTGAAAAAATCCTGGGGAGAACCCTGCCTTCCATATTTTATCAGAGTAAGACATGACCGAAAAAAGCAACATACTCTGTCACAGACTCCTTTATTTTATCCTTCTGCCTAGATGCCACAATTGTACTCCAACAGAATGCAACTTCAGTTGAAAATTATAACTGTACTTCATTTTTCATTTAAAATTAAAAAACTGAAACATTGCAACAAGGCAAACATACAGGGTATTGGGTAGTGTTTCTATATTTTATTTATATTACCCAAAAAATAGATAATTGGCACAAATGTTTTTACAGTAACATATATTTATGTACATTCAGGCATTCAGGTTGTCTCAGTGGTTTTTTCCCTGCCTTTCACATTTGGGGGCATGGTTCGAATCCCGGAAGGGAGCCTTGCATGTGGATTGGGTTTTCAGTCCCTACCTAATTGCATGGTCCGCCCTATTTGGGTTTTCCTTCAACATCTAAAACTGACATTTCTTCATCGTCTTCCCCACAACTACAATACCTACGGGGCACAGTCAGGGCTACCAACATTTGCACGTTGCAATCAAGGAGATTTGTTACAACAATCAGGGAGATATTTAGAATTGCATTCAACACAGTAGGGAACAAGTTTCCATAACAGGGAGGTTTTCAAATTTTGTTCATCAGAACATGGAAAGATTGGTATATTTTCAGGGATCTTTCTGTAGAATCAGGGAGAGTCGGCAGTTCTGCAAAGTGCTTGTCACTTTAGAGGGTCCCTTGCATTAAGAGACCCTACATAATACAATTAATAATAATAATAACAAGAGGCATTGATCACCGAGAAGCCATTCTGTTTGTATTACATTAAAAATCAATGTAACAAAACTGAGGCTGGTGGAAGGGTGTTAATTAGTCTGGTCCCCATTTGGGTATGTGATAATCAATGTACATCATTGCTGGTGCACATAGGGAACATGGCGTACAGTTCCCTTTAATTCGGCACAACTCGGCAGCATGTGATGCCTACAGTGACTTATAATAGTACCATCATTTCAAGAATTTAGTGTAAAGCATATCGTTGGCAATAGAATGTGAAAGGTCAACCTATCTTGGACACTACTAGGAATTCTTCAACTGCTACTATTATAACATGGCGGGTGCAGACTGCAGTCTACTGCAACAAATATAATTCAAAAGATACCAGGGTGCTCCCCATGTGTACTGGGTTAATACAGGTCCTGTCAAATTTCAGCCAATATGCAAACTCTTGATACATTAGAAAACAAACTTGGGGGAAAAAATTGTATTATATAGGCTAATATAATAAAATGCTACAAACGAAACACAAGGGCCCATTTCATCATATTCATGGAACCGCTTAGGCAGCAAATATTGCTTAATAATTTTGTGCTAGGCAAGAAAAAAATGAGGAAACAATCAAAAAGGGTATGCCTACATGTAGTGATAAGATATTTTGACTGGCCAGTAACCTTATTCTGGAGAGCAACAAATTACTTGTTGTGCTTAAAGGTATCGTACACATTTGGTAACGACTCAAAACAAATATTAGCATAAAAACTTAGTAACTTGGTAACAAGCAATGGAGAGCTGTTGATAGTATAAAACATTGTAGGAAACAACTCCCTCTGAAGTAACGTAGTTTTTGAGAAAGAGGTGATTTCTCCCTAAAATAATAAAAACTTCTTGCAAGAAGTTTATTCCTATCTGAAAGCACACAAATTTGTACAACAAGGGTGTTTTTTCTTTCATCATTTTCTTGCAACTTCGATGACCAATTGAGCCCAAATTTTCACAGGCTTGTTATTTTATGCATATGTTGGGATACACCAAGTGAGAACACTGGTCTTTGACAATTTCCAAACATGTTCAGTGCCTTTAACTCTTTCAGTGCAAAGGTCGTACATGTACGATCTGTTTCATGTACTCAAAAAGTGTCGTTAATCGTACATGTACAACCCATAATATACATATTATCACGAGAGGGCATTTTCACTCAAGAAATGCTATTGACTTTGGGATGTAATAAGGCAAGACAAATCAGCAAGATACATTTTGTTTGGTGAGAAAAACTTAATTTGTTTTATACAAAATCAGGCTGTATTCATCCCTTGTTAGATGAAGCCCTCCTCCAGCGATTTCTATTCTCTTCTGTCACTTGCCATTCTACTCCAAAACAAAAAACATCCAAACTGATGTTTGAAACTTCGCATGATGTGGATCAAAGTAAAAAACAACATGTATAGTAGTCAATTTGAGGGTAGAACAATGTACAAAACTCTTTTCGGAGAAGTGTTGGTTCTGAGAAGAACCAGTGTGGTCCTGACGTTTGGAACAGTATACTATCCCTCGTCTTCAGGAGAATCAGAATGTGCCAAAGAAGTCACTTCTTATACATTCATTTTGCTGACAATTCAATATGTTTAAATTTGAAAATGTGTTTTGATTCAACTAGGGATTAAAAAATAAATTGAAGATTAAAAGTATTAATGAGAGATGATTATTATCATTGATTCATAATTCCTCTTCTGTCGTAAATTTGGTTTCATCCTCCATAAGAAAAAGAGCACATTATAATCCAAATTGTTTTACTGCCTGCCAACCAAATATTTACCCATGCTATCAATGACTCTATGAATTGAAAAAAAAACTCATATTGTGAACATGATAGCAAATGTTGGACACCCTACCTACCCTAAACTAGACAATTTGAGTATGCTTGTGTCTGCCATGGTATGCCTGAATAAAAAAAATTAAAAACACAACTCCGTTGGGCGTAATAAACTCTGGATTTTAGAAAGGGATTGTTAAAAGAAACTGTTTGTCCGTGGTGATGTCATCAGCAGTTTTCCCAATTAACCCACACAGTAGCAAATGGAATTAACGTCAAAATATCCCTCCATTATTTACATAACAATTTGCATAATGAACTGGACAGTGCACAACAGATCTCCGATCAATCATCCCCCACTCAGCCTCATTTGCATTTAATGAAGAGGCATCACTCTATTATTTTGTTTTCCAAGCCATTAGCCGAGGCTAACTGTTGCGAGGTACATGTATATCCGTTTTTACGACATCCATTCACCGATGTGTCAGTATTGGAAATTGCTGTTTTTCTTCTCTCGAAAAATGACAGTACATGTTCAAACAGAAGTATAGAGTGTCGGGAGTAATGGTACATTGTAGTTTATGTTTATTGCATGAATCTTTAATGAGAATTTAAGACCTTTTTGTCATGTGCCTGGCAGAAGGGGCGTAGTGAAAACAAATCCGGCAAAAAGGTTGTACTGTGCGATTACTGTGTAAGATTGTGTTTTAAAAATTAAAAATACTGGGTTAGACATGCTAGAAAGTTTAAACATTTTTCTGCTATTCGTATGTACATAAGTCATTGCATGAAAGTTAAATTCTGCTTGACTTGAGGGTAATTCTAGCAACAAACAAAACATACACATGTACATAATGTACAAAATGAATAGTTATGCACCATTTGTTTTGTTTTAATTTTATTGCAATTTTCAATCCTGATACTGTATTCTTGTATGAGCAAGGCACTTTCTCCACAGTGCATGAAGTACAAGGCACAATGAAAAGAGACATTAACAATTTCTAATGGAATATTAATATTTCAAGAGCCACCAAGGCAATGAATATACAGGGGCATTCAGGCAATTGCAAAATCTTTGTAAATATCAAGCCTGAATTGTATTGCTTAAAATTACATACTATGTACACCATGCACATACTTGTACAACCTTTTGCTGGGATGAAATTTGACATTTTGCAGGCCCAGCTGGCAGAAGCTTGCAGAGCCTTTATTTCAGAATTAGCCTTTTCAACGTATTTCTTTTATATAATTTTATTAATTTGTTACTTTGTTTACAAGATAAAACAAAACATAGTGCTTTGTACATGTACATGTAGGTACAATGTAATTTAGTGTTTTATTTTGTATGGTACATGTATCTAGAGTAGTGGACTACTGCTGTTGATTATCAAAACACAAATTAATAAATAAATGTAGCCAGATTCTATTTAAAACAAAAAGAGATGTCATTTGTACTGTGTCTGTCAACCAACAACATGTAGAAGCTAAATTTGCTAGGCTGAGTACATCAATGGAGGTCAGGCATGAGAATATGCGATGATAAAAAAAACGGGAAAAAATCTAACGCTAAAATTGCATGTCCGGAATTTGTGCATGTCCGAAATATGGGCAAGTTGACCGAGGCAACAGGGCCACATTCAATGAATCCCTCTGGCTTTATTGGGACCATGGGTGTGATCGAGGACAAGTTAATAGGAGGAAAATACTTTTTAAAAAGATAAAATCATAACAGTGCTAGACGTATATTGTCTTAAAAAGCTCAAAATAAAATCATCTTCCGAACTTTTCACGAAATTTGAACGGAGTAGTCATTTGACATTTTTTTTTTTTTTTTGTTTTTTTTTTGAGTATTTACCTGTAAAAGTAAATCATTGTGTTAAGTGTTTCCCCCCTTTGGCCATTGAAAGCTGTCTTCAAACATCTTTTAGTATCTCCAAGATTATCCCGACAGTTCACAAACCATAGCATTTTGGAAAAATATTGTGAGACGTCAAACGTCAACGAATCTCCGCCTCACACACACACACGTGTGTCGCACACTCATTGCAAGTATGTGGTCCCGAAGTTAGTTCCAGTTCATAGTTCAATGCGTTAAAATATCTCCAGCCGTAAAACACAATAAACGTATCGAAGAAACGGCGCTTTTGCCTCTGGTGCTTACTGATGACTGGTATAAAAAGTATAACGATTCGCGCGCATCCAAAACATCGTGCGTTGCTGTCAGTAGACTTTTCAATGTCTCCATACATGTTCCTGCAGCAGCAGTAAACATCGAGAGTTATGGTCCAACCATACCGTGAATGAAGCGGGGAATGAGAGATGTCTACACATATCCATTGCTCTAGCTGCACGCCATGCACCACATGATGGAACAACAAATCAACGCATATTGGGCCGGCCGCCGCCGCGCGGCAATTCTTTATGACCGGGACTATTGGTAAATGGGTAAACCATACATTATTTCTGATCTGACCAAGAAGAGGGATTGGCGAAAACCAAATGTATACCCCCTACAACTCACCCCCCGAATTTTATATCAAATTCACACTGAACTCGAAGACTACAAATTTGAAAGGGAAAAAAAAGGAATTCCGGTTTAAACCGGAAGATTCTCATGCCTGGGAGGTAGACTGGATCCTACATGACGTACATTGTATGTTTCCTTCCTGAATGGATTAACCACCAGGCCTGAAGTGACTCTGCTCAATGACAGGGTCAACATATTTTGACTAATTTATTTTATAGTAATTGCAAATCTCTGAAATCAGGTTAGAGTACGGAGGTATCTCGCCCTTCCTGTTCTACCTCAGTGGACACTGGTTTGAATTCCACTTCTGACCTCGGCCCAATTTCATAGAGCTGCTTTTAAAAACAGAAAATATAGCTTAACAATTTTCTGCTAAGCAGAAATGGGCAGGATACCAGTCACAAATTGTACTTGTGACATGGTAGTTTGGCTGGTAACCTTATTCTGGTAAGCGTAATTTTGATATGCTAAGCTACTTTTTGTACTTAAGCAGCTCTATGAAACTGGGCCCTTGTGACTGGTATCCTGCCCATGTCTGCTTAGCAGAAAATTGTTAAGCTATATTTTCTGCTTAAGCAGCTCTATGAAATTGGGCCCTCATAGAGCTGCTTAAAAGCAGAAAATAATGCTTAAAACATTTCTGCTAAGTAACAACAAGCAAGATACCAGTCACAGATGCTACTTTTTAGGCAGACTTTGGTGCTGTGAGATTACATTGAAATTAAATTGCTGTTGTTTTAAAATGAAAAATTGTATTTTACCTGGTAACCTTTTTCTGATAAGCATATGCTTTTGTTGTGCTTAGCTAGTTTTTGTGCTTGAAAGTAACTCTACTCTATGAAATTGGGCCCAGAACCACTGCCTGTGGATTTGGTTCTCAGTTCCAACCTGATTAGAAAAATCTATGAAAACAAAATCCTGAATTTAGGAAAAGTCAGACCACAGACTTTAGGGCCTATATCAAATTTCTACAGAAAAGCGGTGAGATAGTCACAACACAGTAACAATGACATGGAACATGCATTTTGTCTGGTTATGTTTTTATGGTTAGCATTTAAGAATTGTGTTGTGCTTAATAGCTAATTCTGTTCTTAAAGGCATCGTACATGTTTGGTAATGACTCTGATAATTAATGGCAATACAAACTTACTTGGTTAGAAGTACAGCAGCTTTGGATAGAATGATACATTTTGAGAAATTTTTCACTTCGAAGTACTACGGTTATGGAAAAATATATCGCTTTTTATCCCCCAAAACAATTGAATCTCAGAGTGTGTATTCCAATGCAGATTATTCTTCCTGCGTGGACATAACCGCTCCAGATTTTCGGCAATATCTCAAAAACGCTACCACCTTTTGAAATGAAATTTCCACAGGTTAGTTTTATGGTATATATCTACATAGGTTTGAAACAAACAATAGGCTCCAACTACCAAACGTGTACGATGCCTTTAAGCACCTCAATGAAATTTGGATTCACTTCCTCAAACAAGATGGAAAATCTTAAGTTTAAATCTTAAGTTTAAGGGCAGTTTTTTAGACTCATACAAAACGTCATATTAGAAATACTGCTCACAAAATTCACTTCAGAAACACATGAAGTACGTGTACATGTATGGAACAAGCTTTACGGAATAATTTTAGTGGCACTGACGAGCGGTTGGGACCGAGTGAACATGTTCGTCTGAATGATCTGTCATAACATGAAGTAATAAATGTGACAGGCCTATCAGGACATTGGCATTAATCAGAAGATATTAGACGGTATGATAATACGGAACTTTAAAGGGAAATTCACATCTCAAAACAAGTTTTATCAATAAATATTTGTCTTAGTGATAATATGCAGCCAAAATTGTATGAAAATGAAATCCTGAAAATTTCATAATAGTCCCGTGTTGGTGTGGAGATGAAGCCAACCGAATTGCAAAGTGGTATACATGTACATTTCAGAGGTTTACCGACTTTCTATAATTGTACTTTCAAAAAGATATCTGAAGGTTTGGTCATAACAATGGCCGGGTCTTTCATCGCTGTGACAGCAAGTTTGCCTCTTTCAAGAAAATGTGATGAAGGGATTTCAGTGAAAATCCTGAAATCAGAAAAAAATCCTGACAAATCACAGGCCTATTACAAATACACAAAATTGTTCAGCCTCATCTTATAAATACCTTCTTCTTCTTTTGTTTTCTTTTTAAATAATATATTTTGATTGTTATTGTAATGTTTTAGGTCTGCACACCAGCCTTCACACACAAAAATCAGAATTATAAAATAGAGTGTCAAATTGTTTGGTCACTCCTTTTCTGTACGGTTGGGGTTTTTTATAAATTGCATTTGGCCTTAGCTTTTTAAATTGTATCTCTGGTGCAATATATTGTAAGATTACATTGTTATTATTAAATTGCTGTTGTTAAATGAAAGCAAGGATTTCTCAAAAAAATACCCCAAAATATGCATCAGAGCCACCATAAACTGCCCAACCGCTAAACAGGCTGTCCAAATTACACTCTGCAGCTAAAAAAAGTATTGGCCATTCACTATTCCATTCGTATAACGTATCAGATAGACATGCTGGCCATTCTAGCCGTCAAACATTGGCTCAAACAACAATAGCTATCTCATTTCCTTGCCATCCTTCTTTAACATCCTTGAATCCAGATACATATTGGTTTTCTAATCTTCCACTTCATGAAGCAAAAAGGAAGTGTCACTTTGACTGGAAGGTTCCAGTCAAAACGTTAATTATTCTTTAAGAGAATGGGGGAATCTTGTGTATACAGCGTGTGACTGCGGCATGACGTTAGAGGACCCTCAACCCCTTAGTTGCATGTGCATCTACATGTACATGTATGTCGTTTCTTAATAAATGCGGCAAGGTTTATTTAAATAAAAAGAAACAGCCGTTTCTTTCTTTTAAAGGCAAAGTATACCTTTGGTTTTTGGAACCATTTGTTTGTTTTAATCCTGCAAGTACATAAACGATAATATATACAATAAAACTAACCTGGGAAAATTTCATTTCAAAAGGTGAGTATTTTATAGGTATTGCCAAAAAATCTGGAGCGGTTATGTCCACGCAGGAAGAATAATCCGTAATTGGAATACACAATCTGAGAAACGTTTCATGCAGAAACGTTTCTCATATTGAAATGTTTTTGAATCCCTCTCTCTAAAACCACATTCCTTTGAAGGGAACTGTTTCTCGAAAATGTTGTACATTATCAACAGCTGCAGTGCTTCTTACCAAGCAAGTTTTTATGGTCATTAATTTTTGGAGTAATTATTAAAGGTACACCCTCCCTTTAAACAGTTTCAGAAACTGTTACTCACACAGATGTTGGTTTTTATTGTTGAATATCCATGACGACACTATTCAAATTACCCAGGTTCTTCCACTTTTAACCCTCCTACTATCTGATCATTTAATATCATCCAAGTAATACACCACAAGGGAAACTGACTGAGTAACATGCCTGGAATTTCATCTTTGAGAGGGCAAGGCCATTCTCATTTTGCAAAGGGAACTTCCATTGGAAAATCTAAAAGTCTATGGGAAACTTTTGAAGGGGTACCAAGGGCAAGACCAGGGGCAACAGAGGCTTGCCTCTGTGGCCTTCGTGTAATTCCAGGCCTGGGGTAATTTTATTAATTTTGGGTTGAACAAAGAAAAATGACTAGAGTGGAATTTGAACCTGCTACATCCGGATTAACGTGCCGGCCCTCTACCAACTGAGACACCTAGCCCTAATGTTGGCAGTCTCCCTATTTTGTCAATATCTTTATTTGGGGGTTCCAGTCAAAAGCTTATGTGTGTATGACATTGAAAAGCTGGTAGCTCTCTCAATTTTGTTTCTTTGCATTTGATTTGAAAAGGTATGTACATGTAAGTAACTGTATACAAACTGAGCAACAATGGGTGTATGATCCCTTTAAAGGGACTGTGTTGTCATGATCAAAGCAGGCCTGTGGCTGTACATGGAATTGTGAACTCTCCCCCAGTTACTGCACGCGCATGCCCTCTCTCCGTATGGAGAGCGCACGCGTGCGTGCTGTATGTAACTGGGTGAGAGTTACTATAATTGTCGTTATTTTTCAAAGTATGGAAATAAATGTGTATCTGAACTGAACTGAACTGAACATAATTCATAAATCCATGTACAGCCACAGGCCTGCTTTGATCATGACGACACAGCCCCTTTAAGTTGTACATTGTACATGTAGGTTGTATTGTTCTTTGTGGCCTTATACTGTGTAATACCAAAGCCTTGAACCCTTGGAGTTCTTGGTACTGCACTGAAAGGACAAAATAATGACATTTATGTCCGCTAGCTCTGGTGTACACTTGATACATGCTGTTCATTCTTTACATCATACATGTACGCCATGTTTCCTTCCTCCATGCTCCATGCACTGTACCGAGTTCAACACTAACTATTGCAATGAGCGTATGTAATGCACACATTTTTTTTTAAGGGAGAAATAATTACACAAGGTATAACAGGTTACTAAATAAAATGCTGAAGTACATATTGCGTGTGACTCTGACTGGTCCCCAGTGCAAAAGGAAATATGAATTTGTTTCTGCTTCACCACAGCCGGCCGTATATGAAATTCTGCATTCATTTAACTAATAGTAGTGTAGATTACATGTGTACCAGTGCTTGCATGTAGGGTCAAGTGCATACAATTTACTTGTAATGTTGTATAAAAATTACATGTAAATTGATCAGTCCATTTCTTTACAATATGCATTGTTAATCATGCAATGGCGAACAGTGACATTTGTTTAATAGGAACTTGTATTGAAAGCTCATACCGTTACCAGCATAAATGCATGTTAACCGATTAAACTTGCCTTCTTATGTGCTCACATAAATTGACGTGAAGTGTGGAATAATTAATGGGTAGGCATGGTTGTGTGTGACAGCCCAACAGAGCCATGGGTGTGATCATTGTGTTGTAAATGAGTCACAGCCGCTCACCAAAGACCGCTCACTTTAGTTCCTTATAATATCATGGGAGTTTAATATCATTAATTTCTAACAAAGTCTGCAGGTTGAGTGTCTACTCTATTGATAAGATGTCAAATGTACATTTTTTTTATAATAATTAAGCTGTATTACATGTACATATTTGTGGACTGTACTACATGCAGGAATGTACACACTGTAGGTAAATTTATCCAAAGTTTTCAACGAGCATCAAATTCAAGGGATAACTTTTAAGACAATAAATAAGAAAATTTATTTCAAACTCTCCATCATAAAGAAGGAAATTTACGTTATTTCATACATCAAATGAAGTATTAGTTTCATCTGTATTATACTTTTCACTAAAACATGGGGAAATTGTTTTGCTAATTAGTAATCAAGTAAATAGTAATAAACCACAAGGGTTTACCTTTGTATAGCACAAAGACTTTTTTATTAAAATATATGAGGAAATTTCTTTGCAAATTAGTATAACTAATCAAGTAATAAACCACAAGGGAAAATGATCGGTTAATTTTTTTAAACAATTTTGGGTTGAACAAAGACAAATTACTAGAGCAGGATTTAAAACTGCAACCTCCGGATTAACGGGGCGGCACTCCACCAGCTGAGCTATCTATCCCTAACGTTGGCAGTCCCCCGTAATCAGTAACCAAAGGAAACGAGGCAGTTACTTCCATATCCGTACTGGGTTTTCCCTCAAATGTGGAACATGTAATAAATACATTATTTTGTATTTCGTTTCATACAAACCACAATGAGGCAATACATCACTCCAGCCATCATGATTTTTCTTTCACATAAAAAAAATGCTTAGTGTTATTACACCGAGGCTTGGAGGACAAAATAGACAGGTTCCCCTAAATAAATACCCACATCACCTTTCAGTATCGTTGTGAATACAGGAGACCAGACGACAATAATCGGGGCATGATAAACGAAGAGAACAAAGTCTCCTACACATTATATTGGATTCCACTCACAGCACACTTGATAGATGAATGCTAATACATCTATATGCCAATGATAACCCTAGGGAGAATTGAATTATCCTGTGGGGTGTCCAACCATTATACCCCCCGCCCCGCCACTTCATCTCCAGAACCCCTCGATAAACAAAAAAAGCCACACT
Source organism: Plazaster borealis (assembly GCA_021014325.1). NCBI lineage: Eukaryota > Metazoa > Echinodermata > Asteroidea > Forcipulatida > Labidiasteridae > Plazaster > Plazaster borealis. The sequence goes on from CM037468.1 coordinate 8,227,316, forward strand.
GCTGCTTTAAACGAACATGTGGATAGGGGAGCCACTCCACGCAGTATTCAGTTGCCGTGGCAACAAGAAGCTTCCATCAAGCGCAGGGGAGGAATAATAGAAACGTCAGGCCTGCTTTGACAAGCTCTGATCCATCTCACAGAAGGTGATATGAAAGATTCCCCCAATGCAAGCCACACACAAAGAGACACCTTGACATCCAGGGTCCTCCTTGTATTGTATGTTATAAAGGGAGGGGCCTTTTGTGAAAATAAAAAAAATTGTCGTCTGAAATCTTGGATTTTCTTGAGAATTGGTAAAGTGGGCGGGGCTTAAAATGATTGATGGATGTATGTCAACCTGCATTTAATTAGGATTCGTTTGTAAATGAGCATTTTCTCATCACGGTGGATACTGTTCCTTGTTCATGTTCATGCATACGATGCAAAGACATGCACACGTATGCTGTGCGCGTTGAACATCAAGTGTCAATCACTGTACAGCGTCAGGCACGATAACAATCGTTATGTTGTGCACTTAGGACAAGCAGGTTAGAGTGTTCAAATGACGCATCTTCAATTTGAATATTTGCAAGACACAATTTGTTCCGAATAGTTTTTCATATTAAAAATTTTGAAAAAAACTATTCAGAACAATTGGTATTTAATTTCTGAAATGAAGTGCAGAAATGTCTCAGGGCTGTAAAAAGATTGTAACAATTCAAAGAAGGTTTCAAAGACAAAAAGTCCAATCACGCCAGCCAATTTGGATTTATGGTGATAATTTGCAGCAATACACCCCTTCACTAGTACGTGGGCAACTAATATAGCATTTTCACTTTGTGTTTTTAAAAAGTCCCTTTTTTTTTTACAAAAGGCAAAAAATTCCAACAATATCTACATTGTATACGATGTTAGGAATACCTCATCTGCCATCAATCGCCCCCAATCAAAACGTTTCAGAATAAAAGAAGAAGCGTTGCCAGAAGCCTTCCATTTGATCTTTAAGAATAGCACTGATGTTCAACCTCATCTTTCATTATCTTCTCGTCTCAATGTGGAGGTTCAGTTTCTATTCATTTTCCTTACCACGAGATGCTTTCTTATGATGCCGTGGTATTGGATTATGATGACTGAGGTTTAGGATAAAGTTACCGCTTTTCATAATTTTTTGACAAGAGGAATGCGTAATAGCGTAGGCTTAGCAAGTGGGCAGAGGATCTGTACAGATTTGACCAAGTAGGACTTTAGGTCTTGCAGGGTGACTGCTTACGCACACAGAGAAAGGAGACCCTAGATATACAAAAAAAATCATCCCACTCACTTTTTTGATGTTACCTAGGGGGTGCCATTTAGCAAATTATAATCAGGTGTGCTTCAAAGATCAATTTGCCATGACTAAAGACCACTCAAGTTGATGTAATTTTATAATTGCTTACCTTTGTTTACATTAGAAATGTAGTTTCCACCAAACAAAATTACACATCAAATAAGATTTTAAACACGATTTATAATGGTGCAGGACATGTATAGATACATTTGTGCCCGACTTATTTTGTTTTATTCAAAGAAAAAACAAATTCTACTCACTTCATACTCATTTTTATACATTACAAATTTATGTAATGTTTCGGTTTAACATTTTTCTTTCAGTGTATTTTGTCACATAAGAGCCTAAACTGCTAAGTATGTGTAAAATAATCTCATTGGAATTTCAACAAGGGATTAACATGGGTTTTCCAAATGCCATAAGGTGCCTGTTATGATATGATACACACATCTCAATCTTAGTGTTATGTTACTACAGATGACTGCCTCTGCATTTGCTGGGTTTGAACTGTGACATTTAGTCTCTCTTAAAAATACACCTAGTAGAACTATCAGAGGGCCATCCATGGGTCGTGATCTGTAAATAGTGATGGAATTGTATGGCCAGACAAAATAAATAACTGTTTATCACATTAACCCATTAAATATTTGAAGGCTGTCATAAATTGGATAGAAGAGGGTGAGGTGATTACTAAAGCCGTAGGTTTATAGACTGTGCAAGTCTCGCGCGTATTTGAACTTCAAGGCTCGAATTTTACACTGGACCGCAGGCCCGAGATTTTAGCATCGGGTAAGTAAACTTAGGACCAAACAAGTCCAGCAGTCTTGTGTTTTTCAATTGAATAATAATACCTCACTGTGTAATATCTTTAATTTAAAGAAATCATGTTCTAATGTTGACTTTGAGTTTGAGTCTGGTAAAGTCTTCTCTAAACTATTGGAAACAGTTAACATGAACTAAACTTTTTGGAAAGTTCTTTCTCATTTATATTCTGGTCTTGTATTTGTAAAATAAATTCTGGTCCGGTAAAGTTTTTTGAGACACAAACGTTATTTAAGCAGAAAAATCTTGCTTAGCATACACAGGTTACCAAACAAAATGCCATGTACATTAACATAGGAGGATTTTGTATCTCCAACCATCCCTCCCCACCCCCCATCCACCAATTTTGTTTAAAATAAAACCAGAGAGACCCTTGAATTTTATTGTAACTCGACCTGTGTTTAATTTCATCGAGTGACATGTCCAACCATGTAATTGCAGCTAGAGCTCTTTCCAAAATCAATTTATTGACGACCGACCAAACTCTTTGCTCCTTTCTCAAATGGAATTTTGATCTTTTGTCATTCAAGAATAAAATGACAACTTTATTTGGCTGTGGTTTGAAATGATTTAGCCTATATTACAATAACCACAACCATAGCAAATGTATGGCTGAAGGGAAGTATTAATTGTTTTCAAAGATATATATAGGCTAAATTATTTAATAGAAGACCTTCACAATTTTATACAGTAGGCTGTATTTGTGCGTTGTTAGCAGCTGGTTGTTAGTGTTTTCTTAACTGTGCTGGTGGCTAAACTGGTGGCATCCAAAAGAGGTTTTTTATTATCATCTGACCAGTAATCATTTTCTTATGTCAACAAACTACACCACAACCCACACCGTAAAGTGTGACCACAAATTGGGGTGATCTGATGTGGGGGGGGGGTTAAGTAATCGGGAAGTAGAAGAATTTATATGATGCCTTGAGGCAAAATAGGTGTTTTGAGGTTTTGTTAACATTTTAAAAATTACATCTCCACTGTAGTCCAAGATACTCCCCAGCCAGTGTTTCAAATAATATAGAGTAAAACTATGTCAATCACATGTACATGAAACAGCAGCAGGGTCCGAGAAGCACAGGAGGACCCTAGATATAAATGGTAATGCATCTCTGCCCTTCTTATTCCAGTGAGAAAGTAAGAGTTGGCAAGAATCGCACAACAATGCACTTTGCATCGTTCACTCATGAATGTCTGTGAATGTTTTCTCAGTCTAGAATGCAATTAATTATTGTTCTTCTTATTTATCTTTTAATCGATTTAAAAGTAAATATTCTTTTATAGACAAATTTAAAAATGACAGTTGGTAGTATTAAAGGCCCTGTACACTATTGGTAAGATCGAAAAACACAATGTTCACAGATTCACACATAACTTACATGATTTAAAGTAAGTAATGATAGAAAGGGTTCCTTAAAATATTTCTGCCTAAAATGCTATCGTTTCTGAGAAATGAGTAAAACAATAGTTTTTATCATGCGTGAAAATTTGAAAAAACAGAAAACACATAAGGTCTCTTTTCACTATTTTCTCGTGACCTCGATGACCAATTAAGCTCAAACTTTCACAGGTTTGTTTGTTCATGCATCAATGTTGAATCATAAAAAATGTGGACACTGATTTTGAGCTGTTACCAAAAGTGTACAATACCTTTAAAACATGTACTGTATGAATGTGTGTCTTTATATTATGAATAAATACCTTAAGATAAAACCAGGTAAAAAAAACCACAAGAGAAACAGAGAAACTGACTGGGTAAATTTTAAAATTGTTTAGGTTGAACAAAGAACAATTTACTACAGGGGGACTTGAACCTGCAACCTCCAGATTAACGTGCCGGCGCTCTATCAACTGACACTTCCCAGGTTGTATCGTAAACTTGTATCGTAAACTTAGGTGTGATCCCTGGCTACACGGCCGTTACAGGTTGAATGGCTTCTGACTGGAACCCCGAACAAAGATATTGGCAAAATAGGGAGACCACCAATAATAGGGTTGTATGTAGCTCAGTTGGTGGAGCGCAAGCACATTAATCTTGAGGTCACAGGTTCAAATCCCACAATTTGTCTTTATCCAACCCCAAATTCAAATAAAACCAGTTAACTTTTCTCAGTGGTGGAAAAGAGGAAATCTTCACACTTACATTTAAAAACATTTAGAATCAGGAAATTTATTTGAAAACTTGATAACCTTTTAATTCAAAATTCCTTGTATTGCACAATTGTATGTTCTCCTTCACAAAAACTATTTCATATCCAATAAAAACTGACATCGTGTCGTTTAAAATTTGCCTAGGAGACAACGACTCCATTAAAATGCTGGAAGTTGAGAGAAAGAGATAATGGTAAGACAGACATCAAGGAGTCAATGCTACAATCTTCTCTCAATACTATGGTTGCTTGTTTCAGTCACTCATCTCATGGGAAAATTAAAATATTTAAGCAGTTGCGCCAATGGTCCCACTGAAGGCAAGGTCATCGTTTGGTTTTTGTCAACAACATAATACCGATTTGAAGGCAAAATGGTCAAGAAAGATACAATAAAATTCACTTGTGAAAGTTTCAGTTGAATGACGGTGTCTACTCGCTGAGAAAACAGCAACAAGGATTTTTTTTCACAAGGAGGACGAATCCATCATCGTTTAACAAGATGACAGCGGGTACCAACCGCATCTCTGGCTGCAGCATTGGGGAGCGGACAACAACCCTCAGAAATCTAAGAAACAATTCATGCATGATTCGTCTATCAGATTCAAATGTTTTTAATTGATTTCTAATCAATGGGGGCATTTTAGACGAAATAATTTCACAGAATACTTACTACGTACATGTACCATTTAATACCATATCAAGTGTGTTTTCGGATGGAAATAACAAAATTTAAAAAAAGATTTACCAAAGTATGACCCTACCTTTAAACACAAACCAAAGTTCAAGAATTCTTGACCATTTTATGAATCTATAATCATCTACAATATACAGCTTTTTAATTTGAATTTTATGGTGTGCAGTAATGCATAGCTGAACTGATGTGGTGAAGTGTAACGATCTTGTTCTTTTGATCAGGGCCCAATTTCTTAAAGCATGCAAGCATAAAAACTTGCTAAGCACAGAAATATATTGCTTAGCAGAAATAAGTTTGGTTACCAGCCAAAATACCATAAAGTTTACGTTGCTGCGACTGGTACCCCACTCAATTCTTGCTTTAGCAAATATCTTTGCTTTAAGCATAATTATCTGCTTAACAGCTTTATGAAATTGGGCCCTGGTTGTCTGTGTCGGATTTCTTGGAGTGTACCGCACAAAGGTCTAATTCTTATTTTAAACAAAAAAGGCACTTTATAAACTCCTTTCAGAATGTATCCTAAATTAAAGAAGTTAGGTGTGATTTCCTATTGTCCGATTGTTTTGGTCAGGTTCCCTGTGTAAACAGTGGTGATGAGCATTTTAATTTTCACTTCAAATTTAAGGAACCAGGTTATTTGTTATCCTACAATGTTCTTCAGACTGGTAACATTAATTTAAAACGATGAGAAACGATTTGAGATGGATGAACCAGCAGGCCTGGAATTTCTTCCTTGAGAAGGCAATGCCATTGCAAAGGGCACTTCCAATCCATCGGAAAATCTTCAAGTCTATGGGAAACTTGTGAAGGGACGCCGAGGCCAAGACCAGGGCAACAGAGGCCATGGCCTCTGTGGCAGAACCCTGATAAAGGTCAGCATGTAACACATGTACAATACCACAAGGCATCACTAGTCTCTTACATGTATGTAAGAAGTACCAGCATTGTCTAAAGTGCATTGATCCAATGGCCAATGCACCAGTTAGTTACATGTAAAACACTCGAGTACCACCAGTAACAATTCTGTCCATGAGGTACTGCTGTCTATTTCATTCATTGTAAAGGTAGGGTGATACTTTGGTAATGACCCCGAAAACAATTGTGTAATTTCTATCCGAAAGCTTCCTATTTATGATGGTAATTGTAGCAAGCATCCTGCAAAATTATTTTGTCTGAAATTCACACAATGATTAGAAATAAATAAAAACCTTTGTTTGAATCTGAGAAACGATTCATCAGATTTATCGGGGTTGGTGTCTGTTCGCGAATGCTTCACCCAGTGGTTGGCACCCGCTGTCACCTCGCTATATGTGGATTGATTCAACGCTCTTATGAAAATACTTTTGTGCAGTTTTCTCAGCAAGTAGACACTGTATTCAGCTGAAACTTTCACAGGTGACTTTTAATGTATCTTTCTTTATAGTTTTACCTCAGGCCTAGAATTACAATTTTTTTAGGGCAAGGCCACTTTGGCCTTGGAGTATTCAAAATTTTGGAGGGCACCAAGGCCAGTAGAAAGGGCACCAAGGCCAAAATGAGAAAATAAAAAGGGCACGAAGGCCACTTACATGTAGTTCATGAAAGTTATAAAACAAAATACAACCATACAACCAACGGCGCGGCAGCAACGCGATTCATTCACCAAAAATGTTTTTCATGTCATGCGGTGCAACAATTCCACCAGAAGAGGGCGTTCAAACAAAAGAGCGCCCTCTGTTGGTTAATGGTTTTTATTTTAGACTGGTCTCCTGCTTAACGACGTCGGGTGTTTGTGTACAACGGAAGCACGCATTGTATGCAACCGATAAAGAGTCGCGATGCGTTGAACGTCATTTATGCTATCCCCTATCAGGGAAGTTCCCTTGCGGATTGCGCTGGATGGATATGTACATTAAAACACGTCACAAGCACAAGATACATCGTATGCTGAAAACAAAAACTAACACAAGTAAATATTTAACTTTCATTAAAAGGGCACGACGGCCATCAGGGGAAAAGGGCACGGCATTATGGCCATGAAAAGGATATTTTTTCGAGGGGCATCACGGCCAGTTGCAAGGGCATCGACGGCACTGGCCGTCGTGGCCGTCGTGTAATTCGAGGCCTGTTACCTATAATCAGCATTTATTGACAAAAATAAAACGAAGACCCTACCTAAAAAGCTACATGCACAGAAACCACCACCGGCATAGATCACTCATATGGCTTCTAATTAGGCCACATATAATTACAAAAAAACACTGATGAAAGACCTTCAACTATAACCTACATGTAGTCAGTGAACATGCTGGCAGACAAGTGTAACCTGCACGCTTACTGGTCCGACTGTCTAATATATAAGGTGAACAACTTAAAATATTGTGCTACAGGAGCACTTTATTTTGCTGTCGTTTTAAATGCTGTACAATGGATGGTAAAGGAATTTCACAGTGTCCGAACTACATGTAAGCTTGCTCAGAGGAGCTGTACAAATTGGACCGGCATTCCTTCATGAACTGTCCACACTGACAGGTTCATTTCACTTCACAGGCTGGTGATACTGTTCAATTAAAGTCATATCAAATCAAGCGTCACCATCGTCTAAAACCACTGCATAATGCGTTTGCATTGCACGCATCATTGCATCATTTGCTAAATTTCAGTCACAAATAACTCATATTTCCGTTGAATTTTAGGTGTATTTTTTTATGTTGTTGACAATCTTGAATAATTTTGAGAAGATTATTACGAAGGACTAGATGTATGAAGCACTGACTATGTATACAGTGAAATGGTTTAAAAAGTCAAAACTAATATGGATGGCACGATTATTGCACGTGTAGAATTTGTGCACGTGTACATGAATAATGCTAGACCAGTTTATAAATTTCATTTACCCAGGTTGTGAAAGGGCAAACTTCATAACACAGTCTTTTTTTAATGTCAAAGAAGGTCTCCATTAACAATGTTAACTTCGATGTTGAGAAAGGGCAGGGCAAATATAGCTTTCCGTTCACTCTGAATGAAACTGTTAACTTCACACCCTCAAAGGTGCATTTTTTTTTACTTTTTCCTCCCCGAATTATGTCACATAAATTTAACTGGTCAGGCTTAAATACAAATTGCCTTTTGTTTATCAAGGTTCACATTCAACCTAAGAATTGTTCAACTAAAATGCATCAGTTATGGGGGGGGGGGACACAGGCCTGTAATTACACGGAGGCCACAGCCT